>JAPMOQ010047026.1:522943-611809 GCA_026543055.1 Argiope trifasciata
GTGTGTGTGTGTGTGTGTGTGTGTGTGTGTGTGTGTGTGTGTGTGTGGTGTGTGTGTGTGTGTGTGTGTGGTGTGTGTGTGTGTGTGTGTGTGTGATGGTACATATTTATAGGATTGAGATCAGCTTAAAAAAGTGTTCATTTGATTATATAATTTGATTAATTAATCGGAGTTCCCTCTGGAGCTCCTACAAACGCACACGCTTACCGACGTCAGCCATCAACTCCCCCTCAACTCTTCCTTTCTCTTCACTTCATCTCTTTTCAGCTGTGACGTCAGAATACTTACGTGGAGATTAAAGAGGCATGACAATAAGGAACTGTAGCATTCTATGTTGCTGTCTTATTGAAAAATTTGTCAAAACTTATACCAAATTACATAACTTCAGACAAAGACAGATGAACTTGGTGGGAAGCATATTTTCTACATCCCTAGAAAGTGTTACAAGGCAGTTCGCATATTGGAGGAAAAGTTTCAAAACACAATACTTTTAATGCGATTTTGCCTTTACTCCGTTTGAAAAGAAAAGCAGAACCATTTTGAAATAACATGCCCAAGGTGAAAGAAAAGGGATTTGTTTTACCCTTTCTAGAGTCTAGGGAAGTATGCTTTCCACCAAATAAATCAATCTTTATATGAAGTTATTTAGACTGGCATGAGTTCTGACAGACTTTTCATTAAGACAGAAGCATAGATGTTCCAGTTCCTTATCTCACACAAAACTGTGTATCTCGATTAATTACTTAATTATTAATCAACTCATCAATTTATCAAATTAAATTTGTCTAATAAGTAAATTGGATCACTTTAATTAAGCCAATCTCAATCCTAAAAATATTTTAACACAACACTAATTCTCAAACCCAAAGTTTGGCGTTTTAAAGGGTTAAAAAATTATCACGACCTTTTACAAAAGAAACCAGATACTTGGATTTTATGAATTTTACTAGCACAAAAGAGCGGTAACTATACTGCGCCAAAATATTTTTTTAATTTTTCTTTAGGATTAAAATATAAAATTTCAACTATAAAACGCAATGTAAAAATCTTTGAAAAAGATGAATACTTAAATATGGTAATAACCTATTGATTTCAAAAAAGCAAAAAGACGAGCATGTGGTATTTTATGAAGCAAATGAGATTAGGTAACATTGCTAAAGTGATATAAACAGTGAACACAAAAATTTAGACATTCACTGCGAATATAGTAAACTAACATGATTTCCAGAACATTTGTCATCTTCTCCAAAAAGTATATGGCGATGGGTGAATCTAGTATGACTTATGTGCAAACGTATTAAGATAGAGCCTGCTTTTACATGCGATCCGAATATTTTAGAGCCTGCGATCCGAATATTTTAGCAAAAACACAAAATTTGACCCTGTTTATTTGCAGGATCATGATAATTTGTTAACAGGTTTCTTTCCACCCATTTTGGAAGTGTTATTCCCAAATAGACCTGTTTTTCTTTTCGAACAGAGTAAAGGCAAAAATAGCATTAAAATGAGTAGAGCCGCAGATTTCGTTCCCCACGGCTCTTTCTTTTTATAGATATTTCAGTTGTACTTGCCGTCCGCCCTCAAGTTCCCGGTGCCAACATTTTTTGTTTCCAAAACATTTTAAATATCCTAGATGAAGTGCGTAAAAACCGCGCGTTTATCTGCAAGACGTCTTCCATCTCTTACAAAGAGACTGGAAATCTCTTGAGTAATATGTTCTTTGAATATTACACAATGATCTAAAAACACAATTTTTGTTCATCTGGTAATGCAAGAATTAAGAGTTTCTTAACCTGTGTAGAAACAAAAAGAATAATCAGCTCTCGTATATTAAAAACAATGTTTTATAGATTTTTGTATCCACCAAGTTGAGTTTTTGATAGGGGAAAAAAATTGTCAATTTTCTTCCTCTGTTAGATTCTCGAATAAAGAAAATGTTTGTAATAAGATGACCCAAAGGGATTGTGTTTATGTATAATATGAAACGTTTTCGATTAATGTAAGTAAAATACCACCCTTGTGCTGTAAAACAAATTATTATTAATTAGAAAATGGATGGATGAATAGCTTATTGAACATCCCATTTATTAGTTGAACATCAATAACATTTATAATCTGGAATATCAGCTTTAACTGAGGGAAGCATGATGCAAATCTGTAAAATATTCTAAAAAATCAGAAGAATTTAAAGAATTAGAGAAAAATATGCTCTCAAAGACGAAATGTTGGACATTTTGGAGTATATCACAGGACTAATTCACTATTATATATTAAAACAAAAAAAAAGCTTTTTGATTTCATCAATTTTATTTTTATACAATTTTCTCTCTAATAAATTTTTATAACTATTTATTATATTCTGTAACATTTTTTGATGCTTTATAGCTACTAGATAAACCTCCACACCGATTTACGTTTTTTTCTTTTTCCCTTAACAAAACGGTTTTTTTACGTGTACATTATTGCCACCATATAATTATAGAAGCAAACTTCACAAATGACGAACTATAAGCTTAAAACTTTAGCTTTCTTCGATGTTTCTGCCTAGAAGTTCGAACCTCTTTTAAGGTATTTTTAGACTTTTCAATTCTGATGTTATGCAACCGCAACTTAGGAACCTTTTCAAAGTATGAAAAATATTTTTACACCATTGTAATATTCTAAAAATATTTCTTATGAAATGCGGTTTTGATCATCATTATTCTTTTCTATCTATCTTATCTCATCTTTTAGATTGTAACACCTAATCTAAGCAATTTTTAAAAAAACAAATACATTTAACTTTAAATAGATTCGTCTTCGAACGCCAACTATTGCTAGTTTAAATATATTTTCGAAGGATAATGATCACTTTTCATTATCATCATTATTATTATTAACGTGAGATTTAAATCGGTCTTATTTTGAAAGATGAAAAAATATCAAAGTATACTTTATTTCAAAATCAACCATGTGAATAAATAAATAGCGGACATTTCTTATTAATATATTTTCATCTTAAACACGTAACATATAAATTCAATCTACAAATACGAAGTCATTTTGACTAAGGCTGTAAATAAAGATGGAAAATTTTTTACAAAAAAGATAGCTTTTCAGTAATTTGGTTAGTATTTAAATTGGTTTAGTTTGGCGTTTTGGCCTAAAAGCCATAGGTTTCGCCATGCTGCTCTCTACACAAAATTATTTAAAGTTGTAGGTATTTGGAATTTACTGATGTGAAGATTTGGGGTTATACCACAATAGTTCGATAGCGTATAAAACCAAACAGGAGAAAAATACTCCAAATACAATGATGTAATAATGACATCCTAAAATTTTAAAATTAATACAAAATTAGAAATAATGATTAAAAAAACAATGCAATTTCGTGTACGAACGCATGAAAAAAAAAACGGAAAGGATACGATAAAAATGCAAGGAAAAAACGAAAATAGCCAGTAAAAATTATAAAATATTCATGAAAGCTAATTTGATGGATATCAAATCAAAAGTCTGCCCGATAAATGAATCGAGTAGTACCGAAAGGGTTGCGTTTCTTGCTATGGACAGAAGTACAGTAGGAAATGTAAAAAGTGTTTCTTAGTTTTAATTGGCATTAAATTGAAAAATTAATATTTCGTTCTTCTCAGCCAGATTAAAAAACCCGGTAAAAATTCAAAAATTTTGGAGAATACGTATTATTTTTTTTATTTTCTTAACAGCAGTATACATTTATCCGTAGACATCAAGATTTTCCATCCATATAGCTCATTACAATATTTTTTCAGAAATCAGTCATGTTCACTAAACCTACTAGCAAAATTATAAAATTGCAACACCAGTCCATATTAAAAAAAAAAAAAAAATGCGAAAATGTTTAGCGTGGTTGAGAACAACCAAAGGGAGCATGAAAAAAAAAAGAAAGGTGCTGAACTTAATTAGAAAAGGGAGGGGGGCACAGTTTGACTATTTTATCACAGGCACATCACCTCACTACGACCCTGCCAGAAAAACTGCCAAATTTGAAAAAGTTCCTTAAAAAATAAAAAATATCTTTCAAAACAAACCTACATTTATTCATAAAAATTATACAGAAAAATAAACTATATAAAAAAATAGAAAAAAAAAAGAAAAAAGAAACAGCTTATTGCATCCTTAAAGGTAACTGACATAGATGTATATTTACCCCGTTAGCGCTCTTCGACTTTTTTTAAACCAGTTAATTGTTCCGCCCTTTGCGGAACATACATATTTAAATTGTGTCGCCAAACGCTAAGTATGCGCAATATAAAATTATGTCGTAATGAAGTGACATTTCAATACTCACATTTATTCATTTACTTAAGCTAAAGTATTTTTCGCATATAAACGAAAAGAAACATTAAAAAAATTCATTTATTATTTTAATTTGCAGTTAGAGAATGGTACTGATGAAAACATGATACAAGGCATAATATATCTTATTTGTTCCTTTGATTTCGACGTGGCATCAAAATAATTTAAACATCTTGAAACTTACGAATATGTTTGAGTTTTCAACTAAAATTGTAATCCAAACTGCAAATTGTCACTATTTATTACTCCTGACGAATAAACACACTATAATGTAAAATATGTTGTACTTTTACCATTCCACGTATACTTGTCAAAAAAAATTAACTAGTAATAATTAACTTATATGTTGAATTAACCAGTTATAGAAGCCGAATTGATGAAATGTCGGTTTATAATGAGACTTATGCATGGTATTTGAATGAGAAAAAGTAAATGTATATTAACCATCAAACAAACTAACGGCTTTTAACCCGAATACAGCAGATGACGGGGGGGGGGGAGAGAAGAGACTAGTTTCCTTTCTTCACAAAGCATCAATTGAGAAAAATCTTTCAGTCATGGCTTATTTCCAGAACGTTTACAACAATTTGTTTTCAGAACAAAGCGATTACTCGTACGAAGGATTAGCTTTTTACAAACATAGTGTTTTCAGCACATCGTATGGAAATTTCCAAGACACTTAATCCAATTAGAAAATCCCATAAATTATGTTAAAGTGATCAAGAACTATCTCAGAATCTTACAGGTAACTACTTCTTGGTAACTACGTTGGCTCGGATGATTTTATTCTATTTTTAAACGAATAAAATACAGTCACTCTCACTATTATTTTTTATGAAGAGCTTCATTAAATAAATTTATGAAATAAACCAGTGATAAAAGAATTATGAATATGCGGTCATATTAATATGGTAATTTAAGCTGGCATACAATCTGTACATTTCGTCATGCATGATTAAAAGCCGTGCAAAATGCTCTACAAGACAGATCGTTGAACCTAGAGAAACCAAATTTGGCAGGAATTTACCCCTTGAAAAGGAGTGCTACCAAGAAATATCTTTAAAAAATTGTAACATTTTTTTTTTTCCTTTGATAATTTGGAGCACATAGCTCCAAATTATCAAAGTCTTAAAATCAAACTCAAATCTTAAACAAAATCGTAACAAATAAACTCAAAAATATTTTTCTATTGACGTTTCTAATTTTTATTGAAAACTTCAAAAATGTTTTTAGTAAATTTAACTACACTTTCCATTGTTTTAGTCACTGTTTCTATACAATTAAAAAAATTTTAAAAATTAATAGACGAATTAAAAAACATTTTAATCAAAAAAATTAGATTTTTTAAAAACAATGCAATAATTATTCAATTAAAAAAATCGAACTCCGTATACTAATATAATGCCTGCATCCAACGTTCTTTTTTAATCTTTGCATTTAAGCAAATTGTTCTGTATTCATTGTGGTGTGTGTTTTTTAACAAGAATTTTTCATATTGATGTCATACATTCATTTTTAATAGCTTAAATAAATTTTTAATCTTTATTTAAATTCATTCTTAAGTATTGGCTAGAGGTTTTGGTAGAGTTTTTTTTTTCCCCCCCGAGATTCAAATCCAATTACATTTCTACTTTTTAACACACACTGACGCAATAGTCAAACAGACATTTACACAATAATACTAACAAAAGCCATCACATGAAAAATTATATTTGATATATTTAAACACCAAACTTAAGCAAAAGGTTCATGGATTTCCTTTTAAGTCTTTTATAATCACTTTTACTCATGAAATTTCGTATACATTTCATCGTAATAGACACTCAATACACACCTTTAAAATTAACATTGAAATTTTTTGTCATTTTGAGCTGTTCCGAATGAGTTTCCCGGTATTGTCGTTCTATATGATAGTATGAAAAGAAAATAATAAGGTGTAGTGTCATAAAATTTAAAAACTGTCATTCTCGGGAATTTTGAAAATCTCAAATAATTAACAAAATTTTGTGGATTTTTTTTATATAGTCTTTGTCGGAAAAAAAAACATGAATAAAAATTAAAATTTCTTTATCCGACCTTCTAATTCCTTTACCCATTATAGATTTTTACTTTCTTTTACAAAGTACAGAGGAAATACAGTAATCGTCAAAGAATCCGAAGTCGAGATTTTAACGAATCTCGATGTTTAATTCATTTCGATTTCGAAAAACACATTTTAGTACAAAGTCTGTCAGTGACAAAAACTCAGATACACTTTCATCTAGATGGATGATATTTGGTATATGGTCATTACAAATTTTTAATATTTTTTATTTAATTTTGAACAAAAATCCATTCAGAGGAAATTTGCAAGTCCGACTGTTCATTGCAGTTGAATTAAATTCAACTACAATGCGAAAACAGCTAGATTGATAAAATTTGGTACATAGATTTGTATGCTACTCAAGTGTAAATACTAATTAAATTTGGAACTAAATCCGTCAAAAGATTGATTTTCTGCTGATCTGTACTGCCACATGTAAAGGCGATAACTGAAAAACGCAGAGAGTTAAATGTATCAGTTTTGGTACGTGATATTGTGACTCCAATTATCTGTATCAGATTTTGATTTCAATAGTTGAAAAAAAAAAAAAAACGCATCTAAAACACAAATTTGACTTTACTTTTAGTCATGCCTAACTTAATTGTCAAGGTCGATTCATTAAAAAGCCACACGGTAACTTTAATAAAAAGGCATCCACGCCAAAAACAATACGTATTTAATTATTGTTCACCAACGCTATACAAGGCATTCACAGTCCAAAATTTATTACCTTATTTTTTAAAAAGCGAGTCTATCTTTACTTATTCATTCCATTTTTATCGTTTCATTTCTGTACGACATATCATTGTCAAGAGAAAAAAATAAAACCACAAAATCAACACTCCCCCCCCCCGATTACAAGTTTTGAAAAATAAATAACTAATATTTCTTTGTTTTGACTATCACTTTAGATAAAATAAAAACGCAAAATCAAGATTTTGTTTTGATTAACATTTTAATCTTATTTTGGCAACGATATTTTTATATTCGATTTCGTTTTCACAACATTATCATGTCATAGTTAAAGTGGGTACAGATAACAAAAAAAAAAAAAAAATACACGGAAAGATGACGACCAAAAAATTCTATTATGAGTCGCAAATGCATGGTTAACTTGTAATAAGTACATATCTTCCTGTGTTCAATCTAGCATTGAATCTTGACACGGACATGCACTAGTAGATTCTTACACCGAATGGTCATACAGCTGAAGCATTCAAATAATTTACTTATATAAATGTTGCAAATAGCAGATGGGAGAATCATTTTCACTTTGCGAATAAAAATATATTAAACGGTAAAGAAATCTATCAATTAACTTTAATTCCAAGAAATCTGACTCACCCAGAAACTAATTACATGATGTATTTATATCAATAAAAACATTTATGTAAAATTTCTGTTTTCCAAAGACACTTTACGGGTCTGATCCTTAATGAGAGATTGTTCTGGCTAATTTACATCAGGATTTTGGGGAGAAAAAGTTCATGTATATAAACATACAAGAGCAATAATTATTTTTCACTTATATATGGAATAATGGATTGCCTCTATATGGGAGAAAACACACTTTTTCACGTATAAAAGAGAATATTAAAATGTATTATTCACAGATGTGGGTAATTCAAGATTATTAATCGAATACAGGAATCCTGTAATTTTGGGAGCCTCCAGTTTTTATTATTATTATTTATAGGGTTGTTTCTAGATGTTTTTAAGTGACCAACTCAGCAATAGGAATATGTAGTGGACTCTGCTTTACAATGCAGACAATGGCTAAAAAATATTGCATTTTTTAAAAAACATTTTATTTAAAAATTACTTCGAAACTAAAAGTTATATATATGAGATATTGAAACCATACATCAAGAAAATTACCAAAACTTTAATGATTAAAATTTTGAAATATTTATTTAAAAAAAGCTGTCTTAATAGTAATTAAATAAAAAGATCAAAAGATTTGATTTTGGAAATTGTGGAAGAAGGCTCCTGAAATTAGCATTGCCAATCGTTGTCCTAGAGGACTGATATCCAACTACGTTAAAAACACTGGTATACGACCACATTGGCATTTTTTTTAAGTGTTATTTTTTGTAATTCATACTTTTCTTTTTCCAAAACAGTTTGTTTTTTTCTTAAAAAGGGAAGGTCTAACCTATTATCAAGAGGAATTTTAAGCAAAATTTATTTTTCATCTAACATGTGACTTTAACTTCAATTTTAATTTTCATAAAAATTATCCACCATTAACATGATATTCCAAAAATTAATAGAGGTATTTACATAAAAATTTCAGCGTGTGTGTTAAATAGTGTAGGCAATGAAATGAACCAAAAGATTTACTGTTGGTGAAATACTTTTTCATTTATAGGTGTTTTTAGAAAAATAAAGTCGTGAATTTATGGAGAAAAAAATACATACATGCGTATATTTTAATCTGTAACTTCTTTGCATCTCAAAGATCATCTCTTAGATGCTGGTTCATTTCATTCATCATTGTATTCTTGTGTACAAAGAAAAATAGGATTGTTGCATTACAATTTTGTGTAGAATGTTAACCGTTTTTGTTAAATTTCATTAAAATTTACAACAATTTTCCCTATTTCTCAAAATATATTATTTTTTCAGATAATATTTTTGTATTTATAGTGTTTATAATTGATAATACATCTAAAAAAACTAAAAATAGTTTTTTTTTAAATCGAATTTTTCAAAAATTTTCCTTTGAACGTAGTCGGGTACCTTAATAAAGTATTGGACAATGTATTATGCTAACAGACAAAAACATTTATTAGGAACTAGCTTGTACCCAGCGAATTGCTGCCGCAGAAGAAATTTTGGAAATAATGATTGAAGTTTAAAATATGTCTTATTTAATTAGGAATGGTAATATAATATTTATTTTCGTATCGGAAATGAATATATTAATTGAAATTGAATGACATATAAAGGCGAAGTGTAAATGATACTTATTTTATTTTATTATTTAATCCCCCCGTAAATGCAAGTAAAGGCCTTATCATAAGGAAAAATATCGTCACTTGGGTGACGTCACTTCAAAGTTTCACATGATTGGTTGAATTTCGTTTGCGGACAATATTTCCGACGGCATTTTCCAGCTGGTTAGAAAAAGTTGTCGATTATGAAACTTGCTTGACCGGTTTTTGAGGGTAGAAACGGAAAAGTGCAGACGAAATTTCACCGTGTGATAAGGCCTTAATATGCATTTAAAGTTTTATTGCAATCGGATGCGTGGTGCGACAGCGCATAAGAGACATACAGACAAACATTCATTTTTATTTATATAGACTAGCAATTACCCGCAACTCTGTTCGGGTGGAAATTTTGACGTATATGTATGAAAAACTAACAAATAGTGGCAAATAAAAAAAATTAAACCTAACCTAAAAACAATACATTTAAAAGTATAAGCATATACGAAAAATATATAACAAATACAATTTAATAATAAAAACACACAACTAACGTAAAAACAATTTATTTACATTGTATACCCAAAATAAAACAAAACAGCAAATCAAGTCCGGTGGTCAAATCCATTTTATTTATTAATCAAGATTGTGATAGCTACAGCAGTACTATAAATATCATTTTTAAACTTTTAATTTAAATGAAAACACAGTTGTCAACAATCATGCGCGAACTTTCGACGCCAGTTGACGTAACGCAAATGCCTAACTTTCCTACGACCATTGGATAACGTAATGCAGATTAGATTTTTTTTTTTTATTTCCTTTGATCTGTTTTCTTTTAATTTAGAAGTACTTCAGAATGAATTCGAAACATCGATTAATTAACAACATTTGATTTTAAATAATCCAACACAAAGAAAATAAAAAGAATCGGCCGAAATTCTGCTAAGCCTAACCTCATTTCTGTTGGGGGGGGGATGGAGTCTTATCTATACTGGCCTCAGCTTTTTGGCGTCAAAGTTAGTTTTTAATGAATAAAAAATCAATAACTCAATTAACCGGAATAAAAAGTAGCCTATGTTCTATTCCTGACTATAATCTATCTCTGTGCTAAATTTCATCCAATTCCGTTCAGCCGTTCTGGCGTGATTGAGCAACAAACATCCATCCAAACTTTCACATTCATAATATTCGTATAGATTAGTACGAAGAAAAGGGGGAAAAAAGGTCAATTGCAATGCAAAAGTCCTATTGGTTTTCAAGTTCAGCTAAAAATATGGATTTAGTAATTTAAAACTTTGCAATTAAAAGTATAAAAGCTACATTAACGCTTTGTTACAAATGTATATTCGTTTCACAGTTTCTATAAGTGCTATTGGGTTGTTCGGAAAGTCATTTCGTATTTTTTTGTCAAAATAAAAAGAAATTTTCGTTTAATGAATAAATTATTTATTAAATTATAAAATTGCCATTCTGGTCTAATACCTTTTGGTAGTAACATGATTACACGCTCATAAAAGTTTTGGTCTTTGCTGTAAAAAAAAACTGATCGAGGTGGTTTTTGGCCTCCTCATTTGAAGGAAAAATTTTGCAAATCAGTTCTGGTACTGATGTACTGTTAACACATCTTCTCCACACATATTGGCTAATTTATTTCTGGCTTGAACAGCATTTTTACCTTTTATAGCAAAAAAGAAAAAAATGACGAAAATGCTGTTTATTGCTCTCCATATTTAAAAGGGCACCATCCAAAAACTACTGCGAAGAATCAGCTGCACTTTTTCACACTCAAGCCTTGCTATATCAGCTCTTAAAACATAAAATGATTTTGCGGTTTAAGTATGAAATTGGGTGCGAAAAATGCAATTAAATCCTTTGTCAGGAAAAAACGAAATTACTTTCCGAACAACCTAATAATATTATTTATATGGCCAGTATATAAAAATTCTTGAACAAACACTTCATAAGTATCCTCAGTTGAGTATTCGGCTTCAGTACTCCATAAATGAAACGTGTATTGTAGACATGTATTTTTAACACAATATTTATTAATTGGAATATTGTTTGTACTGGAAAACTGTAATGAAACTGGCATGCTATACCTGATAAAGAAAAACAAATGGCTCGAAAGCTGAACAGGGCAGATTTCTGCGCTTATAGCCAATGGCGTGATATTGATAAGAGTTGCCTCGGAATGGTAATTTTCTCCCTTTTGTCGTATTTTGCTTTTTAAAAAATGGCATATACTAAATTTTTTTATAGCGCCCTATAAGATTGAAGCTCAGGACGTCTGTACTTCTTTATTCACCCCCACCTTACCCATTATGTTCTCTATCTATAGCTATCAATATGCCACATTTCTTGCGAAAAATGGAATTTTGATTAGATTTTAATTAAAAGTTGAACAAAATTCACATTTTTTTTTCACTCAAAACTTTGAACATATAAATTTTTTTTTTTACAATTTTAATTTTTTGTACTCGGAAAAGTAATTAGATACAAGATTTTTAACAGAATATAAAAACTTATTTCATGGTAAACAGGTATAGAATACAAGGTGTAATTTAATTTTTTTTAAAACCTCATCCTGTCTTAAACACCGTATTCAATATATTACATATAAAATAATTAGTTCTAGAAAGCTTTTTTGATCAAGTTTCAATTGGTGACCTTGGGTCACTTCTCGGGTGCAAAAGGATTGGAATCCAAAAAGTAAACTTTTCAAAAATGGCAATTTTATTTTCAGATAATTTTCTAGTTTTTATAAATTCGTAAAAATATTTACTGTGATGTTTTGCAGCTTATTTTTCGTTTTCTAGGTAATACATGCTTAGCAACGATGCGGAGGAAAAATTCGCATCACTACTAAATAATTAAAAGTAAAATTGAAAAGCAAAGAACGACAAATCAAGCCAGAAATATTATACTATGATGTTTCGAATTAGAAGCTCACATCATCCTAAATGTTTTGACAGAAGGCTTAAAAAACAAAATTTCATTAAAATATCAAAAGCTATATTTCAGTACATTTTTGTACACGAGAAAGCAATAATAATTACAAATTATAGTTAATCATGAGAAGGGATACAAGCATAATTTATACACCCAATACCCAAAATACTGTAGAGTGCAATGTATTCAATACTTTTTTTCCTACATGAAAACCATCCTACAGCTAATAATCTTGTTTGAGATAAAAAATATTTCGAGACAGGTTCGGTCGTCATTCTAATCACAATTTTATCAATTTCAGTCAAGAAACAGAAACGGAAAGGCTTCCTTTGGAAAGGAAAAAGGAAACATTGTACGCATACAAATTCTGCCTCAAAAACAAGTATCTCTGCTGCGGAAACGTAACTGGTGTGTACAATTCGGAAAACAATGTCTTTCCATCGAAAACAGTTTAACCTATATTTTGAGATATCGATTTATGCATCGCTTTCTACTTAAACATGCATCTTTTCGGCCAATAAATTATATACAATAATACATATTGTTTAGCAAATTCGAAAACGTAAATATTAGAATTCATCTCTAATGCGAAATAAAAGGACATGAATGTTATAAAATTCTATTTTTTTATATTTATTTAATGGAATAATCAATCTAAACTTATAGTAAAAATGAATGAGTGAATGTTTATGCTGAACAGGCCAGACTACTTCCCCTCGAGCTATTAAATTCCGCATATATATATACTTTGGAGAAAGGTAATGTGTACCTTATGTGTGTGTGTGTGTGTGTGTTTGGAATATAAATTTTAAAAAATAAGCTGGCTTTTAATATTTCCTCATTATTTGCGAAAAAAATTTCGAGTTAGGGCTATTTTTAATTTATTTACAGAACAAAATATAAAAAAAAAGTAATGAACATTACAAAATGTCCATGTACCTTCAATTTTAAAAAACATTTCAATGTATGCAAGAGCTCTTTTGCTATGGACCATGTAATTTAAGATTAAAATGTTGCAAATTTAACACGAGATGAGTAAGTTTTCATTTATTTTGGCAAGCACTGTATTTTCCAAATCACTGGTATAAAACAGCGAATAAAAAAATTCTGGTAGTGACTGAATCGTGGTTCTTACTATATTCTCCAGAATATGCGTCATTACTATAACCTATCAACGGGTTTTCCCAACTATTTACAAATATGTTCGACACATCATTTCTCAAGTTGAAAACTTTGCTTTACTGCCAATAATTACAATTCAATTAGAATTATGTAACCAACTATAACAAAAGATCTAGAAATCTTAGACTTATAACGTCCAGTCCATGACTTAAGAAACTTATTTAAAGCTTCATGCACAGATTGGAAGAAGTCAAACACTCAATGGATTTCTTCAAAAGATGTATTGTGTACAATGGAGAAATTAGTAATTTTAATCAATTAAAACTGGAACCGCAGAGAGAATTGAAACAACTGTAAGGATGTTTCACAAACGATGATTAAGGATGTTTCAACGATGAGAGAGCACACTGACTATCGTCTAGGCATAAAATAACTGATAAGTCCCGGATTATCAGGCAACTATCTACCAGTTACAACTATATTACCAAGGAGAATATAGTTATCCAACACTTTAATTTTAATAAGTGGAAACAAAACATAAATGCGTTCATGTTCCTTTTTAAAGAGAAATATAATCAGGAAAGCATATATCATACTGGACGTATTTACCATTAATAAGTCGCCAATGATGATTAGAGGGCGAAAAAAAATTATTCCATGTCGCTACTTAATTTCGCTAAGCCACTGCTGTCTATGAACCCATAGACTTGAGATCCACCCCTCTCCTTTGCCTATTACATTGCTACATGTTTTCATGAGATAAGCAAGAACTGAGCAGCCGAACTTATTCAAATTATAATCAGCTTCTGTTCGAATTTCTGAAAAATTGAACTTCGGATTTCTATGATTTTTTTTTCTTTCCCCTTCAGTGATTTTAAAGTTGTTTGCTGATCAGTGCACTGTTTGACACGCAAGTCAACAATTAGGGCAATTTCTTTCATTTAGAATGTGTTTAAAAATACATTTGTTATTGTATTTAAAATAATCGTTTGATCTTGAAATCAACTTTCTTGAAGATGATACAGCTAAATGTTTTATTATTTCAATTTGTTATGATATTTACAATTAGAAAACTGTTTACATAGAGCTAAAATCATTTTTTAATATGGCTTTAGAATCTGTGGGGAGGTAAAGTAGTCCGGAAAACATGCATTGTCTCTATAGTGGCTATAGAGAAATTGGGCACTTGTCGCAACTTATTGAAATTTAAAATTAGCACTATTTTTCTGAAAAGTTTAATAGAAAAATTATCAGCATATGTGTTAATTATTTTGCATAATTTGATTTCGTAATTCTCGTATTCCTATTCGATGATCGTTAAAAAATGTGTATGTAGTATGTGTATGTTACATATTTTACAAGTAAAATTTGTAAGAGATAAACTACTTTTAATATAAATGCAATAATTAACATATTTCTGACTTATTTATACCCGTTTTAAAATTGTTTAAGCGAAAATCTAAATTAACCGTATACTTTTCAAATAAAACTGCGATTCTTTTTCTTTTCCTATCACAATCATGAGAATATTCTGCTTTCGTCACAAAAAAAAAATCAAACTTTGCTATATAACTACATATACTTTTCAGATGAAGAAATATTCATGATCTATCTACATCTATTTGTTTATATAAATAAAAAAAAGCGAAGATCACTAACAATATTATATTACCATCCCCACGTTAAAAATAGAAGAAAAAATACTAATTTCGAATAAAAATAGCAAATGTGACCGAAAGGGGGCCAAAATTTTAATTCTGTCAAGGTAGACAATTGAAATCAATAAATCATGCCAATTTAGTTAAAACTACATTTAATGACATTAAAGGGCATGATTTACAAGGGGGCAAAACTAGTTAGGACAAAAACATTTAACATTAAAATAATACTCGAGGACTGCATCATGGTTTACGCTCGCTTCTAAAACATGGACTGATTACTCATGGCAACGGCCGATAGAGTGCCGAGGAAAACAGTTACAATTACAAGTTTTATTTAAAATTTTAGAAAAAATTTACAAATTTATTTGAAATAGAAAGGAAGAAGGTTTTTTTCCTTTTCTTTCTTTCTTTTTTTTTTAAATTTTTTTTCCTTCGAAAATGCGATGCGGGCTTAGAATTTTTAGTCAAAATTCTCTTATTATATCCTTTTTTAACTCATAATACTTCGCTCAAAATGAAAGCATGCTGTTAATTTCCGAAAAAAATTCGATGAGTTAAAGATATAGCGAGTCACACTGTTTAATAGCCTGTGAACTATGTCACCCTAGAGCAGAACACTGAACCCAGAATAATAAAATTTGAATAATAATTTCTCACAGAGATTTTTAAAAGTTTTTAAAATGATATGAATAAAAATTCCCAAAATTTTATTTAGATTTTTAATTAAAAATAAAGATTTCTTTGCTGAACTAGAAAAGTTTGGAGGATTTTGAAAATATAGCAAAGAGTTGCTATTTCTACTTGTCTTCTTTCTTGAATTCGCTCTTCTAAAGCATATAATAATTTCAAACTTATTTCAGTGTTTAAATATTTTAGTTCATTTAACAGAAAATTAAAATATCTTCACTTGTTAATAAATTGGCATCTGATCTCCCAAAGCCTTCAGCTGAGAGACAATCCGTCTCAACAGACATTTTTTTAAAGAGAAATATGTAAGCTTTCCAGAAAACCGGTTTTCTTAATTTAAAAACTGGTTATCAAATTTTACATATTACTTTACACAAAGAAAAAAAACTTTTTAAAATCGGGTTCGTTCAACACTACTCTGCAACGATAACTGAAAGAAAAAATAAGAATAAAATTTATTCAGGGAAGATGTTTTTTCCAATAAAGGTTTCAACAAGTAACTCTTAACTCCAAGTTTAGAGAAAGTTTTTAGACCCCAAATAAAAAATGTGTGAGCGTGTAAATTTAATCATAGATACAAAGTAATGATATTTTATTCGAATCAATAAGCTGATAATATAAAAAAATTCAATCTAAAAGAAGGGTTTTTTTTAAATTAGTCAACTCTAAATTTTTGATACTTCAAAAACACATAAAAGATCCACTTAACTACGATATTTCAAAGATTTGATTTAGAAAATTCACAACAGATATTTTAGGACCAAACCTTGCAATTATGAACCAAGCTCAAATGAGAATTACATCTGAACTGGCCATCTCCCATCTTCAAATTTCTGTATCGCAACAATTTAAACATAATAAATCTTCAAAATATTTAACACATACTAAGCCTTTAGAGATATCCATTGCAAAATCGTACCAAACTCTTGATTCTTCAGGAGTAGAGTCAAGTTTAAAATAAGGTCACCATATTATATAAATAATATATACATTGTATGCTTTTCTTTTACCACAGTGGTTTTAAATAAGATTTCTACAATCCCAACATTTTAAAAATGAATAGAACATATCAAGTATTACATAAAGATTTAAAATAACTGTTTAATATTTTTAAATTTGATTTTCAAGCATTTGTTTTTAAAGTGAGCTATGAAAATTTTAGAAATTCTAATACTCTGAATAAAAGTACTGGCCAGATGTCATGCAAAAATGAAAATATATTTATGTAGTATATACATCTGAGCTTGGATAAGATTGTTATAATTGGTTAAATATAATCAGATTAAGTACAAATTACAGGAGTAATTTACTAATTGATCAGACTAATCTATTTTCATTATTAAAAAAAGAAAAACTACTTCTTATCACTAAAAATGTGCTTTACTGTAACATAAATACTAAAAATTGTCACATTTTATTAATGCAAAATTCACTCCATAATAATAATGATGATAATAATTTGCATCCACCACAGTTAAAATGCTCAGAAAATATGTGAATTTAAACAACTGTAATGATAATAGTCAAGAATATATGTTAAAGTCGTGTGAGTATATTATATTATATATATGCTAATGGTACAAATGGGTTCAGATCTTTATATTAAACACATCTGCTTAAAGATTATCAGTAATAGTACGCATATTTAAAGCCATCAAATAATACCAATGGGTAGATATAACAAAATAAGTTCATCATTCTCCTCCCCAATCTCTAAAATGATGAGAATACAAACACCGATTTTTAATATTAAAATATGGGAGGTTTCAATATATACAGCAAATCAAGATCAGTTACAGGTAGTAGTTTTAATAAATTGTTTCTCCATAATAATTAGAACATAAAGACAAAAAGTTATCGAGCCTTTTCACTTAAACAAATCAAAGAAGACAGACAAGTCTAAGAAATTTTAAATAATGAAAGTAATTTTGTATATTATTTATTTTATTTTATTTAAAAATATAAAAATATTTACCTCATTCGTATTTTTATTTTAACATTACACTGAATAAATTTTTAATTGGTTTGATCCTCTTTTCACATACGAGAATGAGGTAATAAAGGAAGATAAGTTTAAGTTTTTAGGAACTCAACAAATTTAGTTCAATGGCAAGTTCTTTGTTTTAATAGGTATTAACTTATTTAAGATTTATTACATAAGAGAAATATATAAATTACCATGTACAGTAGAATTAAAAAGTATAGCATTCTAATGAATAAAGTATAACAACCATAACTAAAAAGGATATTATATACAGAGAGAGACAGAAAAATAAAATCTCAGAATATGAAAGTAACAAAATAGTGTAATATTAACTAAACTAAAAAAAAATTATTTTTAACAGAAAAAATATCAAGAAATGCATTTTAACAGTTATTTTAAATTAATTGCAATGTTATTAAAAATTATGAGCAACAGCACTAATTTAAAAGATGAAATATTATGCATTGAATTTTGTTTGTTGCTTATTAGCACTGAATACTGGAAAACTCATTTAAGCTTTAGTGAAATAGTAAATGACACTTGTATATCAATAAAAATAACAAAATGATATTCTAATTTACTCGCACATACCGGAATATCTATTCCAAAGTAGAAATTAGTTTTGAAGACAAACCCAAATATTAATATTTAACTTTTAAAAGTTTACATCGATTTTACTTCATTTGCACAAGTAAATATAAGGATACTTAGCTTTATTTAATATCCAATCCCTAGAAAAACTATTTTGAAACTAAAAGAAAGCTTTAAAAGAATGGCACATTAGTGCAAATCAATCACCCATGCTGAAGTAAGATTTCTATTAAAAATATTTTGAATAACTGTATCAAAAAGAATCTCAGTCCCATCACAATCTTACAGAAATTAAATTTATATGGCATAAAAATTATGGAGAAAAGAAATGTTTCATGATTTATACTGATAAACAACATTTAAATGTCAATACTATAATATTTAAATATGAGTTTATTCAGCTTTTTTTTTTTTCAGTGTGCATTTAACTTTTATAACAAATACTAATTTAATCAAGCAATTCAATTAAAATAAAACTATTTTTAAATAAAATAATGAAATGTTTTCAATTAAGACTTTTTAAAACTACTTTTCCATATAAATTTTACCAAGAGAAAAAAAAAATTCTTAAGAAATTTCACATTTCTAATACTTTTCTAAGAGCAATCAACTTAGCTTTCCCTACCTCAGAATTTCTTTCAAGTGAACTTTAGCCATTAAATGCTTTAATTTAAATCGCTTTCATAATTTTGCTCTACTTACTACAATGTATATATGACAGTCTATAAATTTTTCTTTACTAAATAAATAGCAAAATCTAAGCAGATCTTAATGAATCGTTTATTATATCTTAGAATAATATTATAGGAAGCAATACTTTTTTTTAAAAAAATCATAATTTTGGAGAGGGAAATAAATTTGGACACATTAGTTTCTTGTAAACAAGCTTTGCTTAAATCTGTGTGTATATAAAGAAATATATATAAGATTCTTACTGTGCAAAATCATGCAAATTTTGGGATAAAAACAATAGCTATATTGGAAAAAGGGTTTTTGCAAGTAATTTCAATTAATTATATAGATTATGAATAAAAAATCAGAATTTAGTGCATTTTAATACTTGGAAAGATGGTACAAAAGGATTTTACTCCAAAATGAATTAAGGAGGAATAAGTGAAATTAAAAATAAACAAAGTTTATTTTAAATAACTGTTTTCTTTTAAATAAGTGCATTGTGAAGATTTAATATAAAAAGTAATTTTTTTAATAGTCACAAGTGCATTGACAGTGTCACTCAATTAGTTTTCATAGGTTGATTCTTTATGATTTAAATTCCCTTTAATTATAGTATACATTTCTAAAGCTGGATAAATAATATCTTAATAATAAAATTTATTATAAATTAAATGTTAAAAAATTTATATAAAATATCGTTTTTTTAATCTGTTTTTATTGAAATTTTATTGACTGTAACATTTTGATTGATAGCTATATGCAAAAATCAACAAAAAATATATAATTATTTTGATAAACTTATTTCTGCATTTATCAGAAATTAACACTTGATTCAGATCTTTTTATCAGCAATTTCCATATAACTTTATATATTAAAGAGACAAATGAATTTTAAAAAAATGAGCACAAAAATTATTAGCTTCAACTTAAATATTTGATTACACTAAAAAACCAAGCTAAAGTGTCAAAAAAATATTTTAATATATATATTTCTGTGCTCAAAATGGTTATTTCTTTTGTATAATAACTAATAAATAACTAAAAATATTTTAATACAGAACATAGCTAAACTTAAAAGATCACAAAATATTCTGATTCATTCATTTACTAAACGCATTACTTATTCATTAAAAAATTTAATATTTATAGTTTTATAAAAAGAAAATTACAACTACATGAGGTGATGGATTGAACAACCATTTCTCAAATAATATTTTCCGATATTACAGGACATTTGGAGAAATATGTATTTTTTTTTAAAATCTTATCTCATAAAAGTGATTTTTAAAAAATTCATGATTACAACATGATATCCCTTTAAACTATAAAAAATTCAAATAGCTATAAAAAGTCAAGATTAACAAACACAGAAACTTTGTGGCAATAATTTAACTAAAAAGTTTTAGCTACTACGCCATTAAATCTTAAGAATGGACATTAATTACTATATTATAAATAGCATACAGTGGAACATATTAGAGCTAGTTCAATTATGCCTAATTAACCAACAAGACACAGATATAGCAATTTGAAATACATATAATGGCACTGATTTCCGATATCCTAACTGTAATAACTGAAAGTTTCTACAAAAAGAAATTAGCTTAAAAATGAAATTACTCGCTTAATAAAAATTAATTATTAGTAAAAATAAAATAAAATTCAAGAAAGATATTAAAGACGCAAAATTTTAAAATATGTTTACCAAGTATTTCATTAATCAAAAAATCATTATTCTTAATAAAATGTTTAATTCTTTTTATTTGTATAGGCAATCACAACATAACTTGAAATATACAATAAGATGTTTTGCAAATACAAATACTTCCCTACTTAGCAGACAAAGAAGACAGTTTAAAATATACAATTAATTTTTTATTTCATGCCTGGAGTAAGATGTTCTGATAGTATTTTTTAAAATACTCAAAATTCTACTTAAAAAATTAACTTTTTGATTTAAAAGTTTATAAAATAGCAAGATCAAATAATTTTGAACCTGTAATTACATTTATCAAAAATGTTCTCAGGAGTACATTCTCAAAGAACAAAAATAGGAATATAATCATATTATTGAATATAAACTGCATAATAAAGAAAAATTACTTCTATACATGCATTAAATTAAAAGCATTTAAAAGTTACTGAATAATTTATGAAGGGGAAAAAAATTGAATAGCTGATAAAGAAATATGTAAAATAGTACATGGAACTGGTATAGAGTAGTAACTTAGAAAAAGCAAAAATAAATTATATAGTTAAAACTTAAAATCATTGCTAAGCATTTACTTAAAAATTTCCAATTTTGTTCAGAAATGGATAAAAATAGCTTATTTAATTTAAGGCTTTTAATTAATAATATACTGAAGTGTGGATACACAAAATTTTAGACCTGATTTATGACACATAAAATGGATCTCCATTTTATGCTTCCACTACTTTTTCTGACATTCATAAAAACCACATAAATTATAAAAGATCATGTCAAAATGTAGTTTATAAAATATATATAAAAGTTTTAAAACAACTATTAAATCTTGCTATCAATTACAGTAAAGTAAACGAAAAATGTTAAGGATTTTAATAATGTATTTCCATCTTTAAAAAGAATGTTTAAAGTTGATAACTGAATAAAAATTTTAAAAAAATTACATAATTGCAATCTTTAGAATAATTTCGTATTCAATGATCATAAAATGGAATCACTTCAACATCAAAACAAAATATCAATATGCAAAAGTAATGATTTCAATGATGACAAGAATTTATAATTTTTCACATAAAAACAATAATTTCATTAAAAAATAATGCAACACAAATATACAAATTTTATTTTTTCTATTTGTACTTGTGACAACAAAAATATGCCAAGAAGAAACTGAAACCGGCGAAAGCCGAAAATATTTCTGCTATTTTAACATAGAGATGTTACTATTCATTTAGGTCCTTTTAAATTACTTAAAACCACTAAAAATTGCAACAAACAGAAATTTTGAATCATAATATATTCTCAAACACATGAGACAAATTGACAAATGATTGTTAATTTTGTAGCAATTATTATATTTTCCACATGTGGTTAAGCACAAATTTAAGAAATGCTAATTTATGAATTGCTTCAAAGTATGACTCACCTTTTACTGCTGAAGAAATTTCTTAATATTAACTTGTTACTTTAAAATCTCGCACAACACGCGTTAAAAAGACTTATGATGTTATTCTTACAAAATTATTTAATACTTTCATATTAGAACTTAAAGCACGAGTAGTTAAAACTAGCGCATGCGTTCTCGAAGACTTCGGCACTGGCACACCCGCGCTGTTTACCATGTATGGATTACTGAGAGATGTTAGGAGAACTCAAAATTAGCACCTATGTATAACATACGTATTTAATACGTAATCTGGCAAAAATCCACAAGTAACAGAAAGATTAGAAGATTTTTTAAAATATGGATTAAAAGAAAGGAGTGAAAGTCATTTCATGTTCGATTGAATAAATATGTACAATATTACAAAAAACAAAGTTTTTAGCAATTTTTTTGTGATTTCACAGGGTTGCGTTTATATCACATAGAAGTTTATTGTATTAATTTTTAATAAGAAAGTTTTTATAATTATCTATTGCTTCTTTAAAGGATTTTTTCTTCATTCATTGCCGATATTTTATAAATTCACGTAGAGCTAGGAATATCAATAATGGGAAGCCAATTTTGTAATTTTATTCATTAATTTCGTCTGCTGCTGATTCTCTATTAATATTGTTCTTTTCTGATGAGTAATAATTGTGTCAATGAATAACATCATTACATCTCAGTATCTGAACATGTTTTATTTGAATATAGATAAAGAAATGAAAGCTGCTCTAGTGTAAATGTTTCTCATAAAAATATGAAAATGGAACTAAAAAAAGAAAGCTTTAATGTAATTAATATTTTTGCAGCTACCATAAGTAATTTCTATCCTATTTCATTGCTCCGGTTTCGTATACGACTTAACATTTTTTTTGTTGTAACTTTGTCAACTTTTTTTATTAAAAGGATTTTTATGAAAGCCGATTGGTTTGCAGTTCCAGCGTGACAATCAGTCAACATATTTTGATTGTTGAATGTATCGATTCTTTTATTGCATTGTATCTTTTAGGCATTAAGTATAAAATCTTTATATAAAATATAAATGATTAATTTATTTTTTAAAAAAAGAACATCTCTAAACACAGTTTTGGAAATAAAAAGAGTATCATTTTCATAAATAGTTTCAACTTAAAATAAAATTGTTGTTCCATCTTTCATGTATTTTCTAAATTACTGACATGGAGGAAGGAAAAATTTACTTTACTTAATTACTTTAATTTTTCTAGATAGATTGAAGTAATTTCATTTTATTCCCAAGACTATTTTTAAAAAAGCAGACAGTCTTGAAATTTTCAACAAAAACTCGAAGAAATCTACTTTTAACAACACAGCCCCCATTTCTTCGTGAAGCAAATTTAGAAGTTTTAAATATTCTTTTTCTTCGTTTGGATAATATTATTTAGATTACACATTTAAAAAAAATCAAGACTTCTAGTGAAATTTTGCAAAATAATAATAATAATAATAAAAAAAAAATATGCTTGTGTTAAATGAAATTATATAATTTGTATGAAATGAGCGCGTTTCTTTTCATATTTTTCATCTAGATTTTTGAATATTCTTGATCGTAATTACACTTATAAAAAACTCATTTAATTTTTTTCATGAATTTCAGCCAAATACATTTACCTCAGTAATCCTTGAAATGCAAGATATACTGTGTTCTTTTGAAAACTTATAATTGTTTATTATGAGTTTTTATGTTTATTTAAATAGTGATTATTAAACAAATCTGAAAATAACAATTAAAATTTTAGTGTTATTATGAAACAAAGCTTATTTTAAATTTTCTTTATAATATTAAATCAATTTTAAAGTGATGTGTTCTAAAGGGTTACAATGTTTAAAACTAATGTAAATTTTATCTGGATTAGAATTAAGTTTTGTACAAAATTCTTAACATAAAGGTCGAGATAGAGCATGGAAAAATATTTTTAAGAGGATTATGTTTATTGGCAGGCATATCTTATAAATCATAATATATGAATCGTACAAAATTTCGATGGAAATATTTATCAGGTTACCCAATAACTGCATACTAATAGGGCATGTAATTCCGAATATGTAAAATTTTAATTAAACTCATAATTTAAAACAGATGATTTTTCTTTGGATAACTTTGTCATGTACAATTGCACAAAACTATTTTTATACCAGTTTGAACTTTAAGAGATATGCCTAAAGAGATAAGAATAACATATTGTTATTTCGGTAATTTTTTTAATAAATTTTTCAACATATTTTGCAATAGTTTTCGGTATGCTAGTTATTGTATTTATGAATGCGTTTTGACAATATTAAAAACATTTTTACTTTCTTTCATACGAAGTATATAAAGAAAAAGCATTGCAACCATCATAAAATCCAATCTTGAGATTTTGATCAATGTAGGCTTTTTATTTAACTATAATTACCTAGTTGGGGAATTATCCTGTCTGTTGTTCCATCCTTTGAAGAAGATAACTCAAAAGTGCATTTAGCAGACAGATGTTTTTTGGAAAATGAATTTTATAATTAAATTTATACATTTCTCTTAAATTTAAAGCGAAATCCATCGTGAGGAAGATTGTCTGTCCTGTTGTCCAAATATAAGTTAACACTACAAAGCTAAAACTGTGAGAGAAGATAGATAAAATTTCGTACAGAGATTTATTTGAAATATATATACGTATTATAAAACTACATTCTTCAAAGAAACGACTTAAAAAAAATATATATATATTTTTTTTTTCAACTGAACTTCAAAAAAATTTTGAAATCTGTTCTTAGTTGGTCTAATATTCTAGAAGTAACTTCCCGAATTTCATGCTCTTAACTTCAATGGTTTATGTTGTATATTTTCTTTTGATTGGGCAAACTTTTAAGTGAAAAGAGAGAATTAATAAGGGGGGGGATATTCTATGACATAAAACGAAAAGAATAAAAGGGGGCAAAATCATTATAAAACTATAAAATCTGAAATTAAAAAAAAATTTTTTTGAATATATATAAATATATTTTAAATGTTAAGAACCATATCCAGTAATTTCCCCCCTCTTTGTAAGAACCAAACTTTCGGGAAACTAGTCCAATAGATAATAATTTTCAATATAGACACGGACATTAAAAAAATATCATAATCATCGATAAACTATGGCTTTAAATTAAAATATCATAATACTACATTTTAAGCGATCAACTAGCGTAATTGCATATCTCAAATGATAAGCATTCAATATGGCCGAATCCTTATATTAGGTCACAAAATAATTCCTTTTAGTATGTCAGAGCCGCAGTGGCCAGGTGGATCTCGGTCTCGGAAGGATTTAGCTTTGAGACCATATTCCACCGAAGAACCGTCATGTAAGAGGTTCTAGTGTACGTTAAATCCGTTGGGGCCAAACGCCCTACATTTGACGTGGTGTGGAAGTTTGGAGAAAGAGATGCCAGTTCATGTGCCGTCCTAGTCATCTGACAGCTGTTCAAAATTACGAATTCATTCCAGAATAGCTCTAGTGTTTCTTTTCTTTAAAAAAAACATTAATGTAATCAAACAGTTTAATAGGTCATTCAATGAATTACTGCATAACGGCATACTAACGACAATGATAGGCCGCGGTAGCCTGGTTGGTAGAGCGTCAGTCTCGCAACCGAAAGGTCGCGGGTTCTGTCCTCGTCTTGGCCAAAGACCGCCGTGTTGGTTAATGGCAGTTGGGGCACGTTAAATATGTCGAGACTGCAAAGTCCTCCACGTTCCCATAACAAAACGATACCTCTGGGGGTACTGAATCAGGGATGAGTCGGTCTCTGATTTGGATTTAAATTCCGACTTGCTGATGGATGAATGAATTCGACCACCCTCTAAAAAGAGTTGTGTCGTGAGTGTGAGCTAGAAGTCGGACTTCTGCCCTCTGGGTGCTCAGTGGTCTTTACCCTCAGAAGCTACTGCACCCCCTTTCCGTGTAAAACACGGACACGACAATAACAATGATGATCGAATGTGTAAAGTACTCTAATGAATAACTGTGTTTCTTTTAGAGTAGCTTCTATAGTGTCTCTTAGGTGCACCAAATTCATCCCACTGTATTCTTTTGCCACTTATTCGGACCAACCTGCATATTCTTAGAAATTATCTTAAAAACAAGCTTTTCAGAAAATGCTTTAAAATTATTATATTCAATGAATGGATAACCAAAATTTTACAAAAACTTTTTTCGCACTTGTAGAAAACTAAGCAGTTTTTTTTTTTTTTTTTTTCAAAATCAAGTACTTTTAAGTAGTTCTCGAATTTAAGCATTTTATATTACACAACGCATTCTGTGAAAACCTAATGAACGCTATTCAATCGACTAACATATTTAAACACAGCAAAGAATTACAATTTCAATATAATGCGGTAACATTCCTTCAATAGTTACTTTAAGAAATTGCACCAAGATCATGCATTAATAGGAACAATGATCAAATGTATAATTAATTAAAAGAACGCTTTATTCGCCATGTAGCAAGTGTTTTTAGAAAAGCTTCTAATACTTTCGTGCATCTCTTTGATGTAAAAAATTTACGTTGCTGTATTCTTATTTTTTCTGTTCGTCAGATCAAATTGCATATTTTTCTCTTAATAGAAAAAAATGAGTAATGGATAAATGTGTGTTTAATAAAATTAAACACACATTTATTAAACATAAATCAAACTAATTCTTCTGCACCTTTGAATTCTATTGAATTTCAGATGCTTTTCGTATAACAACAAAAATGACACAGTCATTGTTTTGTATCAGCCCTTTGGGATCGCTTTCCCTGTATTTAAACAAAATTGCACTTTGTTGAAGAATACATATTGAAAGGAATAGAAGGAAAAAAAGTCACTGTTTTTTTAATATATGGTGGCATCTCCGGATCCCCTCACTGAATTCTTTTCTTTTGTTAAGTTTCCTTTTTTGATATCAGATAAACAAATCTTTATGACCATGTTTTCAATTTATCACTTGCAATGTATGGGAAAACAAAACATTTTAGATGATGCTAACACTATGTATAGAGATTTTATCCATTGACATTTGTTAAAATAAATTACTGTTGGAATTCAATAAATAAAAATGATAAATTATAAGATTGCTATAATTTACTTCCAAATCAAACTATTTTAACGTAAAGATACATGAATTTTAACAAATTATTTCATTTTACTAAAACGAATATATTTTAGGCCAATAAATATTATTCAAGGCATGAATAAATCTGTTATTTTAATATATTGTCAGATTTATTTTAACCTATCATCATCCAGCTACCTCCTTTTAAGAAAAGTTCATATTTCATTTGTATAGCTAACTTGATGCATTCTATTATTTCTATTTTGTTTTTCTAAGGCAAGCAATTTTCAATTGGCTTTTATAATGCCCCATTAGACAAATTTACAACCAAAGCATTCTTTTGACAATTTTATTCATATATTTTTTTCCTTAATCTATTTTCAGGTAATGCTGGTAATAAAAAGCTGTTTGATGATTATTTAATTTCTCAATATCGCACTGTATCTTATGTGTATTAATTAGCATTTTGTTTTTATTGCTTACAACCAATTTGTGCCTAACAAATATCTGGTGTAGAATGACCAAATTTGGTCCTTATGCCCTAAAACCAAATTACTATCAATTTGTTAATTATCTGTCTTAAAAAATTTCAGGAATGAAATTCAAATTTCACAGTTATTTTAACCTTTATTTGGTTAATGATAGCTTGTTACTTTCTAAAGCACTTTTTATCACTAAACATTTTTGGACAAAAAACCAAGAACAAAATATTTGAACTAAAATTAGAATTTCTTATGCCATGTATTTTAAATTAATGGTGTTTGCCAACAAACAAATTAAGAAACTGAGCATGTATACATATAAAATAAAACATTTATTATCACATTTCCATAACAGAAGATGATTGATCCATCTTTTCTGTAATTTCACCAATATCTATATCATATTCATCAGGATTTTGTTCACCCGCAAAGAGTCCTTTAGCTCTTAAATATGCATTCCATTGGCAAGGAATACTCTTGAATTTCTTAATTTTTTTCTTAATCTCAGCAGGTGTTGATTGATAGTAATTTTTTGGATCTCTAGCCATTGCCTGAAAGAAAAGATCAAACATTTTAATACTTCATACCAAATTTTATATTCAAATAAAACAAACAAACAAGCAAGCAAAAAAAAAAAAAAAAAAAAAAACGGATTCAACAAATTAAAAGAAAATTTGCTTTTCTACATAAATGATTTAAGAAAATCCATGAAAAAAAATTTAAGATAAAAGGTAACAGTTTAATTAAAGAAATTATACGCAATATTTTGAAGTTTAAATAAGCCCAATTAATATCCTTTTCAATAAAAATAGTAGCTTAATGCTAATTTACTATCAATATGCATCTAATATTATTAGGGTGAATCTATTCTAAACAGTATGACATATAAAGTTATTATTATTAAGAAAGTTTCTTAATAATATTACCAGTAATGAAAATTCATGCAAATCACTGAAGGGTTGAGACTTAAAATTCTGTATTTTACATAGATGATTTTAATATAGTTTAAATAAACTGCATTCAATGAAATTTAAATTGATTATAAGTTAGTCAATAAACTATCCAATTAGCTATCCAGTAATATGTATATATATATATAGCTTAACAGTTACAAAATGTAAAAGTATCTACAGAACTTTTTTTAACTAAATGTTCTACTAGAAGAAGAGGGGGAAAAAATTCATAGGCTCTAGAAAACTGAATGAAGACAAAGGGAATTCACAATACTCAGAAAGGGATAAATATCCTCTGGAAGTGTAAAGCAGCAGAAAGGAAAATTCTTTCAAGTAGCCTTTCCCCCCTTCCCTCCTCAGTTGAAAACATCAAAAGATTATGTTGTTGATATATTTAGATACTGATGGGAAAAACAATATAAAACCAATTAAAATTATATACAGAAAAAAGCTAAGAATACATAGTTCTCATACATGTACTTCTAATTTTAAAATAAGATGATGATGATAATTTTATTCAGGATACTGACTATTCTGAAATGATTTTTAAATACTTTATAGGCTTTTTGGACTGTCTTACTGATCTTTTCAAACAAAATAAAAAGGACTTTCTTTCTCTAAATCTACATTAAAATTTTTTTATAAATGCAAAACTGTAATGCCATATGTATTTAATAAGGCATCAGCATATTTTCTATTGAAACATATTATTAAGAGTGAAGAATACAAAAGTTACTAAATATGAGGGGGGGGGGGGGAAGAAATCGATATTTTGAAAAAAACTTTAATTTTAATAGAATGTGTCATTCGTTCAACAACTAAATAAGCAGGTTTTAGATTTCTTTCAACAAAACAAAATAATATTTCATACACAATATTTTGGCGACCTTGTGCTTTAATTGGTATCGAATATGCAATTCCATGCAGCTGCCGTAAAGCCATCAACAAAAAGTTGTCAAGACACACTTAATGCAACAACCAAAAAGTCGTCAGATTCACTTGACGCAATAGAAACATCTCATACATACTTGCCATAATATTTGGCACTATAATATCGTGTCTCTCCACTGATTCATTGTGGTGGTATCTTAATACGAAAGTAACAGCCACTAGGTATAAGTGATTCCTTTTGTCTAGTGGTTATGTTCCACAGCTATGAACATTTATATCGCATGTTCGATTCCTGGTCAATTCAACCCGCCACATTGGTGAGATATATGCCACAATTTGATAAGCTAGTCCGCTGAAATGAATTTATTCATCGTAAATTTTTATGAAAAGTTAGGGAGTAAAGCATTTAAGAATTCCCTGGAAATTAATCTTTCAATCATAATTTTATCAACATGTTAAAAAAAAACCCTTTTTAATTCACTCCTTCACACATTCAAATTCAGGTACAATCAAACTGCATTTCCGATAAATAAATAAAAAGTGCATTAACCTTGGTAGAACATTTATATTTATACTAAATATTTTAAATCAATGTATGAATAATAAAACATTAATTTAAGAACTGATATCAAAAAGTCATGGCTTTTCTAAACTGTTTAACATAGCAATTATATAACCAACAATGAGATTTAGTAAGCAATAATTCAAAATGACACTAGAGTAAAAGATGTATACCATTTTGTTCACTTCATTATTAATTAGCTTAGAACATTATCTTAATACATTTCAAATAATAATAATAAAATCTTATCTACTTAAGCAGTGCTTAATTCAATAAACAAATATTATTATTAACAAAATATCATTTACTGAAATGAAATTATTTACTTCAATACAACCTTACACATAAAGAAATACACATATAAAATCATTCATTAAAACTGCAACTGATTAGGGCTTTATAAACATCAGTTTGAATTACTGATTATTGCTCAGTAATATGTGTAATAATTATATAGAATGCTGCATTAAAAGCAAACTTCAGAAAAAGGATTGTAAATACTAATCGAAATTTCTTTCAACATTAAAGATCTTACTCTGGAAATGTTTTATTATAAAAATTAAAACTGAAAGCACACAGTACATGATTTGTAAGAGGAAGGATAGCAGTCAGAAATAATATGCATTGCACAAAGACATTAATTAAAAAATATATGACAGGGCTTACTTTATAATCATCACCATATTTTTCAATCATATATACACAAAATTTCATTGGTTCTGTAGGTAATCTTAATGTTTTAGGCTGAGGAGCAGTAGCTTCAGCTTCCAATTCTACAAAAAAGTTTTAAAGAAATTTTATATATATAAAAAATATTCCTTAAGAGTGATATATAAATTGTTTAAGACAAGGGATAGAAAATATTGTAGGCATATATTGAGAGCAAAGATTGTTTTAAACTCAATTTCAGAATACTTGTGGAATTCCATATTTTAACAATAATGACTAAAAATTGCATTGGAACAACAAATGAATACATTTATGAATCAACAATTAAATTCAAAGTGTTAAAATACAGTTTTGTGCAAAATAGGTTAAGGTTCTAGATGAATGAAACCAAAAAGAAATGGCATCAATGGTTTAAATGGACAGTTAAGCAAGGAAGCATTAAAAAATTTTCTTTTTTATGACAGAAAAATAAGTAAACTTTTCTTTAATATGAAGAAGGCTCACAAACTGAATCAACCCAATAATGATTCAAATAAGTATTTTCTATTTTAAGAATGTTGCAAACTGTACAATATGAATTTTCAAAAATATTCTTATATAAAAAAAATACATTTAAATAAATTTAATATTCCAGTTTAATTTTGCATTTTATGACTTCAAATAAATTTTGAAATGCTTTTTTATATTATGACTTCCTCAAAGAAATTTTGAGCAGAAGTAAAATATTTCATTAAGGAATTAAATTTAAAAAGAGCAACAAAACATAAGCACTCATACAATAAAAACTTGTATTTATGGTCTTAAAAAAACAATGAGTTAGTGAGCGATAGATATGTTCCTGCATGGATGGAGACCATTCTGTTTAAATTATGCACTATTTTGATAACAAAATAAGCTAAAATATTAGAAGAGAAGGGAGATAATTGCATCAATGTCAACATATCATGTTACAAAACTTTATTAAAATAAAATGTCTGAATGTATATACAGAATTAATCCTTAAAAATTGTAGTAACAATATTTTTTAGCAGCAGGCAGATATTCAAGGACATATGTTTTTCAATTGAAGAAATAAGCAACTTCTACATAATATATTAGTGACAGTGAACATTTGTTCCAAGTGTTTAATTTTAAATATATAACATAAAACATATATAAATATTTTCTAAACATATAAATTAAATTCTCCAAAAAAATCCATTTTCCATTATTAGCAAGATTACATTTGTTGAAATGAGAGGGATACTAATGTACACACTGAAATTCTCTTTTCCAAAGTAGATATGTTAAATTATGCAGTTAACCCTTTGATGTGCAGTGGTTTCAAGGCAAGATCATCATTTTCTAAATATTATTTCTAAACATGCGGTGGTTTCTGATCGAAACCAAAGGTTCTAAAATAATGTTCTAACTTTAATAATTGCCAGTAGATATCAGCACACTAGTTAATATTCCTCTTATACACACACAAAAAAAATGCTTCATGTTTAATGGTTTTTCTCGGTACTTTCCAACACTTTTTTTTTTCAGCAAGCAAAAATCAAACAAATTTAAAATGCCTTCATAAATTTGTTGTATGAAAGCTATCTGCAACATACACATTTTTTTCAAATCAAATCGCAAAAGACAAGTTCTTCATATTTGACCTCTTTCAGAGACATACTACCGCAAACTTATGGCACGAGATTCTTTACCATTTGAAAAACCTTAGCTCAACAGATCGGTTTTCCTTCCCCTTTCTTAGTCAAGTGGCTGATTATTTATTAGGGGGTCTGTGTTCTGAGGATGAGGAATTCATTTACATTTGAGTAAGGTTTATATGGATAGGATGATTGAAAATTACACTTTTCAGTTATGTTTTTCCTGTATAAGCAAATAACCAGACTATGGGGATATTAACTATATTTTCTAATATGGTATAATTTTATTTATTTTTAAATGATTTACAGAAATATTATGTTTTAATATAATTTGAATATAGTATTAATTGTATTTAAAGTCTAAATGCCACATAAATAACTTGTCATTGTAAGTTTTATTTGAGGATTACTTGTTATTAAAATTGTTTATTTTTCTTTTATATTTTTTTATGTTGTAGGATTGTATAAGTAATTTTCCCTCAATAATATTGAATGCTTTGCATTTCTATAAATAAATAATGAATAATTATGTTACAAAACGAATTTAAAAGTATTAATTATTCTTCATCTATAACAAATAATATGTTGTAGATGTGTGGTGGTACTCTAGTTACCCTTCCCCCTCCCCAGCATGGTCAGTCCACTATAAATTTTTTAAATGTATTTTCTCTTCCCTCGCACCCTAAGCATGTCAATTATTTGCATGATAAAAAAAAAAAATTGTATGTGTATTAAAACATTTAACAACAATAAATCTGCCCAAATGATTAGTACACATATATTCAATATTTCTCAAGCCCTTTAAAAACATAAAGAGACAAGCTCAAAATTGATAAGAAGAAATAATATATATAAGATTCTTACAACTTTGCTAAATCAATCAAGATTTCCAAATAAATAAAAGCTTCACAAAATTTTGACATATCAAATTAAATTAAACATTTACCAACTAAATTTTCAGACAGCTGAAATTTTAAATATCCCCAAATAAAAATTTCTTTAAATATTATTTCAGTTGGATTAATATTAAATTTTAAACTAATTAATTTGAACAAAGAAATTTAACTTTTTAAAAATCTCGAATGGAAAAGATGGGGAAAGAAGTCGATTTTAAATTGCATACAAAAGGAAAATTATAAAAGGATGCATTCAATTTCATCTTACCAGAGACAACTTCCATTTTTACAAGCTTTTTCTTTTTCTAAAAAAAAAAAAAAAAAAAAAAAAAAAAAAAAATAAAAATTTTTTCCTCTTAAAAAAAAAAAAAAAAAAAAAAAAAAAAAAAAGAATATTAATCGATACCTCTTCAAACAAACCATGAACAATACTTTTACAACATAATTAAATATGGTGAAACCAGCCCCATTTTTTAATGACTTTTATTAAAAATAATTTTTTTTAAATACTACAGAACAACATTTATCAACATCACTAATAATTTCATTGAGAAATTTTTGAATCCTCCAATCAGTAATTTATATACATATATACATTCATTACTTATTAATAATGTGGCAACCAACATATTTGTTGATCTAATATCTAATACATAATTTCTGCAACTAACAATTACAAATACTAAGTATATTAACTAGAGTATTATGACAGATCTGGGCACAGTCTTTTGAAAAGAAGATTTATCTGATTTCCTTACATTTTATATACATCAGATTTTATTCGACTTAACGTATACAAAATAACAAATTATAACAGCATGTAAAAAAAAAAAAAAAAAAAAAAAAACCGGTAAGAACTAATGGGAATAGTTCATACAAAACTGTACTAATATATTATTCAGATCAATGACAATTGATTTGAAGCAAAGCATATGACAATTAAATGTTAATTAAAGGTAATGAAAATCAAAGCAAGACATTTATTTAAAACATTATTATGTATATAAATATTCTACAATTTCAGTTAAAAAGTAATTAAAATGCAAGAAATATCTATATAAGAATTCTCCACAGCCAAATACAAAAAATTTCCATCTGTCAAGCATTTAAATGAATTTTACATGTTTATAATACACAGCAAAATGTCAAAAGAATAATCAATTAACTCGTATACAAATTTTAAAAAGTTTTATACAAGAAAATATTATACTTATTGCAATACTGAATTGATACAAAACACATGCATAGTTCCTTGGTATTATATCATAAAAAAAATAAATAAATAAATAAAAAAAAAACATATATAAACTTACATCACTTAATTCGTTAGCCTGTGCAATATTAAGAAGTTATATAATGCCATAAAATACAAAATTTCCTAAATCTAAAAACATGTCAAATATTACACCTTCATTTTTACATACAACAAATTATAATAACTTACATTTTCTCTAATGCCAATTGTCTTATTCGGGTCATCAGATAATCCCATTTCTTCCATATTCCTGACATAACTTTTTGTTGAGTCCCAAGCCTCTTTTATTTGTTTACTATAAAAACAAATCAAGTGGACTTTAAGAAAAACCACTCTGATTATATAATTCATTACATGACATAGTAAATATAAGTATAATAAAATTTAAGGAAAGTTAAACAGAATGCAACTTCATAAATTATAAGATTTGGCAGAAAAGCAAGATAAATAAAAACATTTTTGTGAAAGTAATATTTACCTCTGTTATACATGAAAATATTGTATATTTTCATGTACAACTAGATTATGCTACATAAAAGAAATTCTTTGTATCATAAATGGGGAAGTTATGAAGAAATGTTGAGCCATGCAGTTAGAATATTTTGCAATCATGATCAGCTGTTGATTAAAATTTGCTGTAGAAAGATTTCGTATCTGGCTCATCTTTCAAATTACATTATATAATATAGAAATTATTGTATACAAGATAGAGTTCAAACTCTCATCATTTGCATCTGGTAATTTATGCTACTACAACTTGACTGGAAAATATTCCTTCCATTTTACTTGCTCGACAATATTTCTGCTCTCATAATCACATAATTTTTTCTTTCAATTTTGTGACAAGATACAAATTAGGAACCAAAAGGCTAAACTTCAGGCAGTTATTTAACCTTCTATGTAAAGCATAAACATCATGAAGAGTAAAAAAAAAGATGAATAATTGAACAATAAAATGAATAAATTCTTACAAATAATGCAATATTGGGAGTATTATAGACCCCTAATAAAATAAAAAAAAGGAAGTGAAGAATAGTGCACCCTCCGAGTTGCTAGCATGGTAAACCAAAGAAAGGAATGCTCTTCTAGCAACCCCGATGCTACTTTGTTTACTACTTTTTACAATGGTTGATTTATACATGCAATAAAACTATTTTATAAAAAATATTATATAAATAAAAATTAAAAATGATTAAAGATTTAAACTCTTATCTTTATTACAATTAAAGGTTTTTTTTTTACAACAAATAAGATACAGCAATTTTATTTTTTATGTAAATACAAACAGAAAATATTTATTCTTTAGTATAGTCAGTATGTGCTTTAAAAAAACCATCTCACTTTCAAAAATCCTCTGCATTCTTACATTATAAAGTCAACCACAATGGAGTTCTTTGCAGCTCTTTTAACAATCCCTTGATAACTTGTTATGTTGGCAATTGTGCAAGAATGGATGTCAGTCAAATGAAATGGAAGACGGTATTTCGAACATGCAGACTGGATGAAGGACAAGTGAAATATATATGTATATTTACCAGTTGATGAAGTTAGGATATGATGCTTATTTGTATGTCCTGTTCCAGTTATCAACACAGTCCTTATGTTCAATGTGCTAGTGAAGTTATGAGGTTCCCGCTTAAAGCCACATGAAGTTTTTTTAAAGTTTAAAAATTATGTCGGGCGCCTTCTTCAGATGCCATAATAAATTGCATGTACTCAATATTGCTCTTCACACAGCAAGCTGGCACATCCATTTTGAAAAACTTCTTCAAAATTGTTAATACAAGCAGCATTAGGGTGGCGATAGTGTTGGCAGGAATTGTACCAATGTGGAGGTTGAATTCCGCCAAAGATTGAACTTGCGATCTTATGATTTACAGCTATGTAACATATCCCCTAAACAAAACTGATAACTGATGCTTATTGGCTATTAATGGCTTATTAACCCTTACTTACATAGGTGGTGCACAGAGTGCTCCAGTCTTTAAAAACCTTCGCGAATTCCAAGAAAATCACGCGATTAACACCTGCTCCCGACCGCCGCTATTTATTTAAATAGTGAACTTATAGAATAATACAAAAAATATGACTTCCTAACTTAAAAAGTGACTGGCACAGTATGTGCGCCACCTGTGTAACAAGGGGTTAAGATACCAATCCAATAGTGCTGAAGAGGTAAAAATTTTTTAAATATGAATCTCGGATACAGATTAAGTAAATCCTAGATTAAAATTAAAATACTTAGCAGCGGAGATCATAATTTTAAAACAGAAAGTGGTAAGCATAACTTTCTCAGAAGTGTTTCGTTTATTTTGTTGGCCATCATTATTGGCGACTTGGCATTCTTGCTGCAGCAAAGGGCACACTATTGCTCATTTTTACCGAAAAAAGCCTTCTCAAGCATAAGGTAACGATTAAAAATTAACATTATGATCTTAACCAAATTCTCAAATGACAATATACAGCTTATTTTATTGGTAATAACCTAAGACTTAGCTTAGATTTAAAAAAAAACACACACACACACAGAAACATTTATAAATTTTACAGTATCTAAACAAAGTAATATACAAATATTTTTAAAGTATTCATTTTTATTTCCGTTCATGCTCAACTGTTAAACTAAATAAAACTTTTAAAAAATAGAAAAGAATAATGCCAATAATTTTCCACCTAAATCTGAAAAGGAAAAAAAAATGATCCAAAAGTCAATCAAAGTAATTTTTTCAGTACTATGTCATAAACCAGATTATAGACAAAACCTGGCAGCCTTGGAATTTGTATTTATATGGAATTATGAAAAAATACTACACAATATTTTTACATACATGCTGCCGAAAATGAAAAAAGAATTATAAAAGTATTATTTTTCAAACAAATATCATTAAATAGGTATTTTATTAAATTTTTATATTTTCAATAAATAAATTCATTTCAAAAGTATGAAATAAGTTATTAAATAAAATAATGTAGAGAATCAGGAGCAAATTACAATTACAAGAAAACTATTTAATGACCAGACAGAAGTCATTTGCATGATATATTGGGTTATAAAAAGAGCATGCAAATAATAAATTCTGATTATAAGAGAACAAAATTAAAGAGCGTTAAGGAAATAGAATGACATGTTATCAAAAAATAATTGATAGCATTTGTTAACTTTACAAGCTAGATAGTTAAATCAAATGAAAATTTTAGTCTTGCATGCTTCATTATCGAAATGTTGAATTCAGTAAATAGCAAATGCCAACTATTACATGCTACTGATACTGGAATTTTAAGGCAATTAAAAGTTATTTTGCTGCCAGAATATATGCTTAAAACATGCATGTTATTTTAGATAAATCTTCAAAATTCAACCAAATATCTGAACGAGATATAAAAAATAAAGGTTTTATTTACCATCTAACTTTAGGTAATGTTATTTGCTTTTTATGAAGCTTCTTTAGATTTCTATTATAATTGTACTTCTTTCTTCTACGTCTGCTGACACCACTTGCTTTCCCCATATTTTATTTAATAAGTTTGAAGAATTACTAGTATTAACTAACTCAAACACGTTTCTCTCTTTGAAAAACAAATCAAATGAAAGCATTTCATTTCATTTCAATTCTTTGGATCAAGATATTTTGTCTCTGAGAAGTGGGAAAAACTTTTCTAAATATTTATTTTAAAGCATTCAAAATGATTTTCTTGGATTAGTTTTTTTCTCTTTCAGAGAACAAGCTCCTGTATTTGATTTATTTCAGCTCATTATACATCAAGTTTCAAGTCTGCATTTGCATAAATAGAAGTTGGCAATACTCAAATCACTGCTACTCAATTGTAATCTGCAGGTGATTTTCACCGGTTTCATTATTTTGGAGTATAAATTTTGAAATTTTTAGTTTTCCTGAGAAGAAATATGAATCCTGAAACCAAGAAGCGAATTTCTCATGTTTTCACTGTTGTAAAAACGGTTTTCCATTGGGGATTTATTCCAACCATTGTTTATTTAGGTATGAATTTTATTAATCGTTTACCCTGTTCTATTTTAATTTTTTGCTATTTTATTGTAATAATGTATTACCAAAATGAAATTTCATGAAGCAGAAGAATCGGCTTCCTGCTTTCTCATCAAAACGACTTATAAAGCAGTTAGTGTACTTATTCTGGCACAAATCTTTATTATTTACGATTTTGTTGAAAGTTGGTACATTAATTCTTCAAAACAAGAATAAGAACACATTCAATTTTCTATAATGTAAAATTTACATAAATTTTCCGTTAAGCGAAATTCCTTCTAAATCCTTTAAGATCTTCAGGTCAGAATAATAACTATTATTTTTAATTACGTATTGTGTGGTTTAAGTACGATAATCGGCTTAGGTGTAGAAAGTTCGGCATGGTCTTAGAAAGTTCATTGATGATCACATATAATTTAATTTTGTTTTCTTTGCTGCAGTAAGAAATTCAGTTTAGTTTATTTAGAAAGCAATTTTCAAGTGATAAAAGCAATAATATTTTTTGCATACCTAATCATGTTATTAGAAAGGTGAGAAATCTTTAAAAATAATTTTTATAAATAGTTATTCATTACTTACTTGCAAAATTAATTGCAAATAGTGAAATTGTTAATAATTTCAGTACTTTTCCGTTACCCAAGTGCAAATGTCTTATGTGAACCAAACTTGAGTCAAGTTGCCAAACAAAGTCATTTATGGTTGTAAGAAATTAGACGGAATACTTCATTGTATATGAAGGAATTAATAATATATCCCTTGATATCATGACACTATTAAGAACGAAAATGGCCGGTCTATCTAATAAATTCTGTGCTATTATAACTATTTTTTTTTTCTTTCTTAAACTATAAGATTATTAACTAGAAGTTTTTTTATAGCTTTAAAAATAGGAAAAATAATGTCAGATTATTTATATAATTTTAAAAATGGTTTTAATAATATAAAAAAACTCATTATTGGAAATAAAAGTATTTCTGTATAAAAGTATATTAAGCAAACACACACACATATATATATATATATGTGCAACTGTCAAAATTTAGCAAATATTCACATGCATATTTATTTGATTTCATGAAAAACAATATTTTTTAAACGCATGTAAAATCTTCTTTTTATAGTTTTGTGAAAAAAGTATTTTCAGATGTTATAGCAACTTCTCTTCCTCCCTTTTCTTATAGAAAGCTCAATTTTTACTTTTATTAAAATTTCAAAAAAACAAATCAAAGTATCACATTTTTATCCTTGGATATATAATGAAAATGACAAGTTTGATAGTTGTAGACAGTGATCTGGCCTGTTGAGTATTAGCACATGCATAAGTCATTATCTTTATTATTAATATCAATATAATCGTAATGAAATTGATGTTTCCTTGTGAAATGATCTGTTAAATATTTCTCATGGAAATAATTTCAGTAACAAAATAAAATATTCCTAATTTTTCTACAAACATCTAGTATTCTATTTTCTTTATGCAGTGTTTATGTGCGTTTTCAGGGAAAGCTACTTTGTCTTAATTTTTTTCACCAAGACTTCCAAAATGGTTTGAAAGGACTGTCAATCATAAAAATTAAAAAATGCTAACTAAAATTATTATTTGTTAACAAGTTTGTTTGATATATTATTTCAAAAATAGCAATAAAAATACCAAAAAAAAAGGATTTTTTTTTTTTTTTTTTTTTATAAAAAAATTCTTCACTAATTTTTTTTTTTTTTTTTTTTGATGAAATTGATGGAAGGGTAAAAAATCATACGTTTTTATTTGATAGTGATATTTATATTTTCATGTATCAGTCAGTTGTAGAGATTGATTTAGTTGAATTGAGTGCAGCTTTTTCTATTGAAAATGTTAGCGTCTCAAGAATTTAGAGTTGATATCCTGTATATAATAAATCACATTAAATAAGACTAGTTTAGTGAATTAATAACATAGATATTATAAAAGATGTCAAAATATCTTTTCTTGCATTCATTTTTTAGAAAATAGTTATTTTGTTTTATACATACACATACTGAAAATTAAAATTTTCTGTGTTTAATTTATATTTATAGTGAATTTTTTTTTAATTTGAACTTTTGTCAATCCACAAAAGATAATTTTATTCATGCATGCATAATTAGCTTATGCAGGTTGAATTTTATTTTTATGTTATATGAAATAAATTGTTGAAAAATATGGTTAAAATATTTTATTTGAATTCATTTAAAAATAGAAAATTTATTTACGGTTTAAAACATTGGTACCATTGAGAAGATAGGTGTTTTTGTATTTTAAGATGATGTTTTCTAATCATATATATATATTGTTGTTGTAATTTTTTGGAAGCTAGTATGGAAAGGTCCCAAAATTCCGCTTTATTTTTAACTAATAGAAATTCCAATTAAAATTTCGAAAGAAAAAAAAAGTCCCAATGTGCACATTCTTGTACCAAATTTAATAGCTCTCAATCATATGTTTGGCCCTTTTTAAAAAAATTTTTAAGTCTTGTCCCATTCCTCCATTGTGAGAGACTTACACCTACCTTTAGTAAGGGAAATGTGGGACAAAAGTATTACAATTATTAATTATGCATATAAAATATGGTTGTTTGCATAAATCTGTTTTTGTATTTTTTACAAATAAATTAAATAACATAATATTAGAATTTAATATGCTGCTCCCTCTACGAGTCTAAAATTGTAAATTAATTTAAATAAATTGTGAAATCTATTTCATTTGATTCAGCTCTTCCCTAGCTTTTTATTTATGTCTTGTCTGTATAATCGTCTATATTTTTTGTATCAAATAATTTAATTTCTAAACTTTAGTTATCTTCTAAATACTTTCTTTCTTTTCTTTCTTTCTTTTTTTTTTTTTTTTTTTTGCAGGATACAAAAAAGGAGCAGATCCAGGAATGCCACCAATCACACCATTAAGGTAATTTACCATTTCACTTAAATTATACTTATTGATATACAATTCATATTAATTAATCAATTTTAATACATCCTTCATTATTTATTATCACAATTTAGAGTGCACAATTTAAATTAATTTAAATACAGCTCCATTTAGCAACAACTAACTCAGGGATCGGCAACCAGCAGCTCGCAGGTCAAATGTGGCTCTTTTGATGTAAAGCTGCGGCTCTCCAGTTCCATACGAAAAATTAATAATTTACTATCAAAACCTTTAAAAAATAAGGAACAAACATTTTTAAGTATCTAATCTCTCAACAACTTATATTAACATAATTGTTAATTATAAATCGCTACGCTTAACATGATCATAATAAAATAAATTTAAACTATTGGTTTGTTCTTAGTGATAAGATTCTATGATCAAGTTTATCTTTCAGCCAATTGCATTTTATTTCTGTCTCACTCAAACAGCCACCTTTAGATTTGAAAGCCAGACTTGTGGAGTGGCAAGTTCACTGAACTTAAGAGCAAGCTGTAAGTTCAGAAATGCATGCATAATGTGCAGTATAAGTTGACAGCTTTAAAAGAAATTTTGTGAATTGAAAGGCTCTCATATTTGACGCATGGAATAGTCTTCCACAATATTACAGTGAGGTGAAGAAATTGGTGTATAGAGGGCTGATGATCTTCAGGTCGAAATATTTCTGTGAGCAAGCTTTCTCTTGCACGAATATAATAAAAAGTAAATTTAGAAGTGAACTAACAAATAAAAATCTAGAATCGTTAACAAGCTGTAAGCCCGATTTAATCAAAGCATGCAAAGCCAATGATCCCATTGATATAACTATCTATATTTGTATCTTTATATGAATAAAGATTATTCCGTATGTAAAGCCATTTATTTGAAGTCAAATATATATAAACAAATACTATTAGATTAAATAGAAAATTTTTAGTGTATCTTAAATAACTGGAAAATGTTGCATATTGTTGGTTTTGGCTCTTCATTTTCAATAGATTGCCAAACCCTGAACTAATCTGTTTAAAGAAAATTTATTATAAAAATCATAATTCTTTTTTTGCATCTTTTAATGGAATATTGCTATTCAGCTCCAAAATGATATCTAGAAATTCTGAGTGATTTGGCTAATTTTTATTAAGCAGGAAATAGAATGGAAAATACTTAATAAAAGGTTTTTGGTTTCACTACAGAATAAGATGAGATAATAAATGCATGAATGTTGCAAAATTCTAATTGCCATTAGTACAGTTATAGAGATGATAAATCTCTCTATATATTTCACAAAGTCGTAAATCGCGATAGTTACACCATTTATAACTCAAGAACAGCTGTATTGATTTTAATGATATTTTTAAAAATTCATCTCAGCCCCGAACAGCAGAATAACCAGTAAAATATCATAAAAATTCACGAAAAAAATTAATTTTGATCTTAGGATTATTTTTTTAGGAGTCAAACCAACGAGCTGATTGTAAAACTACCTTTCCAGTGGTTAACTAACCTTGGTGGAAAGCCACATTACATATTTGTAACATCTGTATATATAAAACATAGTCGTAAATCGTGTGAATTACACTGTAACTCTAGAACGGCTGTACTAATTTCAGTTTTTTATGTTTATGTCTCAGCCCCGAAGGGCTGAATAACTTTTAAAATACCATAAAAGTTTGCGGGGGGAAAATTAATTTTGATATCAGGGATATTTTTTGGGGAGTTGATAACACTGCAACAACTGTCAAGTATATCAAAACTACTAACTAAATGACTTGTTTTGTTTTTACTAATTTAATGACTAAGCTTCGTAACAATATTAAAAACTTTTAAATAAATTGAGAATTCAATCTAATAAAGGCAAGTTAAATCCAGCTCGAATTTAAAAAACAAATTTCAGTATGCTCTGTTAATCAATCATCAAATGGAATTCATCATCTATGCTTACAATAAAGCTCAATGTGTGAGCGTGTTGGCGCTCTACTGGCCAGACCTTTCAATCTGCAGTAACCAAATTTAGCATGCATATACCTTGGAGGCCGGGAATGTGCACCTCGGAGTGATTTTTGTACTTTTAATTAGAATTAATTAAGAATTAAGTGAAATTTCGATGTTTTTTCGCCATAACGTTCGAAAATGTTATAGCACAAAATTGATTTTTACATCATATTAAAGATTAAAAAGTTATCCTTTTAGTGATACTACTGTTTTGATCAACAAATTTAATTTCTGTATTAAATGAATTTAAAAGAATAATTTAATCATATTTTTCAACAAAACAAATAAAAATTAAGTTGCATGCTACGAATGAAAGGGGAAAAAATTATCTTATCAATATGTGGCCAACAGATTGACAGGAACTCAAATTAAAAAGTAGATAAGCTATTATTACAAATTAAACGTATAAAAATGTTATTTTCAACACATATCTGTATAAAATGAAATAAAGGTTTTTTTTTTCCTTCTAAAAAGAAGATGTAAAGAAAAGTTTTTATTACTTTCACAGCATTATTAATTAAATAAATCAGCTTTATTTAAGACAAATATGGTTTAATATATATCTTTTCAATTGAAAGCGCAATGGCTAATTTATAAAATTTTAATAATAGAAATACATCTATAAAGATAGTCCAAATGAAGTAAATAATTACATAGTATGTAACATGTCTATAAATATTTTAATAAATGAAGAATGCTTAGCTTTATCTGGATTCTCTGCTCTGTGAATCATATTTAACAAGGTATTTTTCAGACACGGATATTTTAAATAAAAAAGGATAAACTTCAATAAACTAAGTCATTCTCTATAACTGACTGATTTATGAATATCACTATTCAATAAAAGAGGATAATTTTAAACCACTTCATTGGCTGTTCTAAAGATGATACCTAAGATTTTAAAAAACGTTCGTTGTTATAAACTATTCTATTCAAAATTTCATAAGTCTATCAAATTTGATAAGAAAGAGAAAAAGACAGAAACTTTCATTTATTTATTTGAAAGTTGAATAACAAGAATATGATTTGCAGAATATGAGCCAAAGGCAGCTTGTGTTGAAATAAAATATCTTATTTCCAAGGAACGTCTTCGTGCACCGTAATAAAAAATTCAAACATAAGATAATAATTCTTGATCCGTTGCAACGTATCAAATTTATACTAGGCATAAAAATTTGTTTTGGCGTTGTAGTTAGGCTGGAATTGTGCAAGTGTGAAAGTTGAATTCCACCAAAGATCGAACTCGTAATCTTCCGGTTTGCAGCTGAGTAACTTATCCACTATGCAAAAATGACCACTGATGTTTAGTAGCAGTTACTGGCTTATTAAGATGTCATCACAAAATAATGGAAAGTGGTGTCTTATTTTTTAGAAACGTTTCCGGATAGGGTTATAAATAATTCGAACATTTGGTTTAGAAACGTTATTTAAAAATAATTGGCCATTACTTAAAAAATGAAATTGTTTGAATCAATAGAAGCTGGTTCCTAGCTACTTTACCAGTTTTATTACTATTATTGTTAGACAATTTAAAGCTCGGTTTTGGTTCAAAATACTGTGACTTAAATTCATTTCTGTGATTAAAATCGGAACAGAGTTCTTGATTTATAAATGGTGCAACGAAACTGTTCATTGACTATTAGGTGGTATGAAGTTCACCAGGTCAGCTAGTAATCAATGTTTGAAGCAGTTATTATGCAATATCAAGCAAGAGGCTTGGAATCATACAGAATAAATAATTGCATATATAGATATTTTTTGTCTTTTGATTAATATTTTGTGGCAACTTATATAAAAAGTTGCAATTAAATTATATTGGTTCATTTTGATTCTTACTCATAGGTAATTTCATAACCTTATATGTGTTATTAACATTGGAATATAGACTTTATTAGTTAGTAATTTACTATTTTATACTACATTCATTTAATTTTTCAAATCATCAATATTTCAAAAATTGGTGTACATTGTGTAATGTTCATTAATAAAACTATTATGTTTTTTTTTCCAGTTTATTATGGCAATAATGAACCAACTTTGTTGTATGCAGTCAAGTAGAAATGTTTCACATGTTGCAGTTTATGCAGCTGTTTTCAAATGTACATACTTCAGCCATCTTGTACTATTGTACATAAAATAAACATTTAATTTTAAAAGTTCTTATTTTGTTTACTTAGTGGCACATTGCTTTATTCAGTGATGTTACAGAAGATTATGCAAAATAAAATCACTTAAATAAAATAAAATTGATGTGAAGTGAATGACAATGGGATAAGTTAGAATTCTGAATGTGTATACATTGAAAAGCGTCTTTTCTAACTAAAAATAATTAGAATGTGATCTACTTTATTGTAAACATCTTTTTGAATGAAAATAAATCTCACATGCACAGCATATTAAACATTCTTTTCTCCAATAACAGCAGATGTATATTTTGCTCATTAGTATAAATGGATTTTTAAAATTAATTTTCTTTTCTCTAAATAAATTTTTTTCTTTTCAATATACTACAGAAAACTCAAATGATTTAAAAATAAATAATTTGGCAAAAGATTAAATTTTTAATTTCCATGTTAGGTGCAGAATGATCAGGTCTGATTCTTGCGCCATAAAAGCCAAACCAACCAGTCCTGATTTAGAACTCTTCTCAAGGAATTGATAAAGTGTTCCCATTTAAATTGCTGAATATCCTGCTTTATATTTAATATTTATTTTAAATAAGCATTTCTAAATATTTAAAAAGTTTAAATTTAATAATTTTGAAATAGATTTTAAAATCTAGTAGACATCTGGATGTAAATGAAACCTCTTTAAAAGTTCTCCGACTTCCTGAAATTTTAATGAATCGTCCCTTCTCGTAGGTAATCTTCAAAGCATAACATATTAATCTTGCACAGCAAAGAACAATTTTTTTCTCAAAAATCTTAGAATTTATTAGCAGGAATCGAAAAATATTCTGTTTATTCTGAATTCCTTTGAAATTTAATTTACGATCTCCCCTGCAACAATAACAATAAAAGACGGATGCTCCGTGTTTGATTTTTAGATCTACGATTCCATCATGCTTAGCAAATTCTTTTTAAAAAATCCCATTATGTGTCCCATAATCAATGATATCCTTTCTTTGCAACTACATCTGACAGTCGAAATTGCAGTAATATCAAGAGAAGAATTTAGCACAAAATGTGAGTTTTATTCTAATTTCATTTATTACAGTCACTTTTTCCTTAACTGTGTCATTATATTACCCTTATTTTGAGATTCCTTGAATAAAAATTTAATATATATCTGTGTACAAGAGAACAAATTCTTTCGAATAGAGTTGCAAAATTTTTTAATGATGTTGGATAATTATAGTATATCTATTCTATTACATCTAATTAACGTCTTGGTTCACTTTCTTGAAAACGAACAATGCGTCAACAAAATATAATTATATGAAAAGGATTAATATCCAAGACACTGATCAAAACTTTTTTTTTTTTTTTTTACAAATAACGCATTTTATTTTGCATCGATTGTTGCGCCTGGATCAAATATTAAAAACAGTTTACAAAATAAAATTTTGATTGTTAACTATAATATAAAGATTAATTTGCCACAGGATTAAAAGAGGGTCACGAAGAGGCAAATTAAAAATAATTTAGCGTATTTGTTACATAAATCAATAAACAAAATACAAATTCTATCCGTTATAAAATATTAGGACTACAAAGTCTGTTTCCATAGAATTATTTATATCATAGTTCAATGCATTAAAGTTAATATAAAAAAAACTAATATTTTAATGCAAGTATTTTTTTCATTAACTAATAACTATGGTTAATTTTTGACGAATTTAATTATTTTAACTAAAAAATGATTTCAAGTTATATAGATAATGTATGTGAATATTCATGAAGTTGTTAAAATATTAATACTGATTTTATGTATTCACCAACAAGCTTATTAAATTAAAAATATCTTGGACATTAAATTGCTCGGCTTTTAAAAGAAATTTTCGTTATGTCCCCAGCCTAGGATCTCAAATCTAAATCTGCCACCACAGACTACTGCAGTTTTAATGTTTATTATTCCATACTGAAGTATTTTTAAACATAATCTTTCTTCAAGAAGGATTCTTCACTATCGAAATATTTATCCCTATTCCCAGCTGCCTTAAGAAATAAACAGTAAGGCTTAGAACGATTTATTTAATTTATTATTATTTATAAAAGATAAGGTTAAAATGTTTAAGGGTAACATTGATATATTTCCTTATTAAGATTGCAATAACTAGCTTTGACGACTTTTTTTTTTTAATTCAATGTCTTTCTTAATTTTGCTGTCCTTTCCCCCCAAAAAACAATAAAATCGTAAAACAGAGAATAATTGCTTCGAATGATACATACTACAATACGCGTTGTTTATTCTGACACGAATGAGACCGAGCCGGCTGGATTAAAGAGATTATACACATCACTTTTTTATACTGTGTATAGGAAACTGGACAACAATGTGCTAAGGAGAAAAATACACTGATAAAATGTTTTAATAGGAACACATTAAATAAAATAATCACATACTGAAAGGTGAAATATTTCAGTTTTAATAGGAAAAAGTAGCTCATTACAAAATAACATATTCCAACAAAATGCATCCATTAATTTGCTGTATTATAAAAAAAAGGATTATAATTTAAAAAAATATTTGCAATCCTTTCTAAGGAATCAGCTAAATAAAATCAACATAAATGTATAATAGGATTCTCTTATTTATGATGCAGAAAAGATCCAGATACTATAACGGGCTCGGAAATACACTGCCTTTAGGAGAAGGGGAAGCAATAACAGCTATCATTCGAAGAATTGGATTGATTTATGTCGCCAGAAAATATCAAAATATTAATTTATGATTGAATCAGGGTTAATTCTATGCAATAACAGCCATCATTCGAAGAACTGGAATGACTTCTATCGCCAGAAAATATCAAAATATTAATTTATGACTGGATCAGAGTTACTCGTATTAATTCTATCTACACTGAAAACAGAAATGAATTACTTTCCTTAAAAAAAAGTCAAAATTTGTGGGGAAATTTGGGATTCTGATATTACTGTGGCGTTTGCCGAAAAAACTTATATTGCTTGATATGACTGAAACCAATACCTCCGAAAGATGTTTGATAGGAACACATTAAATAAACTAATTACATACTGAAAGAATGAAATATACCAGTTTTAACAGAAAAAAACAAATAAACAGCCCATTACCAAATAACATATTCCAACAAAATGCATCAGTTAATCTTGTTTTTTTTTTTTAATTATAATTCAGGAGGGTTTGCCGAGACATGCAAAGAACTCATTAATTTTTTTTCCACTATTGATTTAAGATCGAAAACATTTTTTTCATCCACCGGTGAAAAAAATTTACTACCGTTGTGCCCTGGAAAGTTACTTAATCTGTATTATAATTAGTCAATGTAACAAATTAAAATTATAAAAAAAATTAATGCAATTACAAATTTTAAATTTAAATATTTTTGTAATACGTTTTTCAATTGCTATTAATGAATTATATTTATTTTTCTAAAGTAACCAAAAGTAGTAATTCTATTTCCAGATTTTGATGAATCTGCTCCTCCCTCAATCCAAATCCAAAAGAAAAACATATTTATGTTTGTCTGAATACAATGTCCCTAACAGAACGAATATGACAAATGAAGTTTGGTATACGATCTTCATACTATAAATGTACATCCCTAAAATATTCAACCAAATTTCAACCAGGGCAGGCCATTTAAAAAAAAAAATTCAGTTAGAAGTTATCATATCTGAATTATTAAATCCAACTACTTTTTCCGATTTTTTTATAAAATTTAATGGTTTTTTCCCCCTTTTTAAATTTAACTTTCGATTTTTTGTGGGAAGGAAGAATCAACTAGTATAATACTATTTGAAATTATATGAGGCTTTTAAAATATTGATTCTTCTCATATTGATTCATTTTTTTATTTCTACATTAAAAATCGGTGTTTCAATTTCTCTCTCATCTGTAAACAAAATTAGAGGTATAATGCAAATTAAGGTGGATAGCCAACTCAACTTAAGCTAATAAAAATGTTATGGATTTATTTATATTTAATTTGACACAATTTCGTGCTTTTCAAGACTTCCTTAGTCGATAGCATCATAATATCTATATAAAAAAATAGACGTGGAGAGATATAGATTTCGGATTCGAAATTAGCCGGAAGATTTTCTATGACATGTAACTTAACAAAAAGCTCTTTAAATTTATTTATTATTTAATTGCTTTCTAAAGGAAAATTTGAATTCATAGCTATTTAAGAGAAATTATTTATCATCACTTAGCTGACAGAAACAAAATGAATTATTTTTCCTTTTTCATATCCAAATATAAACAGGAATCGTTATTCTATTTCGATATTTTAATGAACGTTGATGCTTGAGAGTCACTTAACATGAATAAAGCAAAACTGTTGTCACGAGAAAAGGGCTTGTGTAATAAAAATAATACAAAAAAAAACCGTTTTAAGCACAATATCTGGGTACTGTTTTTTATTATTTTCTCACTTTAACATGATATATGCACGAGAAGATTTATGAATAAATATTAAGTAGAATTTCATCTAGCTTAATCACTTCTAAGCTATCATAGATATATTCTAACATTAAGCAAAATTAATAAAGGGGATTTTAATTCCTTTTTTGCTAACTTTTGAGCATCAGCTGTGAGCAAGTCAAGCAGACAAAAAAGAAGCATAATACAGTTTACTTCACATATTTTCTGTTTTTATAAATCTTTAAGTGGATTTTGTTTTCGAGCCAGTTTAAAACAAAGAAACAGACTATCTTTATAAACGAAAAAAAAAACAGGCACTATTTTTAAGATAATGTTGCAAACCTTTGTAAAATTTGAAAATGACTCCTGTGAATTTCAGATATCAATGCTATCAAATTGCCATTAACTATAGAAGGAAAACATCTATCATTTTCCGGATTTTAAGTTTTTTTTTATTGCATATTACACTGAAATATGAATGGTTTAGTACAAAAAAATATCTATTGAACTCTTACTTTCGATATTATGATTTGCTATAAGCCAGAAGCAAAATAATTTGTATGCAATTTTGTGTTAAAGCAGCTATTAAAGAAAATAATTAATTTAAATCCGATTCTCAACAGCATATTTTAGCAATCTAATATTTAATTTATTTTTAACCAGCGGGTGACCGAGCTCCGCTCGGAGAAAACAGGTATTGAAGCTAACTCGAAGATTTAAATTTTCAATTGTGATTTATCAAAACAATACATGCCATAAGAAAATTTGTGAAACCATTGGTGAAAAGATAACCGGTTAAAGTGCACCATTGTAAACTATTCTAAACAAAGTTAGAGTTTGGAAAGGAAACTATTCTATACAAAGGTAAAGTAAAGGTAAAGATTGAAGTGTGTTGAAGTTCAATATTTTTGAAAAATTTATTTAGAAAAACCAAACATATATACATACATAAGAAACATATTATAAACCTATAACAGCATAAACATAAAACTTTATTAGTTCGCCATATTGGCTATAGATGGCAGCACGTTACCGCTTGAAAATTTAAGTAGCCATTATGGCGAACTAATAAAGTTTGAAAATATCCTATCTGAAACTCCGAACTGCTCGACCGTAGCGCTTCAAAACCGGAGCCAATCGATTCCTCGTGGCCAAAAACCTCAAACCCCCAAGTTTACCGGAGTTTATTAATTCTGGGGCAATTTTCGACTTGGCAACCATTTTTCGTATTATATTATTAGATACAATATGGAACACATCAGATATTCGCAAGCACTGTTTTCATGCTATATTAACTCTTTAGGTATTGATTTATTTGAAAATATTATTGGATTTGGAACAGTTAATTTTGCGGATGCATGGGATAATATATAAAAAAAAGCATAAGATGTTAGAACTTAGCGACACAAGATCATGTTGAGTTTCAGCAGTCATGAGTAACAGGGAGTTAATGAACTGAAACTTATTAATTAACATGACATGATCTGATTTTTACTTCTAATCTAGAAATAGAAAAACCCCACCAAGAGATTTGGCAAAATATTTAGCTACACATTGTCAGCGTTTTTGAATTTTGAAATTTTTAGATCAAAAAATAAAAAGATACTTTACCTTATCTCTACTAATAAAAGAATATATTTGTGTCTTTCATACAAAATTGCCAAATTATAAATATTATTATATATTGTAAATACATAAAAGGTGGAAACGGTATAGTTTGGATTTTTAAAAAATAATTTAAATTAATATTCTGTTTATAGCTGTATTAATATTACTGATAATTTCCTTTTTAATTTTTTTTAAAAACTTCTTCACATTATCAAATAAGCTGTTGCGCAATTTTTTCAGATTTTTTAAAAACTTTTTATTGTTTCAAGAAGAGCTGGACCTATTAATTTGTTCCTGCAGGCATTTTATCTCTGGCCTTTTCCCCACTGTTATAAAGGAATCTAACATGTTTGTAATAAATTATATTATAAAAATCCACTAAGGAATAAAAATTATATTCATTTTTACAAATCCTTAATAATAATATAAATTTTATTTCATAACTTTTATTAAATACATATAAAGTTAATTCCTATTTAGATCAACAAAGAACATTTTTTATTTTATTTACTTTTTATTAAATAATTACAATTAATATAAATATGTATATACATATGACAGAATCACAACATTCAGTGGCAATAGAAAAAAATTTCCTGCGATCTACACGCTTCAACAACGGTATTTTTTATATACTGCTCAATATCTTAGATAAAATAATTTTTTTTCTCCATATAAAACTAAAATTAATTTATGAAAAGATTATTTATTTCCTCAAGAATTGCGCTCAAATTCTTCACTTTCACTGAATAATATTGAATTTGCATTTTATGGATTGAGCTATTGCCTGTTGATTCCAATTTCATTACCAACTGCTAAAACTCTATTTTAAGTTTTAAAAATAAATTTAATTAATGAATTAATATTAAAAAAAAAACCAGCATGAATATCAAAAGTCTTCCACCACAAGTTTAAAAAATGTATGCGAATTTGAATGGATGAATATAACGCATTTTATTAAAGATTGAAAATTTGAACAAGATATATAGTTAAATATATATAGGAAGAATGAGAACTAATAGTAGGAATTGAAAAAAGGATATTATTTTACATCGTAGTTGTGGAATTCATATTTGCAATGTTTAACAATCCTAAATATAATAACAAATTACCATTGAATATTTCATATAAATGACACTCATCTATACTAATATTACAAATGTGAAAATTTGAAGGGATAGATGTTTGTTACTCCATCGCGAGAGAACGGAACTGGATGAAATTTAGCACTAAGATATATTATAGACAAGAATAGAAAATAGGTTACTTTAAATTCCGGTTGAGTTTTTTTTATTAATTAAAAACTAACTTCCGCGCCAAAAAGCAGAGGTCTAAATCAAGCCAAAGATAAGTAAGGCTTCAGGTTTCTTTCCCCCAACAGAAATGAGTTAGGCTTAGGTGAATTTTGGCCGAGTATTTCAAACGACTGTATTTTTTTGTGTGTGTGTTTGATGTATTTAATATCATATGTTATTAATTCACCTATCTTTCGTATTCATTCTGAAATACTTCTAAATTAAAAGAGAACAGAATAAAGGAAATAAAAAAATTCTAATCAGCATTGCGTTACCCCAACTGGCGTAGGTAAGTCAGACATGTGCGTTATGCCAACTGGCGTTGAAAGTTCGTGTCATTTAAAAGTTTAAAAATGATAGTTATAATAATGCTATAGGTTTCTCAATATCGATCAATAAATAATGTATTTGACCGGACTTGATTTGCTGTTTTATTTTGAGTATACAATGTAAATAAATTGTTTTTACGTTATTTATGTTTTTTGTAGTTAAATTGTATTTATGCTATAAACTTTTCGTATATGCTTATATTTTTAAATGTAACGTTTTTAGGATAGGTTTAATTTTTTTCATTTGTCATTATTTGATAGTTTTTCATACATATACATCGAAATTTCCACGCGAACTGAGTGGCTAGTAATAGCTAGTGTGTAATTTGAAACATATACTATGTAATTTCTATTTTTAGAATGTGCCATCATTTACATTCGTTCATAAAAGAAATATATAAACTAATACTCTTAATTTCCAAATTTAAGAGACTAAATGTTGTATTAAGACAATATTAACTATAAGAAAATGATAAGTCATAACTTCAAAACTAAATACTTTTCTTCACGTTAATAATTTTTAAAAATTTGGCCTACTTTAAAACTCAAAATCAAGCGATACTGATTTTGCTCTAAATACGGAATTAAGTATCCAATTTAAATTTTTCTTATGACTTTTTAACTTTTTTTTTCTAGAAATTATATAAATGCGTGAGAAATAATATAATTGTTTATGAATATTCAATGCTTAAATTTTTAAATTTCACAATTACAACATTTGTTAATAAGATGGATTGGAATGATTGTTTTTTGCTTCTTATGTAATTGTTAGTAGTCCCGAGACTCCTTACTTAAATGTATTTCCTTATATCATAATTGGGCGAAAATGTGCTTTGGATCCCCTGCTTGGCGCATTTTCAAAAAGTCGCCAACTGGCGCGTTTTTACGTGTTGTCTTGCGGAGTTAAATGCTCCAAGAGACACTATGCAAAAAAGCGCCAGTTGGTGACTTTTTGAAAATGCGCCAAGCAGGGGACCTAAAGCACAGATTAACCCATAATTGGTATTATTATTTCGCTATTTAAATGAATAAATAGATCAGTTCAATCTACCACAAAATGATAGCTTACAGTTTCACATTGAAAGCAATTAACCACAAAATTGATAGCTTACAGTTTCACATTAAAAGCAATTAATTTTTTTAACTTGTAATTAGCGATATCTCATAACGATATTATATACTTGATTGTATGGGTGAATGTTTTTAATTTACTTTATAATTAATTTATGTTTACGTCCGGCAAATGTCATAATTTTACCTAATAATTGTGTTTCTCACAATTGGTTTCAGGCTTTTATCTAATTTTAACTTCACTACGAATCATTAAAATCTAAATTTTTAAAACAATAACGTAGAAAATATTAATTGCCAATTTGAATTTCCAAGCATCAAAAATAATAATTAGTTTCCATTATTATTAAAAGAACCTTTTAGAGCTGTTAAAACTGAGAACTAAAAACTCGAAATATTGCATGGCTGAAGAAATTTAATGAAACATATCAGCATGTAAGTCAGCATCAAATTAAATCTTTTAACTAACATAAATTTACATAATAAAATAACATTAATGTTTTCAATTATTTATAATGAATTTAATTTAAAAACTACAAGTGACATTAGGAAAAAATTTACAGTAAAAATAAAATACAAAATTTTGAACAAATAATAGGTCCAATTATTTCTCCAAGAGTTATGGAACTAAAAAATTGCATTAATACAGAGAAATCTTTGAACTGAAAACTTGCATTAATACAGAAATTTTTATGAAATGTATCTATCAGCATTTCCTCAATTGGAAATGGCTGAGGCTCTGTGTAATTAAGTGCTTTCATTAATGGCTCGTATATTTCTGCGTTTTTCATCTCCTTTTTCACCAGAAAACTTACACAATCCCAGAATTCTCTAAGAATTTTCAAATAATCAGCATCTTTGAAACCTGCTTGAATTTTGTCCTTAAGAATATAAGTTATTATCCCGTTAACAGCACTTTTATGCAGTATAAATGGAATGTCTCTTATTTCATCAATAAATTTTGGGAAGACGTTCTGCAGTGGCCAGTCAAGACAGACAAAATAAACTTTGTCGTCAAAACGAATTGTTGTTATCTGTTCTATCCATTCCATACGATTAAAACAGGACCGTAGATCATCACGATGGATTTTATCTTCCACGTGCCAATCCTGAAAATAGTTGGATCGAACATACTTATCTATCCTATCGAAAAAGGCAGTCACTCGAATACGATAGTCATTTGGCCAAATATTTCCAGAGTCTAGACTTTCATTAGCAATTTGAAACCAAGACGAAGGAATAGCACCTTCTCTAATCCAGTCAGTCCAAAAACGTACAGCAAGGTTAGCGTTTTCTGAGAACAAAATTCTTTTATCAGGAACTTTCATTTTTTCCCACAAGTTCAAAATATCAGTTTCCATAAAATAGGTACATGCCAACAAGAAGCGTTTATGAATATCTAAAGTTCCACCTCGAACCCATTCCTCAGCTGTTCTTGGCCTATTGATTGTTCCTTCCGATTTCCAAATAAGAATGCTCTTGTAATTTCCATTAACTGACCTTACAAATACTTCATGGTCTTCTATCCAGTTCTTAATTTCTGTATGTATGGGCCGTAGAGATCTTACTGCTTTCTTTGCCAGTGAAGTAGGCAAATATTGGCGGATTTCCTTCTCAGCCCTTTCCTCTATTTGCTCCCACTTTCGTCGTATTCTGCGGTTCTGACCAACTATTTCCAGTTCTTGCAATCCATCCATCATATCACTGATTCGAGAATTATAATTAAGAGCTATGGATACCTTTACAATCGCTAAGTGTTCCAAGGAGGGTAAGATAAATAATTTTAAATCCATTTTCAGCTATAAGTTGCCTATAGAAATTTAATCGTATGAAATGCGAATCTGTGAACGTGGGAGAATAATTCTATCTCTCTTCTGCTTAAAGTAAAAAAAAAAAAAAAAAATAACAAAACTAATATTCATAAGCGAAATTTCAATTCTTCTCTTTGTTTTTGCTTGGAGTTACAACCTAAAAAGAAAAAGATGACATTTTAATTTTTTAGTAGTCAGTGAATGGAAAGAAAAATTGTTTAGCTTGAAATCTAATGATGATATTTAAAATTTTTAAACGAGTATTTCAAACAAATGAGTAGGTTTTGCTTAACAAACTAATTTAATTTGCTTAATAAAATAATTCTTAACTTCATAATAAATATATTTACTATATAAGAATTTGATCATACACGACTGTGATTTCATAAATCTTATGCCCTCCCACTTCGAAAATTTTCCATTTTAGAAAAATAATTTGCTGAAATTACATTTGCAAGTTTATAATAAAAGTTGAGAGCTATTAAAACTAAAAATAACAAAAAGCGACACTTTTCAAAATAATAGAAACACATATATTACTACAATACATGCCAACAATTCAGACCTAGATCTATTAAATCAACTGATAATTGCAAGCTTTATACAATCATATTGAGTAAAAAAAAGAATAAAAGTGTTGGACACAACAAGCTCTAATGAAATAAGTATTTTAGCTGACGGCAGGTACAACAAATATATATACGAAGACATTTTATGAGAGGAAAAAAATAGTCAAATCTTTAATCGAACTAGTCAAATTTTAAAAAGTAAAACAGATATCGAAATAACTTTACTTTGTGCTAAATTTTAATAAGAAATATTTTGCACCTATGTCTTTGAAAACTACATTTCTTATAAAATATTTTCCTCTGAACCTTCAAATAATCTTACCAAATGAATGTACCAGTTTTTAGTTTTAAATCTAAGAGGTCTTATATATAAATATAAATGTCACCATGTGATATAAAATAAACATCTGTAACAATAGGATTTTGTTACATAGTTTAAAAATCGTCATTAGATGGACAGTAAATTCATAGGAAGTAAACAAATTACTTATGTTTAAAAATTGGTTTGCAGATCAAACCATTCCCAAACTGAGAACATAGTTTTTTAAAAACATGGACAATGAATTCCACCAAATGATTTTTAGTACACAACTAGTACTAATAACGATGATTTACGGCAACTTCTAGCCAAATACAATAAAAAAATTCGCTACTAGGCAGGATTCGCTACTACTACCACTGCACCATTCGGATTGAGAGATTGCGAGAGGGACAAGAGAAATCTGGGAAGTACAGAGAGGACTGGGCTTGTTACAATATTCTATACAGATTTGGGGCCTGGAAAAGAAAAGCTCATGAATAAGCGTAGTAATTGGGAACACTTATGACTTTATGGTAAGTGTAGTAATTGGAAATTGGTTGAAACCAGTAATTTTTTAAATGACTTATTTCCTATATTTTTTATGGACCATATTTGTTTCTGTATCTATTTGTTTCCATACCTACAATATTTGAAATGACAACCGATTTCATCAGACAAATATGCGATTGAACTCAACCATAATAAGAATTCATATAACAAACTGAAAATCCTGTTTGGGATAAGAGAAAAGCTGAATCAAAGAGAGTTGTCATATTAACAATTTTAGACCGACTTTCATAGATAGTCACTTTCTAAGATTCGCGAAATGCAGACATAGTTTGTTTTTAATAATTCAAATATTTACAGTTAGCATTTTTTCTTAACATAAGAATGAAATTTTATTCTATGAAAAAAAATTATTTTATTCTTTATAAAAAAAATCTTATTTATTCCAGTCTATTAAAAATTTGCAGTACCTCGTATTTAAGAAAATATGTTGGTTTGATATCAAAGCATTTGTAAATAAGGTTACACTTTTATTGAAGAATTATGTTTAAGTATTCAATTTTCTTGCGTCATCTTTTTAATTTTCCACTTTTATATTTAATACTAAAAATTATATCTAGCTCTGATTTTTTCTAACGTTTTTTCCTTCAGTGAAATATCAGGGTTTCGCTAGCAAAAAAATTGATAACTAATCTCATTCATAAATGATGAAATCAAATATATGAAAAACTATTTAAATGCATTTCCTTTTCTGTTCTAACCTACAAACATTCACAAAATGTATTATATCTTGAAAATCGTGTAATCTACCATGCTTACATCTTGAAAAAAAAATTGAAAAATTAACAATCTAAGTAACCTAGTTTTTAAATTCGAACAAGAATTAATGAACTTGGGACCGAATTGTATTTCAAGCACAAAAGTTATTAATTTTGATGGAACAAATAAATAACCGAATTTTTCAACGAAGGAATATGAAAAGGCAAAATTTAATTATATCCATAAATTAAAATTAGTTCTGAAATAGATGTTATAATGGCAAGTAGACAATATACCTACTTAAATAGAAATTAAATTTATATTATTTCAATCAATATATTTTGAACAATTCGAACGTTCGTTTATTCGAATTTATTGCTGATTCAATTCTTTATTTATTTAATCTCTAGAATTTTGTTATTTTCGTTAATATATTTGCGCTTCGTGTCCATGACAATAGTAAATAATTTTTAAAAAATTCCATTAATTTGCTCGAGAACTTAAATGTTGCGTGATTTTTCAACCAAATCAACAGTGAAATATTTCATTTTGAGAAATGTATTAATTCAAATTTTAAATATTCAATGAGTATTTTAAAGTTGCTAAAATAAACAACAAATATTACTTTATAAAAATTATTTATTATTGAGTCTTTTATCAAAACTATTAAACAACAAAAATAAAGATTTGCTTATTTAATTTTTAGTTCAAAAGTTGCCGTTTTCTTTTGTGGATCATTTTTAGGCAGACTGTTTTTCTTACTTCAAGTTTTGGATAATCCAAAATTGAAACCCGTTAGCTTTCAATTACCCAATTTCCTTGGTTTATCTGTAACTTAGAGCTTTTGCATTAATCAGAATTATGCAGAAGTAAAATTTGTGTTAAATAGATCTAATAAAAATTTCAAATATATATTGGTATAAATTATCAGATGCCGTTTGCGATAATTTTTTGAAAGAAAGTTCAGACGAAAAATAAAACTGTTTTGTTTGAATATCACACATACCAAAAGTTCAGTCAAGCTATACATTTTCTAGGGGGAAAATAATAGCATTAAATTTATGGATTTAAGTTATTAAAAGAAATATTATAGGTATAAAAGGGTTATTTTGGCTGTGCTAATTTTTTTAGACAGAATTCAAGGACTGAAAAAGAATTCAATTCTAAATATGTTATTCTATTGACTTCATATAGTATCATAATCAATTTAGCAAAATTAAAAAGCTAATATTTTACTTTAATTACCTAGCCTGAATTCATTTTCCGAAGATTTTTACGCTTATAAGTCATAGTTTTAATGTTTTCAGAGAAGCAAACATTACATAAATTTTTTTTTTCTAATTTAACCTTAATTTACAATTACAATTTTTAATTACAACCTTATTCTACAATTTTTTTTAACTAGAACGAATTTTTCATCAATAATGCTTTTTCATTATTTATTTCCTATTATATAACATGTCCTTTAATGGAATTCTAAAAATTTCAGTTAGATTTAGATATAATATTTTTTAAATTAGGGCTTTTTTCAAACTTGCTTCTCAGTTTTAAATTTTAACTGTATTATATAGTTCAATGTATAGATTTTTAAAATATGCACATATTTGATGGAAAGAACCATAAATGATCAATTAACAATTTTCATTATAATTAGTTCAGATGTCATACTGCATAAGAAAACATGCTTGTATTAGAACCCAGAATGGACCAAAAGAAGTTATAGTACTTCATACATGCCAGAAAATTCCACATGTTGAAATGATTTTTGTTTGCATGATATATTTTCATTTCAAGGTTAAATTTTACTGTTTATCAATCATAATTCCAAACTTAGTTAAAGAAAAAAAATGAATTAGCTTATCTGCATTAATAGCCCAAACCAGATTATGTATGAGAATTAATGCAGGAAAATTTAACAAACAGTCATTTTGAAAATATGTATTTTCTGTTACCTAAACATTTTTATTTATACAGAAACACTAGCCTGCGTATATACAGCAATTATATTATGTCTGTAGAGTTGTGAAAAATATTTTAAAATGACAGAAACTAACTTTATGAGAAAAGGGTGGAAAACATATTTTCATTTGCCATTCCGATAATCCATAAATAAACTTTTGTGATTCCATGTAATAAATACTGCATAAAATTTCAAAAATCTTCATTTGCAAGTGTCTTGTTATATATTAAGATGCATATTTTCGTTATACCTTAAAATATCTGAGAACCATAAATTTGTGTAGGATATTATAAATATGAGATTTAATTAAAAAACTAGGTTAAATAACAGATATTTTGAAAGCTACGATCACTTTGAGGGACTAAAAATTTTATTCAATATAACGATTTTATATGTTACTAGCCGCCTTTGGCGACCAGCTGGTTCGCTATGAGTAATGCGTTCTAAAATTTCCAATTAAATCACACATTCATTAGCCAAAATTTAAGAAATAGTTAAAGTTAAAAGATTCAGTTATTAGTAGTTAAAGAGTCGGTAACTTTATTCGGAAAAACTTTATGAGTTTAATGCTCTAATAATTTATCAATTATGCTTCTAAAATATTAAAAATGTTTTTTTCGATATTGCCAAAATGTTAAAATGTTTTTTATAGAAAGCGAAAAAGGGAAAAAAATTATTGAATTAATGATACAGATATTGCAAACGATTACATAAATATGCCATTAAGTCGGGATTTCAATGCATATCCTGTCTAAATTCAATCAGGTTTACGGTAAATAAAGATAATTTATGGAATTAATGATATAAATATTGCAAACGATTTCTTAGAATCCTTTGCCTTGCATTTATTTTTTTAGAAGATACCACATTTTATTTTTATGTTATTTTATCCAGTCACGTGCTGAAAGTTGTATTTCTTTAGTTTTGATTTGTGATAATAGTTGTTTTTTTATTTGAACTTCCGGCATTGTTTTATTTTATTTTATCCAGTCACGTGCTAAAAAAACATCGTTAAAATATTTCTTTAAAAATTCGTTAAAAAATAGAAGCTTGAGTTATACATTAAAACACTGAAACCATTAGAAAGCTAATTTTTTTATCTTTAAATCGATGTTAAAATCATGTTTATCCGGTAATAATTTCTGAAGTTATAGCGAAAAAACGTCGAAATTTCCTTAAATTTTAATTAATTCAAATTCTAATTAAAAGTTCAAAAAAAAAAAAAAAAAAGGGCTCCGAGGTGCACATTCCCGACTTCCAAGGTATACATGTACCAAATTTGGTAGCTGTAGGTCCAACGGTCTGGCCTGTAGAGCGCCAACACACACACACACACACACACACACACACACACACACACACACACATTGAGTTTTATTATAAGTATAGATTATTAGTATACAATGAAGGTGGGTTTACACGAAGCTAACTAATGCGCAATCGTTGCCTCTCTACTATTGTCCTGGCATTGTCCTCTTGTGAATAGTTAAGACTACATTGGGACAATGGACAACATTTGTCCTATCGGGACAATCATTTACCATTGTCCCGTTGTGGTCACTTGATTTTTTGGAAATAGGCGTGATCTTCTATTGCGCGTATTAGTTAGCCTTGTGCGACCACCCCATCTTAAGAATCTGTTTATTATAATTATTAAAATTATTTTGCCTTTCATTTCTAGTTTAACATTATAAATAATATGGATTCATAAAACTTATTTTTCCGAATTCTCTGTTCGATAATTATTCTTTACAGAGGTTCAAAATAAATACATGTGTAGTTACAAAGCAGAATAACAGAAAATATGAAGAAAATGAAATAAAAGATCGCAAAAACAGATTATAATTAAAAGTGAGTTAAAATAATGTTTGACTTTCAGCAACAAACTACAACAATTTAATAAATTAAAAAACTTTAAACTCAATCAATTCTGTACGCAGAACTATAATTAAATGATGAAATTCCTGGGTAAAAGTAAACTATTTAGTTTTCAAACAACAATTAGCTCCAGCATTTGTAAAAAAAGCGCTAAAAAGTATATAATGTAAGTCAGACAGATTTATAAAGAAACATTTAAGCCACACGAAACATTGAAGTTCAATTTTAATGAGAAAAACAGACATAATTGAAACTAAATATTTTTAAAACGTGCTTATTCCAGAAGAGAAATTTTTTTTCTTCGTTGTTTCAGATTCGATATTGAAAGAAGAAATATTAATATGTAAAGTAAAATTGTGCTCATATTTTGATTCATCAACGATTATATTAAGAAAGTGATGAAAAATTAATAGCAACACTAAAAGTATGCATATACAACTTACAAACATATAGCATCAAACCGAATGAAATATCAGACATGGTATCCAATATCCATATATAAAACGAAATACATCATTAAGCAAAATAAAAAAAGGTCATTTAATTCGAAATTGGAGAACACAGTAAAAGGCATAATAAACCAAAATCAAATTCATGTTTTCTCTAAATAGTCCAAAAATGAAATAAAAGGAAATATTAAACCATTAAAAAAATCTTCCGCAAAAATAAATCATAAGAAGTTAGATGAAAAAATTCATATTTGAAACCGCAATAATTTCGTCATACATACATTTAAAAACATCATACTTTACATACTGAAATATAGCATTTGATCATTCAAAAACATTATGCAACTATAAAAATAATTTAGTGGAATCCATCAGCATTTTCAATGGAAATATTGAATCATTATCGAACATATTTCAAATTAGATTATACAGAAAACGAAATGCCGCTTTCCGTTTAATTTTTATATTTGACTTAATAAATGATAATCACAAATAAAATATAAGTATAACTGTAAAAGTAGTCATTTTAAGTTTTAACAATGCATAAAGAATATCTTACATTCACTTGAAACCATATATTTTACTTACCTTATGAGAGTCGCTCAAATTGAATTCTTCTCCAACAATCAATTTCAGTACTGAAAATACGATTACTCTCGAACTCAATATGCACGTTTGCGATGCCTAGACGAAACTTCGAAAGATAGTTATTCTACAGTGTATTAGTTCGAAAAAAAAAAAAACAACGGTAAATTATACCGGATGTATACATTATATACAATTCAATATGCTTGTGTTAAATAATATGCTTTGAATTATAAATTATGATCATCATATCTTCTCGATGAATCATACTGACAGAATTTTATCTAAAACGTATTCCTATCTGCCATTCGAAGCAATTAGGATTTCCGTTCATTTTTTCATGTTCTTTTCTTTTTTACGTTCAGTTTTTTTTTCTATTTATATTGAAACAACTGAGTGTATCCAGATGCTCTCGAACTTAATTTCAACGTCATATTTTAGGATTATTAAATTACTATTTATTTAAAATTCATGGAATTTCTTTATGATTCTGGGAAAATTATGGCATGTGAAATTAATATTATACTTCCACTAATATCATAATTATTGCTAAAGCTACAGGCAACCGATTTATTTAAAAAAGTATCTGTAAGTTACACGGTACTCATTATACTTAATTTGGAATGTTGTATTTTATGAAAGGTTAAATCTATTTCATATTTTTACCTTCCCGTTAAGAACAAAATCATTTTATTTATAATTTTAAAAAAATTTAAAATATGCTTCTACTATTATTCTAAAAATCAGAGTTATTTTTAATTCAAGTTATTGAAGTAAAAAAAAATTAAAAAGCATATTATGCCGATATAAATATTCTAAAGGAATTGTCGTTTTAATTACTCCTTTTATATTTTAATTTATAACGAATTTTTAAGAATTTATATTATGACATCCATTATGGTTTAACATATTGCTTTGAAAGCATGCGCATTTTTAAAAGCTTCATTTTCGTTATTCTCAACCTTTTAATCTTTAATATATTTTACAATTCAGGATTTTGATAACTCAAATATACCTTTTTTTTTCTGAAATTCACTGTCTGATTCTATCACTAAAATTCAATGAAAATTAATAATTCATTTCGGAAGGTGAAAAAATACTGCGTGTTCATCAGAAACACGCAACTATATAAAAATTCAAATTTCTAGTACATTAGAATGCCAGTGAAAATTCCATTACAAAATTCAACTAAAAAAATCACAATAAATTTAATTAAAAGAAAATTTTTTTAAAAAAAACTTTTAATAAATAGATATTTTTTATTTTGTTAAGTTCCCACTTTTTAAACTTGAGATGTTTCTTAATACCACACGTTATCGTTGGTGTAGAATCAAAATTTGATTTAATTAATTGGTTAATTAATAATTAAGACTTCAGAGCAAAAAAATAATGAATTCTCAGCAGATAAATTCCACTTCAGACAAGATAAACGTATGAAATTTCGAAACAATGGCGCTTCAGGAAATTAGTGAAAAATAGATTAAAATGTTATCTTTAAAACATAAAACAATTGAAAATAAATAATTATTAAAACAAATTAAGATCGTAATCTATACTTATAATGAAACTCAACACGTGTGCATGTTGGAGCTCTACAGGCCATACCATTGGGCCTACAGCTACAAAATTTGGTACATGCATACCTTAGGGGTCAGGAATGTGCACTTCGGAGCAATTTTTAATTATAGTTTGAGTTAATTAAAAATTAAGTGAAATTTTGACGTTTTTCCATCATAACTTTTGAAAATATTATAGCACAACATTGATTTTTACATCATAGCGAAGATTTAAAAAAATTATCTCTTTAGTGATTTCAATATTTTAATCAACAAATTAATTAATTAATTAAAAATATTTTTCAACAATACAAATAAAAATTAAGCTGCTCGTGCATGCAAAAAGGGAAAAAATTATCTTTTATCAATAAGCTGAAGCACAGAGTTCTTCAGTTCAATCAAATTCGAAATTCCGTTTACCAAAACTTAATATACCAGTGTTTTATGGTAAATTTGAATATTGGATGAACTTTAAAGATTTATTTGCATATACAGTTCATTCACAAATATCTCAAAGCAATAGCCAAAAATTTCAGTATTTAAAAGGTTTGCTGTCCGATGAACCCGCGTCATTGATTAAACATATACCGTTGTCCAATGACTCTTATGAAGAAGCACGGGGAAAATTAATGGACAGGTATGATAAAAAGAATAAAATTGTTCATTCCTTAACTAAAACATTTTTGAAGCAAATAGGCATGTCTCAAGCCAATTCAACAAATTTGAAGAATATAGTTGACACCAGTGATGAGGTTTTGAGAGGATTAAAATCTTTAGAAGAGGCATCTAGCAAAGATCCATGGCTAATTCATTTGTTACTTCAAAAATTAGATCCTGAAACAAGAAGACTTTGGTTCATGAAGAATTTCTTACGTGGAAGGAATTCTTGTAGTTTTTAAATACCAGATGTTCATCTCTTGAATTTTTAGTTTATAATAAATCTGATGATAAAATTCCTAATAAGTTTAATTTTGTGGCATGTGAAAATATCCAAAAGAGTAAAACTGATAAAATTGTTTAAAATGTTCAGGAATGCATAAATTATTCAAGTGTATTAAATTTAAAAATATGGATTTGAATACTCGGAAGAATTTTGCAAAACGGAACTGTCTTTGCTTTTTATGTTTGAATTCGCATAAATATAAAGAATGCCCAAATAATCATTTGAAATGTATCATATGTCAAGGAAAACATAATGCACTGTTATACGAAAGCTATAATGTACGTGTTTCAAACTCCAAGCCTGTTGACAAACAAACAGCAGGTCACCCCTCTGAAAGCGACATCTATCTAGGGGAAGAAACACAATGCAATTAATCAGCGACACCTCAAAGGCCCGTTAGTTCTAGTAACGTCTCTAAACATCTCCAAGTGTGTATCATTCCTTCCCACCACAAGGGTTGTATTGTATGACCGATAGGAGGCTTCTTTTCTCTTCAGAGCTTTGCTACATAGCTGCTCAGAATCCAGTTTTGTAACTGAAAACGTACTAAATAATTTAGGAATACAAAGGCAGAATGCTAGAGTGTCACTAAGTGGAATTAGTGGGGTTCAAGCAGAAACCACACGTGGTTCAGTTAATTTAAAAATTGGGTCCAGATTTAGCGAAGAATGTTTAACAGTTAATGCAATTATTTTAAATAAATTTTCTTCTCAAATCCCAGTTCAGAATATTAGCATTAAAGAATTAGATTATTTGAAGGGGATCCCACTGTCGGATGAAGATTTTTCAAGGCCATCAGCATGTAATTTAATTTTGGGCTTTGATTGCTTTTTCTCGATTCTCCGTAATGGAAAAATCAGCTGATCTGAAGGGCAACCAATTGCCCAAAGCACGATATTTAGTTGGGTTGTCGCAGATCAGATTCGAAGGGATTCCATTTCATCATTGTACGCGCAACCGTATCTGATTTCCGTAGAAAACAATTGCAAAAATGAATCATTGTTGCAAGATTCCCAAGTTATTCTTTCCTGACTGTCTTCACTTGCTCGAAATCGGAAGCCATTTGTTGCCAATATGGCTTCAGAGATTTTGGACCTCAACCCTCGAAATAGATGGAGGTATGCGCCGTTTAAGGAAAACCCAGCAGATGTAAGATCTAGACGTTTGTCTCCTAAGAATCTCGCAGACTGTCGCCTATGGTGGGAGGGCCCTACTTTCCTATCATCAAAGGCCAAAGGCAACCAATATTCAAAAACCATGACTCTGTCCTTAAAGAAAGAAAAAGTCTGCATGTGTATTTGCAGCAATTTTGAAAAAAGATTTAATAGATTTATTAATTGAAAAATATTCATTTTATACTAAGCTAATTAATGTATTATGTTTTTATATTAGATTTATAATTAATTAATTAATTAAATTTGTTAATAGGTATTTTAAAGCATTCATGTGGTAATTTTTTAATAGGTATAAACATTTTGGATATTAAATGTTAAAAGAATAGTTAAGAAATTTGCCTTAAATTGTGTTGTATGTTGTAGATTTAAGAGTGATGTGTCAAGACAAAAAATTGGAGATCTTCCTGCGGGACGAGTGACTCTCAATAAAACATTTTTTGTCTGTGGTATTGATTACACAGATTCAGTTTTTATATTGAAGCACCAAGGTAGAGAAACTAAAACAATAAAAGGTTATATTGTTGTATTTGTATACTTTGTTATGAAGGCTTTACATTTAGAATTAGTATCAAGAATGACTTCTTGATGGGTGGGAGTATGTGTATGTGATTTAATTATTTTTAGTTAATTATTTTATTTGTATCTTTTTATTCTTTGTATAATTCATATGTATTAATGAATACTGAACATAGATAGCTCAGTATGCTCCAACCCTTGAGTATGTTTGGAATGTGAGGGGAACGCTGTTGAGATTTTCTTGCAAACAACCACATCCAATGCTGTTGAAACTGGTGTAGACAGGCACCCGCTCGCTCTCCGTTAGCGGCAAAAAGTATTATTTCATTCGCTCGGTGTTAGCGGCACTTTTTATATTTCAATATATATATATTATGTTTTTCCTTTGATCGGCGTCCATGTTTTATCTGTATATTTGTGCGTGTGTGTGAAAATAAGCAAGAAAAAGTGAAGAAGAATTTTTCCTTGGATTAAATATACACACCCTGCGCTACATGTACATACATTCTTCATTTTTAAAGCCTTTATGGTTACATACTATGTAGATATTTACTTCGTTTAGACCCTTTTTATAGATGCATTTCTATTATTAAAGTTTTACAAATTAGCCGTTGGACCTTGAATTAAAAAAAAATATGCATATTAAACCCTGTTTGTCTTAAATAAAGCTGATTTATTCAATTAATAATATTGTAAAAGTCACAAAAAAATTTCTTTTTAGAAAAAAAAACATATTTTATTCCACGTGCTGAAAATTACATTTTTATATGTTTAATTTCCAATAATTATTTATTTTTAATTTGAGTTTTTGTCAATCTAATGGCAACATATTGATAAAATATAATATTTTCCTTTTCACTCATAAGGTGCTTGTGCAGATTAAATTTTATTGTTTTGTTCGAAATATATTGTTGAAAAATATAATTAAAATATTTCTTTAAAAATAGAAGCTTAAGTTATATGTTAAAATTCTGATACTATTAGAAGGATAATTTTTAATCTTTACTTTGATCTTAAAATCATATTTGTGGGATAATATTTTTGGAAGTCATAGCGGAAAAACGACGAAACTTCGCTTAATTTTTAAATAATTCAAATTCTAATTAAAAATTTAAAAAAAGGGCTCTGAGGTGCAGATTCCCAATCTCCAAAGGTATACATGTACCTAATATGGTTGCTGTTGTTAGAATGGTCTGGCCTGTAGAGCGTCAAGACGCACACATTGAGCTTTATTATAACGATACTATTGTCTAGTATTATCGATCAGGCCCTTTTATGTTTTATAGCGTTCCGTTAATTATTGCAGCATTCATAAACATATTTCTGTTTAAATGTATTATATAAAAAATTCGGATGCCATTTTGTCATAAGCAATGAAAAATATTAAAAACATTCATATATTCTCAAAATTTATAGAATAAAGAATAATAACCTTAAGTAATGCAATAACATTTTGATTAAGATAAAAATATGTTGAAACTGAAACTGGATTAATTAATTTTTGAAAAACAAGTTTCCTACTATGCATTGCATAGAGCTATAACAAAACTAAATCCGCCATTGTTCGCAGCTTATTACAACTATGAGTAATTTTGATCGGATTTTATTCTGTTTGAGATGTATATTTGAATGTATTTAATTATTTATTTATTAAAATGTGGTAATACAGGTCATGTTAAATGTTTAATTTGTAACAAATGCTGAATTATTTTATATCAAGAGTCCAATCTCTGATTCTTTTCAACATTTATTGAATGAACTCTTTTGGAATTAGGGCATAACTGTCTCTTTAGCCGAAAATCCCATTTCAATCAATCAATTTCATATAAAAAAAATCATTATTTCTGATGTTATATTATACGATCAAAGCCGACATCTGGGGGGGGGGCAGCGGATGCTATACAAAAGGTCCCCCGAGATTGAGGGGAGGGGGGCAGGAATTAAAATAATGACCAAGAACTAAATTAATAAGCTTTACAGAAATAGCGAGGTGGAAAGAAGAGATGAAGAAATTTAAATGGAACAATCGCGAGGCCGACGGTTTTTGAAATATACGAAGTTAAAAGATATATTACAACTTACTGCCAGTGTACAACACATTATAAACATAAAGTACGTTCATTTACCTTACCTGCTAAATTAAACTACATACATTAATTTGATAATGCATACTGTAAAATGTTTAATATTGTTAGATCGCTTAAAGCACTTGCTACAATCATCGCACAATGCAAGCACCGAAAAGGAAATTGCGAAAAATCGTAATTTTCCTGAAATAATTAATCTCAAAAAAATAATGCAATGAATAAACAATCAATAGAGTTCATGTTTACTTTTTTTTTTTTTTTTTTTTTTTTTTTTTGCTTTGTGAAAGAATTTAGGACTCCAAATGATTTCTTGCCCGCAGGCCCCTTCATAGAAAAGGCTGGCTATGTGTATAAAGTTTCGTGTTTCCTGCCGAAGGATTAAAAGGAATTTGAAAACAGTACATTAGATCAGTGTTTCTCAACCTTTCAGTATTCACGGCCCGATTTTCAATGATAATTTTCATCGCGCCCCCCCCCCCCTCCCCACCACATACAATAAAATGTATACAATAATAATGTATTTTGAGTATTTTGGCGCTAAATCTGCACTACAACCTTAATTTTAAATTTTACACATAACCAAGAATACGGAAATTTATTGACATTTTGCAACACCGATCCTCAGCATTGAAAAAAAAAAGAATGATATGCCTTTTTATTGCTCTTGCGTCCCGCCATGTCGGGCATTCTCACGGTTTCACGAGAAGTTTCGATTTGTCTGGAATTTGTCTGGTCAGCTTAAAAGTTAAGTTAGGAGCATGCGCAGATGTGAACAAATGTTTTCTCATAGGGAGAATTAGAAAGTTCTATGACGCCAATTTCAATTCCAGATAATCACATTCGAGTCGATCCTTCTATCGCTATTGAATCTATTCTGAATGTGTATGTAATATATATTTTTGTGTAATTGCAATTCACCGTATTAAATATTCACGGCAGCAGACTTATGCAGAATCATGGGTAAATTTTTAAACGGGCGTAAGCGAGCATTAGACGATAGACAAGTAACAACAAGTACACAGACGAGTGTGGTTCCGAAAATAAAATCAAGAAAATATTCTCAAGAATACTTAAATTTTGGGTTCACTAGTACTGAAGTAATTGAAGAAGAAAGGCCCCTGTGTATCATTTGCTCAAAAATGTTGGCGGCAGACAGCATGAAACCTAATAAACTTAAACGACATTTGGAAACGCTTCATAGTGAGTACGTGAAAAAACCCAGAGAATTATTCGAATTAAAATTGAAATCATATGAAAAGCAAAAATCATTGTTTAAAAAAACTTTGTCTGTGAATGAAAAAGCTTTAATTGCCTCTTACAAAGTTTCATATAAAATAGCCAAATGTAAAAAGCCTCACACCATTGGTGAAGAGATTATTTTACCAGACGCAATTGAGATTGTAGAAATTATGTTTGGAGATAATTTTGCAAAACAATTGCAGTCTATACGTCTTTCAAATGATACTGTTGCCCGTTGAATTGCTCATATAACTGAAAATGTAGTGTCAGCTTTTGTCGAAGTTACATGACAAATTGTTTTCAATACAACTCGATGAGGCAACAGATAGTAATAAAGATGCTCATTTCATTACCTATGTTATATTTTGTGATGCTTTGTCAGTAGTAGAAGAATTACTTTTCTGCAAACCAATAGAACTCAGAGCAGCAGCACTCACATTATTTGCTATCTTAAATGATTTTATGAACGAGGAAAACATAGAATAGAAAAATTGCGTTGGAATATGCACCGATGGTGCTCGTTGTATGTCCCGAAGATTCCAAAGTATTAAAGCACTTGTGAAACAAAAATCACCACAGTGCGTCTGTACACACTGCATGATCCACAGAGAAGCTTTTGCTTCCAAAGAAATGAGTCCTGGTTTGAATATTGTGTTAACTACGGTTTTAACCGTAGTAAATTATATAAAAATGAGACCCCTGAAATCAAGAATCTTTTCCGCACTTTGTAAAGACATGTTTGCAGTACATTCAGCGTTACTATTTTATTGCGTGGCAAGATGGTTATCACGAGGGAAGAAATCGCCGTTTTCCTACAAGAGGAAAACAGACTGGAAGCTGAAAATTTTCGAGATAGTTTATTTGTGAAGAAATTGAGCTACATGGTCGACATATTCGAGAAATTAAATAACTTGAATCTTCAGCTGCAAGGAGCAAATGCACATATATTGAATACGAGTGATAAAGTTAATGCTTTTTGTAGGAAATTGGAATTGTGGAGCAGAAATTTAAAGCAAGAAAACTTAAAGATGTTTGCAAATTTGAATGATTGTATTAAAGCTTACAAGGCTGAAGAACAACATGTAAAAGTTGTTTATGTAACCATTGAAAATCATTTAGCAATGCTAGGAAAGAATTTTAAAAAGTGCTTTCATGTTGATGACAAACTGATATCAAATTACAAGTGGGTGAGGTATCAATTTCAAAATACTCCCGAAGGACTCTCAATTGAAGAGGAAGAAACCTTCATAGACTTCACGGCAAGCGGCAAAACCAAAAGACAATTTAGTAATAAATCACTCTTTGAATTTTGGGCAGGAGCGGATGATGAGTTTTCTGCACTAAAAACAGGGGCATTTCTCATTCTACTACCATTTTCAACATCTTACCTTTGCGAAACTGGATTTTCCTTTGGCTTCTTTCAAGACAAAATATAGATCTCAGTTAAATATAGAAAAAGAACTCAGAGTATCTGTTTCTAATATTAAACCCTCCTTCGATAAACTTTGCTCTGCAAGACAGGCCCAAGGAAGTCATTAATAATTATTAAATTTGTTTTTAATTTAGTAAGTTGTTTTAATTTAATAAGTTAATTATTAAATATGTCGAAATGTATTTTGTTTTGTATGTGTGTGTGTGTTCTTTCCTTTCAGTCACTTAATTTTTTTTAAATAACATCTTCTCTTGGATCTTCTCGCGCCCCCCCATTAGTGCACTCGCGCCCCCCTAGGGGGGCGCGCCCCACAGGTTGAGAATCACTGCATTAGATCATAAAATATCTATCTTTGCTTTCAGTTAATACTAAATTTAATCCATTTAACTCTCGCTATTTTTTTACTTATTAAGTCTAATTGCAGTTGGGCAGACAGATTAAAGAACTTCTCTTAAACTGATTTTATATAAAATTTGATAGAAAACCGGAGTTTTGTTTTAAAGACTACTTTCTAAAATTCCACCCTTTTAATTCATTGTATTTTTTAGATAGAAGATTGACCAAAGAAAAAAATGGAAATTCATAAAAGTATCGATGTTGAATATTTTGATGATTTCAATAATTTTTTATGTGTTTTGGGCTTAATAATTCCATTTCCAAAATATTATTACCATTTAAATTTCGATTATGCAACGAAATGGAGTTTGTTTAGTGTTATAAAAATAAAGCTCTAAATACAGATGAAATCTACATTGAATCTCAAAGTCATAAAATGGCATCAGATTTTCTTTGTGCTTTTGAATAAAATTTTGAAAACCTTTTTTTTAAAAAAAAACAAAAAACAAATAAATAAACTGCTCTTTGTTGCATAATTGGCATCAAACAACCTTACTTAGATAAGAAATATTTTAAAATACAGATCAAATTCAGTTTTATTTGGTTTTGAAATCCATTGTGCATTTTGCCAAGGGAAAAGTAAGCAATATCGCATCAGCATAAAAAAACGCGCAGCTAAACTGGTTTCTTGCAATAACTCAACACCACAAAAATTTAACCTTTCCGCTCCAAAATTGAACATCAATGCGGAAATCGGTCAGAATTGGCAAGGCGTGAAGCGAAAACTTGAATATCCAAATCATCCTTAAGGCCTTATCACACTGCGAAATATCGTCTGCACATTCCGTCAGCTATTTTCCATTTCTACCCTCAGAACCGGTCAAGCAAGTTTTTCATAATCGACAACTTTTTCTAACCAGCTAGAAAATGCCGACGATATTGATAAAAATATTGTCCGCAAGCGAAATTCAACCACTCATGTGAAACTTTGAAGTGACGTCACGATGACATCATTTTCTGCTGACAGAAAAGCCGACGATATTTCTCCGTGTGATAAGACCTTTATATATATTCCTCTGGGCTAATTGGAGGGGTGCTCTGCCGTAAGTAGAAAGTTTGGCCCCCCTGAGGACAGATGGTAATGGGTTATCCTCTATTGTTTTCCCCAACTTTTATCACATTTTTTTCTCATTATTGATCTTTACTTTATAATTACAATTGGTTTACACAATTAATTTTTTTAAAAAATGGGCTGTCATTCTTTTTATTTTTATTCAAGTTTAATCGTCTTAAGTTGAAAAAAAATGTGATATCTGAAACCATTTGATAATGTAGAGCATAATATAGAACCAAAGCAATATTTACGAAAACATTTTACACAAATCTATATTTATAACAGTTAAGGAAGCGAACTCATTAATTATTTTATTAATAATCGTTTTACATTTTACTATTTATTGGAAATATTTTTTTTATTCTTAAGTAGATAAATAGTTTCTCGGCTGAAAAATGAACAAACTTTTTTATTCTTTCATTAATTCTAATTTTATTAATTTCATTTAATTCTAACTTTCTCAAATATAAAATTATGAATACATTCTTTTCTCATCGTATCCACTGTTTCATATGCTAGCTACAATATAATAATTCACCATATTAATCCTCTATCCTAGACGCACGTACGTGACGGAATGTAAGCGAAATAAGTTATCCCTTAAGACGGGGGTTTTACGCAGCTAAGCCTAACTTTCAAAACAAATCATAAAAATAAAGTCCTAACTTTGTCACTTTTTCTACCTTTTTAGACTAAGTTCATTCATAAATTGAGCACTTTCCTCACAAATCGCGTTTTCCTGTCATAATAAACTGAAACTATAGCTTTCCGTAAAAAAAAAAAAAAAAAGTACGCGATATATATCAGGAGACTACGCAAAATAAAATGAACTGACAGTATAACCTAAAAAAATTAGTTAGGATTGTACAGCAGAAATAAAAAAAGAAAGAAAGAAAAGGAATTCAGAAAGACTGAAACGCAAATATTTCTGTCAAGTGAAACGTTACGCGAACAGTTTACTTGCTATGAGTTATTTCGCTGAACTCATAAATAATATGATAATATTGTAAGAATAAGATAAGAAGTGTATTGAGATCTCACATCTGTTTGAAAATTCAGAAAACCAGTGCAAAAAGATGCGAGTTGAAAAATTAACTGCAAAATTACGTCTAAACAAAAAGGAGAAACCTCTCTCCTGTCCTATTTGTAACAAATATAACGTTAAAGCAATAAAACACGAAATGTTCTTTTTCAATTAGTTCTTTGAACGTATTATGAAATCTTCACATTAAATTACTACTGAGAAGAAACGGACATGAACAATGGTTTGATATTTACATCTGCAAATATTTTAAAAAATATTGCAAAGTATTTCTTAAACTTATACGGTAAACTTATAAGATATCGATTTACTTATTTATCTTTATTTCATCTTTGATAAAACATTTTTTCTTTCAAAATTTCTTTAAACTTCAAAATAATAAACTATGCAATATGTAAAGTGTGCAATTCAAACATTACTTATCAACCTTACTTATCATTACTTATCAAACATCTTATATCTCTAAAATATTACATACAATATTATAATTTTTGTTCAAATTTTTCTTTTATTCATTCTTTTTTTGTACATAATCTCAGTATAAAATTTTATTTCAAAAGAATTTTATTTGTTCTTTCTTCCAATTTTAGAACTAGTTGTTTAACGTGCAGAAGTCCTGGCCCCAGTTTAAACTCCAAAGGAACCTACAAATAAATATTTATTGTTTATAAAATAAATGCCTAATTTTCAAGTGAACATCTTGTTCTATAGTCAAAAATACAAATCCAAACAAACAAATAAAAAACATTTTTGAGATACAGATGCAATTTAGGTGACAATTAATACAGATGCAGTTGGTTATCAAAATAATGGGTCGACGCTATTGTAGCGAATTGTATGGTCTAAATAAATAATAACGGTGTTCAAAGATATCACCATGTTCAATTAGCATTTCTATTCTCCAGTATTAAAAATTACAGTTAAGAAGCACCTTCATCTACAGATGATTTACAGCAGACCAACAATTCCCAACCACTCGTCACAAACGTTAATGTCAGGTACCCTCTACAGTTGTGTCACACTCATAAAATCTGCCGATTGACCATGAAAACATTTATATGTTCAGATGAAACATCTTCCACACTTTTTTCCAAAACATGCGAGCACACGTTTGAAGGACATCTGCAGAAGCGTATGATCGGAATTGTTAAGCATGGAGGTGGATCTGCCATAATAATGGGAAGTTGTGTCGTGATTTTCTGCTGACTCAACCGTAAACCTGAAAGGAAGGGCCAATAAGGAGAAGTACTGAATAATTTCTACTGGCCAGGTCCATTCTGTAAGGCAACTTTGTTTCCTGCAGATGGAATTTTTCAGAATGTCAACACTCTTATTCATGTAATTGAATATATCTCTTAACAATTTGATGAGCACGAGGATGAGGTGAAACATCTACCATCACCTGCGCAGTTCATTGACCTCAATATAATCGAACCTTTATGGTCTATTTTAGAGCTTTCAATCCGGAATCGAGATTCAACATCAGCATCTCTCCCACAATGTTCCCAACATCTCCGTGAAGAATGGTACAATATTTCTCTAAACACTATTCGGCACTTATATGATTCGATTCCTAGGAAAATCCAAGTTGTATTATTAGCCAAAATCGGACGTACACCAAATGGTACTATATTAAGTGGATTTGCTAATAAATACGTAATGTTTCCATTATTTTGATAACCATCTGTGTCAAAAAGATTACTTTCCAAAGTAAAATCATAAAAGCAGATGGCTTAATGAATTTCTTGCTTGTGTATCAATCGCTCTGTACAGAAACTCTCTCATTTAAGCAACCGTGACATATCTTTGACGTCGATTTTACTCGTCTCAAATTTAAATCATTTTCATTTCTCTCACATGAAGGATGTTAAATTTGAGACTCACTATGAATATTCTTATGGACAAGAAAACTTAAAGTATGTCCTAAAAGTTTTAATAAAAATTCCGTAATGTTTAGTTACAAAATTCCTTATTATGCATAATCATTAATAGTGATTTAATAGACACTGAAATCAATTTTCATAGATAGAGAATTAATATCTAATCCTATCGGGCATGCGATATCCATATTTGATTCAGATTTAAAGGTTAGATTCTATTAAATTGGTATACTTGAATTAAAAAAATATTTGTTAAAAGGTTTTAAGACTCTGGAAAATTAACTAAGAAGATATTTTTATGTATGAAAGCACCTATCAATGCTATTATTTTCTCTTATGAAGACATATAAATTACTGGCATATGTAAAATTACTAACATTTGCCTTAAATAAACTTTGTAATCAAACACTGCAAAATGAGATATCGTTCTAAATATGAAAAATGATGGCAGAGAAATGAAGCAACTCTCAGAAATAAAACATTAACTATATCAACAATCTGATTATTATTATTGTTTTACTTTCTCATATGCGAAATATATAAAGAAAAAATGTTGCAATCGGGGAAAAAAAATAGCTCGAGGTTTTAACATCCATCACGTTTCTGACCTTTTTGAGTCTGAGTTTTGTTCGTGGTATTTTATCAAATTTCCGTGACACTGTCCATCTCCAAACCATTTAACAACTGTTATTTCACTATAAGAATAATTAAAATGTTACCTTAGTTTCTGGGCTTCTCTGAAGCTTGAAATTGGCGATAACATAGGCAAGGCATGCTTTGACTTCCATAAGGGCGAATCGCATCCCGACACAATTTCTCGGACCAGAACCAAAGGGCAGGTAAACATAAGGGTCCCGCTTCCCACGTTCCTCCGGTGTAAACCTATAGAAGAATTGAAAAGCCATATAAAGAAGGAGGGGGAAGAAAAAAACGCAATATTCAAAAACAGATGGTCCAGTATGAGATTTTAACTTACCCTGTTTTCTGTTGTGTGCCGAAAATGTTGGAAATTATTACTTAGTTTTAACCTTAGTGAACATAACTGATGCATACAAGGTGATTCAAAATCCGAATATAAATAATAGAAGAATAGGAACACAGAACAAACTCAAATAATAAATGAGAGTATAGCACTATTCAGAATCGCTATCTGAATGAGCTAGATAGCATTGTCGCTGTCATCTATGTATATCTATACTTACAGTAACGCTCAATGTGTGTGTGTGCGTGTGTGTGTTGGCGCTCTACAGGTCAGACCGTTGGACCTACAGCTACCAAATTTGGTACATGTATACCTTGGAGGTCGGGAATGTGCACCTCGGAGCCCTTTTTTCGAATTTTTAATTAGAATTTGAATTAATTAAAATTTAAGTGAAATTTCGACGTTTTTCCTCTATAACTTCCGAAAATATCATTGTATAAACATTATTTCAACATCAATTTAAAGATAAAAAAAATTAGCTTTCTAATGGTATCAGTTTTTAATGTATAACTCAAGCTTCTATTTTTAACGAATTTTTAAAGAAATATTTTAACCATGTTTTTTTTAGCACGTGACTGAATAATATAAAATAAAACAATGCCGGAAGTTCAAATAAAAAAAAAAAAACAACTATCATCGCAAATCAAATTTAAAGAAATACAACTTTCAGCACGTGAATGAATAAAATAACATAAATATAAAATGTGATATCCTCTAAAAAAATAAATGCAAGGCAAAGGATTCTGAGATCATTTGCAATATCTATATCATTAATCCCATAAATTATGTTTATTTTCAGTAAACCTAGACAGGATAGTCTAGGTTTTCAGTAGACAGGATATGCATTGAAATCCCGACCTAATGGCATATTTCTATAATCGTTTGCAATATCTGTATCATTAATTCAATTATTTTTTCCCCTTTTCGCTTTCTTTAAAAAACATATTTAACATTTTGGCAATATCACCGAAAAAAACATTTTTAATATTTTGGAAGCATAATCGATAAATTGTTAGAGCATTAAACTCAAAAAGTTTTTCCGAATAAAGTTACCGACTCTTTAACTACTAATAACTGAATCTTTTAACTTAAACTATTTCTTAAATTTTGGCTAATGAATATGTGATTTAATTGAACATTTTAGAACACATCACTCATGGCGAACCAGCTGGTCGCCAAAGGCGGCTAGTATTTGATATTTTCGAGATGCCTATCACGGAAACGAACTGGAATGTTTCAGATTTCAGCAATCAAGAACAAAACACTGAATAGCAAACAAAAGAACATTTAAGCATTCAGTGTTTAACATTAAGTGCATAATATATCTTTTCATACCTTTGTATTGGATTTTTTTTTTCTGTATCTTGTATAATTACGAGGTTATTCCCTAAGGTCCGAATAAAGCAGCGTCACTTTACCTAAAATAATCTCACAGATACAAACCAATTGCTCCTTTAGGTATTTTGTTGTCAAACCAGATCTTTAACTACCATCATTTTTGTAACTAAACCCTTCATCGTTCAAAAATTGTGGGGGTGATAAAAAGCTCTACTGAGCTTCCATATGGGACATCGTTACCTGTAAAAGCACCTAACAAAGGTAATAGTGTTGATTGTACTAATGAAACTACAAACTATAAAATTTTTTATTTCAGCCTAGAGAAATTTTCTTTTATGAAAAGAAATAACATTTTTTATTCGATATTACTTTTATACTCTTTAATATTACTTACGTGAACTTTTTTCGATGTTTTGAGACAAAGAATTGAGCAATATATTTAAATACGAATGTATTTGTTTGTAGATAATAAATGATTTTTAAATTTTCATTTCAACAAAATCAGCTTTTCTACAGATTTTTATTCGAGTTCAAAAAAATGAGCTAAGAAAATGATGGGTTATTCGAGTTGAAAAAGTGGACAACGAAAATTATTCAAACCAGAGGTTTAATCTCAATTTTTTTTGTGACTAAAGTTTTTGGCGTTCAGAAATTGTGCTAATGTTAATTATGAGTTACCATCTCGGTTTGGGTAGCGTTTTAAACAGATCTCTTATCATAATGAGAGGCGAATTTATCAGAAATGGACAAAAATAAATTACATTAACTTCATAATTGTATGACGGATTAATATTCTGGTTTTAACCAATTAGAAAGCCTTTTAGGACGAAACTCCTGGAGCATGATCAAATACAGCATCCCTCTAATCACATTCTGGTCACACGATAGGAAAGACATTTGAGTCTTGATGTCAAATGTAACGTAAACCAAACCAATTTATATGTTTCACCAATCTTTGGGAGAATGAGGCTTTAAAACTGGGAACCCTTGATAGAAAGCCATTATTTCCAGAACATCAAAGTATCAAAAGAATGAGTTAAAAAAAATTAATGCATATTTAAAGCGAATGACAAAGACAACTTTCATCACATAAACTTCACATTTGCCATATTCTATTTTTAGAATTCATGGATTAAAAATATCAATGCTTAATCCTTGATATTGCATTGAGTGTGTTCCAAACTTGCAGAAACGATAAATCTTCAACGAAATTGAATCCTGACATAGTAATTCTTCGATTCCGAGGTTATGATTTTGCCTTTGTAAGGATTCCATAAGAAATTTTCTACCAAATTTTTCGAGGACGTATATAAAATGGCAACATCGTCATTGAAGAAATTGAAAATTATATGTCCGAAGAAGGCTAAGAGACCCTACCATTTCCTTCCACCTAAGATTTCATCATAGCTTTATTAAGCCGACTTAATTCTGGACCTATTTTGCCGAAAAAACACTTATGTGAAACTTTGCCTTTAGCATTTTTTTCTGAAACATAAATTATAATAAGTTTATAAATTCTACGAAGGACTTTTTACTTAACTAAGCATAAGAATTTACTTTGTAATCTAAATGCCATGTTAATACTCTTATCATCTGTTAGTTTGGAGGTTCTAGACCTTGAGTTCTAACATTCCATAACACATTCCACAAATCACCAAATTGACATTTCAGTTAACGTCAAAGAACACGTATAAGAACTTACCTATTAGGATCAAATTCCTCAGGATTCGGGAAATATTTGGGATCGTTTTGCAAAGCGTGATTTGGAATTGTGACGATCATGCCCTTAGGGATTGTTATACCAGTGTCTCCCAGTTTACAATCAGATGTTGCCAACCTTTCCAGTCTGGAAAAATAGCACAGGTCTTAATTATAAGGGAAAATATGAATAATATCGCTTATGAATCGATCTAATTTAAATGTCACAAGCATGCATACAGGCCATTTTACTTGCTCAACAATTTTTTTAAATTCATATGTGGGTTCCCTTATGTCTTAGTCATATGGATTTAAAGTTTAAATGTTACGATTACTTGAATAATCGGTTAATATGAATAATATGGGTTAACGTGATTAATCGATTGTTTATTATTAGTAATAAAAGAGTAATGGCATTGATCGTAACATACATTCAGGGTGTCCCAGAATTCCATGCACATATTGTAGGAGGGGGTAAAGATCATTGAGAGGAATCATAATCACTTATCAACATTGTCAGGAATACCACTTACAAACGATAAAGAAATAAAATACCTTAAAGTTATCCTGATAGAACGAGTGCAATAGTAACTACGAGAATCACAGTAACTATTCAAAGTTTCATTCATTGACTATGATGTGCATTTGGTACTTACGCCGTTTCACTTCTTAAAGATACCACACACTTTTCGAACAGCAGCAGTGATGGCGGTTCGAGCCACCAGGAATGTTTTACAGTCTACAGACATTTTATAACCAATGGCCTCAATACACTTTAGGAAAAATAAACAAGAGATAAATCAGATGATCTGAAAGGAGGAGAGGGAGGGAAGGGTCCTTGTAACAGGATCACAATGCTCAATCCACCTACATTCAACTGACAGACTTAAGAAGTTATTAACAGTAAATGCTTCTTGATGTGGAACTTCATCAAAGTTTGACCCCTTTTAGAGACTTTTTACGATACAATCATACCGTAACGCTTCTACAGTTTATTAGGCCACACACTACGTGAATATCAATCGGCTTGATGTACATAAAACTATTCGAGTTATCGGCTGTCCGTCGATATCTACGATGGTAAATTAGCACATGCTGACCATAGGAGGCCATGTAGAGCTCTGCCAATCCATTTCCATCTACAATTTTCTGCGTATTCATGATTCCTGTCGATTTCCTCCACCTACATTTTACGTTTGTGCATGGGGTTCTGAGACACCCAGTATGACATTTGATTAAATGTATAACCACTTTAAACATTTATAATTCCTTTCTTTAACGTATATGCAAATCATAGCGCTCTCCAGTATGAATGCTTTCAAAAGATGTATGATCAATTTAAGACAATCTTGCTAAGGTCTGTTGGAGTGAAAGGGGAACATAGGACGATTGATTAAATAAATGTTGTTACCATAACTATCAAGTTAATAAATTTGTAAAAAATACACTTTCCATGAATCAAGAATAATTAATACACCGTCAAAAACAGTTGATTAAGTTCTTATCAATTTCAATATATTTACATAATTATTACAGTATTTAAAATCTCTTTAAATGTTATTATATACCACCATGTAAAATGGAACCATAATAAATAAATAAAAACAAGCCCATTTTCTTAAAGTTACTAAAATAAATTATTAACATGTCGAATGAATTAAAAATAGGTTGAAATGTGGAAAAAAATAAACCAGTGTATTAAAAACGGTATATCATAATGTGCATTCTATAGAGCTGCAAAATACCTAAACCCGTTGGTACGAGGGCTTTGAAAGCTACTGATTTAGAAATCGGTATCACCATTTAGACATCAATATTTCATGAAAAAGTTAATAAATGTCAAAGAATGTTACTTTTAGTCTTTTATACCGAACACTTTATGTTTACCTGGTGACTGGCGGATAAATCCGTAAAGTCTCGGATATGATGTTATCAAGATATTTCATTTCTTGAAGTGCTTCATAAGTCAGCTCACCCTATAAAATGTGGATGAATTTGATTACATGTAAAATGAATACAGACGTACAAACTCATAATTTACTTTTATTTAATGAAATTTTATCTGAAGCGCAATAAAACACTACGAAGAATTTTAACTAATAGAAAACCTTAAAATTCGTTATTTTCTCGCTTACAAGACATATTGAGAATAATTAAGTTTGAACTAAAACTCTGCTTACAGTTTTATTTATCAGTCTTTACGCAAGAAAATTCTATCAAAGTTTGTAATCTGAAAAAGACATTATTTAAAAATGTAAAACAGCTTTAAAAATGTACTACACATGAAAATATATAAACAAGCAATGTAACTTCTTGAAAAACAAATTAAAAAACAAAATTCAAACGGTTTTATGAAAAATATTAGAAGATTGAAATTATTGAGTTAAAAATGTCTATTTTCCAGCTTAGTCTCGTATCTTAAGTAAACTTAAATTTCAATAACATTTATGATAAATTTTTAATTTCTTCTTATTACTGTCAAAAGATTCGAACTCGAGATTTTGACGAATGTCCATGTTTTGGATTTCTTTGAGTTCGAAAAACACGTTTTTAGAAAATGTCCATCGGTCTAATCGTGATAGCGATAACTATAAACACCGCGAGCTAGATTGATGGAATTTAATATATCTTCCTTCATATCAAATTTTTAGATTTCTGTCCGTTCCGAGCAAATCCGTTAAGAGGAAGATTCAAATATAACTTAACATAATAACTACACAACGAAAAGAGATAGACAAAAAAAAAATTCGATGGACAAATTTAATATTTATGGCGTAGAAAGGTTATAATGTTTCAGTCAAATCTGGCAAGAGGATAACCATGTCTCTGTCTGTACTTTCAAAAGCATGTAGGAGAGATAAATCAAAAACACAATGACTTAAATATATCAAATTTAGCACAATACTTTATTCAGTTCTATAAGTGTAGTTTTGTGTCAAATTTTTGTTTCAATTGGTTTTGAAAAATGCGTCTAAAATACCAATTCGAGTTTTAGATACCATTAAACGCATACCAGGAACAGATTCAGTAAAATGCTAAATTCACGCCAGAGGTTAATATTTCCTTACGTAATCCAATTACATCTAATGCCACTCCTACGGAATTTATTTTTAATGAATGTTTATAAATTTTCATTCTTAAGATATTTATTACTATATCTTAATTCAGTTATATTATTGCGTTTCTAACGTCTCAAGTTTTTACGATTAGATCTTGAATTGTATATTTTTCTCAAACATTCTTTAAAAATAAAAATAAAAAATAAATAAATAAATCTTTTTTTTCATGCTAATATAAAAGTTTTTTTTATTGTTCTCTACGAGTCAGAATTTAATGTATTTTACAACTCATTATTGTAAATACAAATACAATCCAGAAAAAAATATTAGGAAAATTCCTAGCAGATGGACATTTTTAATGGAATCACAATTTAAATAAAAATCAATCGATGAACAAATAATTCCAAAAATATTTTATAATATATTGGCACTGGGAATACTAAAACGCAAAATTCTTTGAAAAGTGGAAATTCTATTCGGACTGACAAAAAGCAAGATCGGCTAAAATAGATTATGTAGCAGCCAAAAATTTTTATGAGGTTCAAATACCTTATGTTTTTCGATAACTTCACGGATCTCTTCGTACGCTTTGCTTTGGATCTCGGGATGTAAAGCAAGAAGATAAGATGCATGAGACAAAGTCGTTGCAGTTGTGTCATAACCGGCCAGGAAAAAGATTACACATTGAGCTACCAGTTCGTCCAGGGAGAGATCTGCATGAAAAAAATGAAAAGGGCATGGGTATCAAAATATTGTGTACAAATAAGTAGCGATGGTAACTGCCATCTTGTACAATAAGGTAGGTATTTTTGTATTTTGTCTGGTGGTGTAGAGATGAAGGCAGAATATGCACTTTGAATCTTCGACTCTTTGCTAAAAACGTTCGAAATGTGATACATTAGTTACAGTTTTAATGTCAAGACCATGATAGATCGCGCACAAATAGAAAGGCAAAACAAACCTAGCTAGAGTGCTCTTCTAAATTCTTTTGCATACTCTCTAATAAACTAAGTTATACCAGAGAAGGTCTTATACGGCATTTGCGTTTAATAGTTCCGAAATAATAACTTTGAATTGTTATTAAAGTATTTTTTTAAATTTAGCATTTTTACTGAATATATCATGTCATAATTAGCGAGATATTTGCCAAATAATCCTTTGCATGCGTTATCAGTATCCAAAAATTAAATTTGTGTTTTAGATAGTTTTCTTCAATTGACTGAAACAAAAATTTGACACAAAGCTGCGTTTGTAATTACAGAATCGTATACCAAATTTGATATATTTAAGTCAATGTGTTTTTTTATTTATCACTTTTATATGTTTCTGAAGGTACTGACTGACAGACAACCCATAGTTGGATATGGCTCAACAGTTGACAGGTGTCAACATTATAGATATTAAATCTGTGTACCGGATTTTATATATCTAGATCGCTTCGTTTTGTAATACTCGTGTTAACTTATATTTGAACAGCTAGACTGAAAGACTTCCTCTGAACTTATTTAACAGAAAATTGCAAAATGTGATGTTAAAGACTGTATATCAGATTTCACCCCTCTAAAACAATACTTGTTTGAGTTATTTTAGTCACATACAGATAAACAAATATTTTCCAAAAATGTGTTTATCAAACTCAGAGAAGTCTAAAACTTGGAGAATTTTCAAAATCTCTAGTTCGGAGTTTTCTTGGCGATTCCTATACTTTACTCATACGAGAAAGTATAAGAGAATATTTTCGATTCAGTGAATTTAGTTTAAAATTTATCACAAATTCTCAATTTTAACAAAAAGATCATATACTAAAATTAGTTCATTTTTTTATTGCATTATTCATCCATTCACATTTGAACGAATAGAAAAGATCAACAGACAAAAAATCCTGTGAAAGATTAGGTAACTTTCAAAGATGCTTGTAGTTTTAATAATGAAAGAGAGTCACATTTCATCCATTTAGACAATAGTATTTTTGTTTTTTCTGTTCTGTTGTAATGATTGCGAACGAAATTTTGTTTTTCCAGCTTGTATGGTCTTTCCATTATTTATTATCATTACGAACAGCAAATGTAATTATTCGAATTCTGGTTTTGATACCGGATATTCAACAAAATCTTGTTGTTGGACTATTTATAACATACAATATCTTTCATTTGTATATTTCATATCTGAGAAAGTAGAAGAATAGATCAAAATCATTTTTATTAAATGCATTGATCTACTCTATTATAAAAAGAAATTTGAGAGTCTCTACATGTTTGTGCAATTTTATTATTTGTAATTTTTGTTTTTATGTAATTATTTTGTTTGTATTTTTTATTCGTTGTTTACTTATTGATACAGATAAGTTTAATACTGAACATAGATGGCCTAATATGCTCCAAACCATATGTATGTTTGGAATGTGGGGAAGCGCACTTAAGCACCTTTTATTTGTAAACACTTAAATCAGAGTGTTGATGTGAAACCAGTGCAAGCACGCACCACTCGCTCTCCTTTATCGGCAAAAAGTATTATTCATTCGCACTTTATTCTGAATCTTATTACATACTAATCGCCTTTAGTTTAGTTTAGTTATATTAACGCCCTGTTTTAAAGCAACACGAGGGCTATATTGGGACGAACCTCGTAATTTTGAACCACGGTCAGATGACGAGGACGACACCTAAACTGTCACCCCCCTCTCCACACCACACCACACCAGCGGGAGGACGTTTGGCCTGACATATTTAACGTGCAAGAGACCCCCTCACACGTCGGTTCTTCGGTGGAATCGAGTCTCGAGCCTGAAAACCCTCCTGTTCCGAAGCCGAGACCTTACCACCAGGCCACCGCGGCCCCCTAATGGCCTTTGGGGAGCAGTCGGCTCATAAATCTTAATACTCTTTAAAAGAGTCAGTTAAATACTTTATGTGATGTCATTGTTAATTAAATACTTTATGTGACTTGCCATTGTTCATTAAATATTTCATATAACGCCTTTTAATTGCTATTTCATCACGGTATTTTTAAAGTTCAAATTTCGATAGTCATATAATTTGCTCATGCATTTTTGAAGGTCCCAAGCCCGTAATATACTATATGTCTTCCTAATTATCTGTCAGCTCACGCAAAATTTCATTATTAAATTAAGGTAGAGATGCATGTAATATAAAAACTTTTTTTTTTTTTACTGAAACTATTTATCTTTTTTTAATGCCAGTATTGAAAACCACCCATCAGCATTTGAATCTTATGTGTACTACAGAATAATTTTCATAATTTTATATAATATCTCTAGAATTATTCAACAAAAATATTTCAGATTCCCCTCTTTTATTGAATAGTGATATACAATTAGTTATAAATCAGTCACTTTTAAAGACTGTATTTGTTGAGTTAAAGATTATCTCTTTTTATTTAAAATATTAGTGTCTGAAAATTATCTTCTTAAATATGATTCACAGAGCAGATGATCTAGATAAAAGCTAAACATTCATTTATTAAAACATTTCTAGACTCATGTTGCATACTATGTAATTATTTGCTTCATTTAGATCTTCTTTATAGATGTATTTCTATTATTAAAGTTTTACAAATTAGCCATTTGGGCCTTGGGTTAAAAAAATATATATTAAACCACATTTGTCTTAAATAAGACTGATTTATTTAATTTATAATACCGTAAAAGTTATAAAATTTTTTCCTTTACATTTTCCTTTTAGAAAAAACTTATTTCACATTCATTTCATTTCATACAAGCACGTGCTGAAAATTAAGTTTTTATATTGTTACGAACCCGTAATTTTTCTTCCCTGCTTCAATAATATCATTGGTAGAAAGATTGATTTACAGTCATCTGTATTGAAAGGTGGGTGTCTCAGCAGAGATCCCAGAGCTTGGCGACAAACTTGACTACCATTTGGCGACTTGGCAACGGATTTGGTGATTTTGGCGGCAAAATAGAAAATAACCGAAACATTGAGAATTTTTCCGATCCTTCCATTAGGAGCCGAGATACATCCAGAATGCTTCTTATTGGTCTAGAGGATTTTAGCCCCGCCTCCCGCTGCTACATAAGGTCAACAGTCTGAAGCTGCAGGAGTGTGTAGTGGACCTTAGTAGACCTGAATTGTGAGGTCTTGAGCCGCCGAGAGAACACCAGAGCAACGACGGAGTGCTGAATAACTGTGTGTGCCGTATTCTGTCAATACTTGTGTCGTATGCCCTAGATCGTAGTGTCATCGTCGTGAATGGAGCAGTCCTGAACTGAGAAGTAGTTCCGTTGTGTGAAGTTGTGAATCTACTGCGAAAGCAAGAAGAGACAGCGGAGTAGTTTCAGCCTGTTTGGAGAGAACTACGTGAGAGAATCCCTCAAAGATTCCCTCTACTGCAGAATCCTGTCTGGCCGCTTTGTGTGCTGTGGATGTTGTCACCACGGAATTTCTGCGTGTGGACTATTGTTTTTATTATGGCCTACTGACTGCTTTTGAGTACTGTTGTGTGCTGTGCTGTGTGATCATCTCGGCTGTATATAGATGTCTTCTGTACATAGTTGTGCTGTAAATATTTGTCGTCTTTGTGCTGTAAATATTTGTCGTCTTTGTGCTGTTCTGTCTTCGTCCTATAAATAAACGTTGTCTGTGCTGTGTCGTCTACTAAAGGACTGATAATTGCTGTGCTTATCTCCAACACCATACACACCAATACGCGAGTAACCGAACCTGACATATTTCGATAAGGAGGGAAATCCGTAACAATACATTTACGTACAATTTTATATTAATAGTTTATTTATTTTTTAATTTGAGTTTTAGTAAATCTGATGGCAATACATTGATAAAAAAATTTCGTTCATTCGTAACACGTGCTTTCAACTAAAGTTTTATTTTTATTGTTGAAAAATATAATCAAGTTATTTTTTTAAATCATTAAAAACAGAAATTTAATTTGTTAATTAAGATAAATCACTAAAAAGATACACACACATACACACACGCACATATATATATATATATATATATATATATATATACACTGAAGAGACAAAGATCATGGGATGACTGTTAATATCGTGTCGGTCCTCCTTTTGCCCGGCGAAGTGCAACAACTCGTCGTGTCATGGAGTCCACAAGTCGTTGGAAGTCCTCTGCAGGAATATTGAGCCATGCTGTCTGTATAGACGTCCATAATTGTGAATGTGTGGATGGTGCAGGAGTTTGGGCACGAACGGACCTTTCGATGATGTCCCATAACTGCTCGATGGGATTCATATCGGCGATCTAGGTGGCCAGATCATGCGCTGGAATTGTCCGGAATGTTCTTC
>JAPMOQ010047026.1:621809-684985 GCA_026543055.1 Argiope trifasciata
TAAATATAATACACACGCATAGATACGCACTAGAAAAAAAAAGCAATTTCCAACTTTTGAGATTTGAGTCGACCCAAGAATTAAGCATAAAACACACTGGGATTCAAAAGTCCAGTGAAACTTTAAGAGTCAATAATTCACAAGCGTGGATATTTCTTTCTATGCAAATAACCATTTTACACAGAAATGTATGAAAATAATACCGAACTTTCTTTCTTTTTATTCCTGTGGTGAAAACAGAATTTATTGGTAGTAGATTCGACAGTCTAAATTGGCATATGGCTTTACAGTGGAATGACACGTTATGGTGCATAATATTGTGAGTAGAAAGGAGATTTGTTAAATAAACATTGTATCATCTTCAATGCAGAAACATAATTGTCAAGCAAAGATTTGCACTTTTTTACAGATGGAAGCAAAATTTCTGCTTGCTCATTTTTTATTATGCCACTTAACAAAAGATTACTCCACTCAATATCTTATCCATAAGATTCTTTATCGATAACAGTTTAAACTGGCACTTGACTTTACCGTAGAATGAAAAATTATGGTGGATAAGATAATGTATAAAGTGATAGTTTGCAAAAGTTTAATGCATCATTTTCGGTTCAGAAACATAATTGTCAAGCAAAGATTTGTACTTTCAACAAATGGAAGCAAAATTTCTGTTTTTTCATTTTTTGTCAGACTACTTAACAAAAGGCTACTCCACTCAATATCCATAATTGCTCTTCGATCCTCCAATTACAGATATGTTTGGCAGTTTCGATTAAGAACGTTTTAGTTAATAAATTCTGTTTTTACCACAAAGAAATAATTTTTGAACTACTTTTATATTTTATGTACTAATTCTTATTGTCCAAAAATCTCATCGTTTGGAGAATTTTCGGGGCTCGAATGTCCCTCATAAAGAGGATAAATCTCTGGTTTAAAAGCCTGTTTGAAAGTAGCATTTTTAAAAGTCTTCAGGCCGGATTTCCCTTTTTTCTTTAATTTTTGGGGGTTTTCCTTTTATTTTATTCCAATAAATTATGAACTTAGGGATTAGGATTATTTCTACTTTGTTAACGGAACTGGATCTACGAGGTAACAAAAATCATTGAAATTAGAGCTGTAAAATAAGGACATTTCTTTCCGAAGCAAATATTGTTACTGACTTAAAGTTTGTTAAATACAAAATAGTGTGATTTTTTTTATTATTAAATTTATGAAAAGAGTTATTTCTTGAAATAATTAGTTTTTATATTAAGTTGAAAATGCTTTGTGATGTAATAATGTGCATAAACTCAGATCAATCCATTCAGAAAAAAACAATGATTAAGTATAACATCATTACGAAATTTCCATTATATTGGAATGATGTTTCAGCTATTATAGTGAACTTATCAGCAGATAAATATATTTAAAAATAAATTTTTCTAAAAAATCGCTGAATATCACTTTATTTGAAAATCTGAGTATAATATTTTTCAATATATGTAGTTTCTTTAAAATATACTACGGTCCAAAAACGAATATGCATAATAGTGTATAATAGTATAAGATTTCATAAGAATACAATAGAAAGAATTTCATATATCTGGTCTGAAATTTTAAAAAATCATATTTAAAAAAGGTAAAAATCTGCTTCTTTTTATCATATCGATTCCTGTTAATCAGAATTTTAAAAGTTAATTTTAGAGATTTTCGCTGTTGAAAATATACAAGTTGCACATTTTTGTAAACATTAAAATATCCCTTATTTTAAAAGAATTAATTCGGAAAATCGTTTTTACACACAGTATAAGTCTTAACAATTTTTTAAAATTAACTTGAATATCAAATTATGCTTAAAGATTGAATTCAACTGCAATTAAAAATAATCCTTATTACCAGTGAACAAGATGCTCACCGAAGGCGACAACTTTAAAAGTCAGAAATACCTGGCCCGTTTTATTTCTCTGTTCTATCAACTGCAGAGTGAGATCTTTGAAGAAATTAGTTGGTGTAGAAGGAATGAATGGAATCCCCAGCGCTTGCATTAATCTTGGAAATAATTCTGCAAATATTATTTTATGTAAGCATAAATATTAAGTACAAATTTATTTTCATTTGAGGTAAGATAACTAGTCATAAAAAAATATAAATCTCAAAAGCATCCAAAGTAAAAAGAAGATTTATAAATAAAAATTTAAGTTCATTAAATTGCTTGAAAGAAAAAAATACAATTTATAAAGATTTTTCTTTATTTTTTGTTATTAAAAATAATAATAAAGTTGGTTAAAAAACTAAAATCTTCTAGTTTCATATTGCGAACTTAAATTTATAAAAAAAATTAAAGATAGACGTTTTACCCTCAATCTTATTTATATATTCAAAATAATAAGGAAAACGAATGAACTATTCATCCGGCTGTAATCAATGGTCTGATTTTTCCAGTTTTTGTTTCATTCAGACGGTTATCACTTCTATCTCTGCATACATGATAAAAAGTCTTTCTACAGATCTTTACCTTCGAAAAAACGAACGTAAAATATATAGAAATAACAAAATTTTGTTATGCATTCAAAATGGAAAAATCTTGCAACAGAATTCACCAACCAAAACTACTGAAGTATTTTTCATAATTCTGGTTTCATAAAAAAGCTCCTCAGGTTTCATATACGAAAGCTCAAATATATTATTAAAGATAGTTTAAGACTATTATAAAACAGGATTAACCTTTTTAAGCTTTCAACAATGTAAGAAAATCTAACAATGGAGTCAATTCATGTGACGTAAAAGTCATCTGTTATGTCATCTGTCTGTTACGTTAAAAGTTACTGTACTTATGCGCATGACATTTAAGCCTTAATCCTCAACGCTTTACTAGAGAAGCTTGTCATTAACTTTCTCCTCCAAGTATGAAGCGGATTTTTGGTTTATATTCGAAGTTAAAACTTTGGGTAATTTTCTTTTCTCTTAATATATGCTGAAAGATGAATACGGGCGTGATGCTGAATAAATTAATGTGAAATTGAAGAGCGATTGCAGTATAAAATGTTTTTTTTTAGTTTCCTTTCAACAATCCTGAATTGCGTTGTTAACATTGGAGTAGAAGGCTGTAAGCCTTCTTCGTATTCAGTGATATGCTCCGATCGTTTTGAAGAATTCATTCTATATGTGCCCATTTACTAACTATAGCAAACTGGACCAATGGTATTCCAGTAATTTTTATACGGCGACAACATATCTTACTTATTATTAAAGAAACTTATTATTAAAAGTGATCTGATGGATGTATTAGAACCGAACGATGTTGCGATGAGTTAAAGGTTTCTAAATTGAATAAGAACTATAAAAAATATGATATAAACCGAAATGTCCTAAATTTTTAAAGGACTTATTCAATTTAATATTACGAAAAGAATTCATAACTGCAAAATCTTTAATGCAACGGTTACAGTGGAAAGAGCTATCAAAGAACTTGTGTTTTTTACTGGATGGCATTAAAACAAAATACATCATAAGGTTTCACTTTTTTATTATGAATCTTAAAGTTTGCTTTATTTTATAGTAACTCATATTATTCAGTTATTGCTGGGTAATCATATCTAGTAAAAAAGAGTAATCTGTTTGTTCTCATTAGTGTTTTTTTCTTTCTGATAATTATCATTTTTGTTTCTTGTATTTAAACTGAAATTGATTGTTATAATATCATGTTATACCATTGTGCACCTCAGTGATTCCTTTTTTAAGAAATACAGGTATTTTCATTGAAAATCAATTGTCTATCAGCATTTATTAGATATTTTTTATTTCCAATTTCATTGCTTCATGGATTCTTGCTCTTTTTTTCTCCCTATTTCTTTTATATATCAATTTTGAAACATACAATTCAGTAAAAACATAAAAATGTTTTTCTAACTCCCCTTTATATCATATTTAATTCTATATGTATATATATATTTATCATGAGCTTATTCATGTTTATTAAATTTACTGTATTGTATGTTTTTGTTTGGGTTTATGATATTCGTTCAATGTATTTTTTATCAATATGACTTAAGCATTTAAAAATGTATTTCAGAAATGTTCTGCTTTAAAAGTATATTGCTTGACATTATGGTGATAAAAGAAACTGTTGTTTTGTATCTAGAATGTTTCCGTTGAATACAATTAATTTTATCAATTACTTTGACATTCTTCTCATGCTATATTTATATTCTTTCTAAATGTCTAGAATAATAATTAAATTTTGAGCTATCTTTAATGTTGTTGTTGTTGTGTCCGTGTTTATCATGAAAAGGGGGTTCAGTAGCTTCTGAGGGTAAAGACCCCTGAGCACCCAGAAGGCAGAAGTCCGACGTGTAGCTCACACACACGATACAACCCTTTTTAGGGGGTGGTCGAATTCATTCATACACTCATTCATCCATCAGCAAGTCGGAATTTAGATCCAAATCAGAGACCGACTCATCCCTGATTCAATACCCCCAGAGGTATCGTTTTGTTATGGGAACTTGGAGGACTTTGCAGTCTCGACATATTAACGTGCCCCAACTGCCATTAGCCAACATGGCGGTCTTTGGCCAAGACGAGGACAGAACCCGCGACCTTTCGGTTACGAGACGGACGCTCTACCAATCAGGCTACCGCGGCCTTTTCAATGCTTAATAATCACTATAAGTTGCTCATACACAAAAAAAACTATGCAAGGTTGTTATTTTTTAGCCTGAGCTATCTTTAATAGGTGATTACATTGAAACATCCCTTTGATCATATTTTTTAGCATAATTATCATATGTATTTTACCTATATTTTTTTAAGTTTAAATAAAAATTATGAAGGCGTAATTTTATTTGTGTTCTTTAATTATTTCTACAAATTAAAATGAAATAACTGCTTCATAAGTTGCATAAATTAAAAAAAGGGTATTTATACTTTTTATATTGTATAATTAGAAATTGTATCCATAATTTATTCAATATATACAAACTTTTGAGTTTTTTATTTTTTTCTCTGAGCAAACTGAAAACTTCGGTCTCAATAAAATAATTACATAAGAAAAAGATGTAATAATTTTATTAATAAGCTTTAAAATGTTAACTTATTTAAGAGCAATAATTATTTAAAAGAAACTATACTCATAAAAGTCAACATTTAATAATATTTAAATCTATATAAATAAAAATGAATGTATGTATGTCTCTTATGGGCTGCCATGCCGTACATCCAACTTTGATTACTTATTTATTGCACTTTAAATGTGTGGACTGAACCTAAAAAATCCATGTTTTTTTTCATATAATTCATATTTTAAATAAAAGTTACTACATCAATCTATGTTATAAATCAATCATTAAAACTGGTTTATTTATGAAAATAAAAGAATATTATTAGGAGAAGGTGTTCCTTTAGATCTTTCCGTCCACCATCTTAAAGAAGATATCAATTTTAGGCCAATCAATGCCTGGAATTACTCCAAAGCTGATAATTAAATGAATATGTGTTTGAGTATATGAATATATGCGTGCGCGTGTGTGTTAGGACACTGAACACCAGATCATAAGATCTAGAGCTACCGCACTTGGTATTTACAGATTTACTTTGGAGGATGAAGTAGTACACCTTGACGGAGTTTTTTTTTTTGAAACTTTAATTATTTAAAAATTAAGCTAACATTTGGCATTTTTCTGTGATAATTTCCGAAAATATTATAGCACAAAATTGTTTTTTAAATCCTCTTAAAAATGACTTTTTTTCATTGATAACAATGTTTTAGCATATAAATTAAGTTTCTATTTTTAACGTTTTTTAAAAAACACTACATTTTCTCACAAAATGAAAGTAGAATTTAGCCTGCAAGTGCACGTTAAGAGTACCGGTTTTTTGCAGTTACTTTGACAAAACTCAAATGGAATAATTAAATTAACTCTTATTGCAAATGAACCCGAGGAAAGTGTGATGTTCAGCACGTGTTGAAATTGTAGCTTAATGTTATCAAATAAATATAAGATGCGATATTTTCTAATAACAACTGATTGCAAATCAGAAAGATGTATAGTACAATGAACAAATAATCGTAAGGCTTCTATAATAATACGAGTTACGTGAATATCGGAGTTTGAATTTTAAATATATTTGGTTAATCTATACTTATAATAAAGCTCAATGTGTGTGTGCGTGTGTGTGCTGGCGCTCTACATGCCAGACCGTTGGACCTATAGCTACCAAATTTGGTACATGTATACCTTGGAGGTCCGGAATGTGCACCTTGGAGCCCTTTTTTCGAATTTTTAATTAGAATTTGAATTAATTAAAATTTAAGCGAAATTTCAACGTTTTTCCGCAATAACTTCCGAAAATATGATCGCATAAACATGATTTTTACATCAATTTAAAGATTAAAAAATTAGCCTTCTAATAGTATCAGTGTTTTAATGTAAAACTCAAGCTTCTATTTTTAACGAATTTTTAAAGAAATATTTTAACCATGTTTTTTTAGCACGTGACTGTATCAAATAAAAGAATGCCGGAAGCTCAAATAAAAAAATTTTTATCATCGCAAAATAAATCTGCAGAAATGCAACTTTCAGCACGTGATTGAATAAAATAAAAGAAATATAAAATGTGATGTTTTCTTTAAAAAATAAATGCAAAGGAAAGGTTTCTACAATCGTTTGGAATATCTATATCATTAACTCAATAAATCTTCTTTATTTACGGTAAATCTGATTGAATTTAGACAGGATATGCATTGAAATCCCGACCTAATGGCATATTTCTATAATCGTTTGCAATATCTGTATCAATAATTTAATACTTTTTTTCCCTTTCTCACTTTCTTTAAAAAAACATATTTAATATTTTGGCAACATCATCGAAATTTTTTTTAATATTTTGGAAGCATAACCGATGGTTAAAACTGACTGATTTATAAAATTAAAAAATATTATTTGGAAAAGGTGTTCTTTTAGAACTTTCCGTCCATCATCTTAAAAAAAATATTAATTTCAGGTCAATCAATGCCCAGAATTACTTCAAGGCTAATGAAAATGTGATTTAATTGAAAATTTTAGAATGCTTTACTCATGGCGAACCAGCTGGTCGCCAAAGGCGGCTAGTAACTTATAATGAGAGCAAGGCACGTAAGTATTTAGTTGAAAATGTTAGAACGCATTTCTCATGGCGTATCAGCTGGTCGCCTTAGGCGGCTAGCTAGTAATAGAGAGAGAAATAGTGACAAAGATATCTTGGAATTGTTTTGCTTACATCCATTGCTTACACCTAACATGTGATAACTGTAGATCTCCTGATATCAGTTTTCAAAATCATTCATTATTTCACAGCCACTCTCATGTTTTGATACCTTTATTACAATTTACGAAGAGGATACGATCGGTACAAGGGCATGAAGATTTCAAAATAAACCATAGGAAGTGGTGTACCTCAAACTTTCTTGCATACACTCTATTTAATTTTTATTCCTTCTCCCGCTTAAAATTTTGGTCCTCGCCATTAACTTGGATGACATTGGTGTCTGATATTTATGATGTAGAGCTTTCGCTTAAATTTGAAATTTTTACTGAATCTGTTGTGAGAATATATGTGGTGCCAGGTATATCATTTCCCGCCATTGAGCGTCGCCTGTGACTTCACTTCCCGCCATTGAGTGATGCCAGTGACCTCTCTTCCTGTCACTAAGCTGCCCTCTGGTAGAAAAAACGTGAGCAAAGGCAGTTCATGTCTAGACGAGGCATGATTACGAAGTACAAAACAACCGAAGACGTATGTGTAAAGACGGAAGACGAAATTACGACGTATTGTTAAAAGACGAACCTGTATGTTAATAGACGATCATCCATTCCATCCTGTAAATTAGTCATCATCATTTGTTCATCATTAATCTAGTTTCATTGTTCTCTATTAAATTTTTAAGTATCATTTGGAATTATTGCTTGGCCATCACAACACCCCCCACATATATATTTTCGACTCCTTTTTCCTTGCAAGGTTGACTCCAAAATTTGACCGGGATGCGGTGGCCTGATGGTAAGGTCTCTGCTTTGGAACCAGAGGGTCGCAGGCTCGAGGCCTAATCCCACCGAAGAACCACCGTGTAAGGAAGTCTGATGCACGTTAAATCCTTCGGGGTCAAAGGTACTCCCGCAGGTGCTGAGTAGAAGTTTGGAGAGGGGATGTCAGTCCAGGTGTCGTCCTCGTCATCTGACCGTGGTTCAAAATTACGAAGTCCGTCCCAAAATAGCCCTAGTGTTGCTTCGAAACAGGATGTTGATGTAACTAAACTAAACTAAATCAAAATTTCAGTTGCAAGAAAACACATCGAATATCATCAATTTCAATCGTCGTGTTTATAAATTGTGAAGTTTACATATACGCGAAAGTTCAGAAAAACAGGTACTCAAACGTCTGACAGATTTGGTTCTACATTTGAAAAAAAATCTATATTTTAGATGCTAAATCTTTGTTCCAAACTTTATCAACCTAATTCTTTGTATTTTGTAGTTATCTTCATTTATAGTCAAAGCCAAACATACAAACTTCTGAATAGAATTCGTTCAAAATTTCATTGAAATCTACAAATTTAATTATAAATCCATATACAGAATTTCATCTGCCTGACTCAGTGTTTTTGAATTATTGTGTTCCCAGATAGATAGATTGACGGGCGGAAAGCCAGACATTATAGCAAAAGTATATTTTTTAGAATTAAAAAAAAGAATAAAGGACTAGTGGGAGTAGTGAAAAAAAGTACCAAAAATTTTTCTCATACGCTCTGAAAATGATTAATCCTTTCAAGGTGAATTTCGGGTTAGTGAGAGAACGAATTGCTTGACAAAATTCAATAGTTACAAAATATTTATATTTGGATGAATTTAGCATTTTTGCTGAATCTATCATATGATCATTAATAACGATTAATCCACGAAATGCGGGAAATTACATCCAAAAATCGAATTTATGTTTTAGATAAGTTTTTTATCAACCAACTGGAACCAAAGTTTGAGACAAAACTATACTTAAAGCCACAAAATTCAATACCGAATTTGATAAAATAAAGTCACAGCATTTTTGGACTATTACGTTTACATTCTTTTGAAAGTATTGACTACAGAAACCTATTGCCTTGTGAGATTTAACACAAAAGTTCTGAGCTGTGTATGCTGTCGATGTTAAATCAGTGTATCGAATTTTATCTATTTAAATTTCTTCGTTTTGTTTTTCTTCAATTTATTCCCGAAACGTTTTTGAAATATTTTTGCCACCGAGAGGCCGACAGACATTTTCCAAAAATGTTCTTTTCGTATTGAAAGATATGGAGATTCACCAAAATTTTGAGTTCAAATTTTTTGGCGATTACTATATTCTCTCTATATCACATATGCGAGAAAAAAATTACATTAATTTATAATCATAAATGTCTATGAACTTACGATACAACGCGATTCTCCAGGTGAAATTAGCTGAAAAGCCTGTTCTAGCGATTCGAACAAATTTATTATTTGGATCGTTGTGTGAATCCAATTTAGTTGAGAAAGCGGAACTTGCTATAACATCAAGTGTAAAAGCGCCATAAAATCTGAAAACAGAAAAATTAAAACCTTTAATCATTGTTGCGAAAATATAGATTTAATATTCAATTCCTATAAAAGGGTGGAGTAAGGAAGTTGTTTAGAGAGGTAAATTATTAGCGACATACATGTAAAATTAGAGCTTACATTGTAATATTTAAGATAACATTAAAAATTACTATCCGAAAATTAACTTAAAAATATAAAGAATGTAAAGTTTTGAATAAGAATCAGTTTATTCTATTGACATTTTTTAAAGACACATGACTAATACTGATTGACAACTAACAATAAAATAGCATATCAAAAGAAGTAAAATTTCTTCAAACAATTAAAAAAGACTGCAAATTACAAGAAATTGAGATCTGATGTTTTCATGATGTCCGGAAAATAAGTGGCATGGTTACCTCATAAAAGTTTACTGGGACTTCACTATGTCAACTATGTTGTTGATCAAAGCTTGTGGCTACAAAGTCCATTCTTTTTATAGCTAGGATTTTAAATTATGGGCAAATCTATGAGAAATGAGGCTCTTGATCGAACTTCCCAAGATGCTTTAGGGAATTGTGATCCGGAAATTTGGCTACTCATACTATTTGACAAATGCCCACTTCAATCAGAAGATCATCAGCACGCTCAGTTTTGTGTCGCCACAGATTGTCTCTCGTAAAAAATAAAGCAATCGCCAACAGCTCTCCTGAAAACTGACATAGTTTTTTTTAACATCAGAAATATGCTTTCGGTATACAGTCTTTGAACAAGAGCCCCTGCCATGAAATTTATACTCCTCTGAGGTATTTGATTTCTGTTTTGAGTGATGGATAATACACAGCACAACGATCTCTAGTGGCGATGAATTATAAAGAATCATTACATGAAATGAATCTGGATTCATCAATGAAGATGATATTTTACCAATCTCCCTGTGTCCAAAAATTGTAACCTTGGTTCCAAAAAAAACGGATTCTACTCTGCAAATATTGAGCAGAACACATGCCACTGAGAACAATGGCATGCATTCAAAATCTAGGCATCTGCAGAAGTTTTCCGATCTAGACATCTTTAGAAGCTTCTCCATCTAAGCATCTATAAAAATTGGTTTAAATTTATTTTTATAGAAAAAACAACGAGGTTTCGTGAAAGTTCATAAGTCATTAATTCTTTATGATGTCAGGCACTTAAAATCATGGATCAACATTTGCTTTGCATGAATCCATAACAAGATGACCATGCAATGGATGCATCTTAGTTCTCCGGTGATTTTTAAACGGTTCTTCCTGTAATTTGGAATTTATTTTATAAACGTGATAATATTATCGTTCGAAGTACTTCTAGTTATCGAGCAACGTCCGTTTAAGACTATAGTCTTTAAGCAATTAGCCATGTCTCCATCATAAATGATTCTGGAAACTTATATTTACAGTAATCAATAAATGGTAAGAATTATTTTCTGCTGATTACACTTCTACAGACGAAATTACCAAATAATAAGAGTAGTCAATTTTAATTTAAATAAACTATTTTCATTTAATTAAAAATAAGTGGAAATCCTTTATCCTTTGAATACTTACGAGGTACCTAATGTGATACGGATGTTTATATTAAATTATTTTTTATACGATTATCAACTTTTTCTTATTTAGTACTAGTTATGTATAATTGCGAAAAGTATGCTTATATTTGATTAAAGCAAATACAAATTTCTATTTTTTTGTCATAGTAGCCATAGGATTGAATCTTCTGGGCTTTGTTTTTTATATTTCAAATATAACAATTCAATTTAATTGAGGAATTTGAATTTGGAAACCTTTTGATGGAGAGTTTTGCTATAAATTTTAAATTTCATTGATTAACTTGAATACTTTATACCAATCAGATCAGATAATTAATTAATTATCAAATGCAGCTGTTGTATATAAAAATAATCTCTAGAGTAAATTTTAAATGACAACACATTTATTTACGATCGATTCATTGTATTTTCTGGTATATTTTTGGCTCAAATATGTTGTTGTATCTATCGTAAAGCGAATATTTGTATTTCCAGTAACTTAGCGAAGGAGTTAAAATATTGTGAATAATAATGTCTTTAAACAAATCTATAAGTATATAATTAATAAAATTAATTCTAATGAGTAAAGAATTTGAATACTGCTAGTGAACAAGCTAATGAAGCTAATAAAAGTGTATAGAACTTACTCTTTAGCATTAAAAGATCTACCACTTTTTGCAATGCTTTTGAAATTCTGCATCAGTGTCTCACTGCACTCTTTAATTATGTTTACCATCTGAAAAAATAAAAGAAATTTGTCAATATCAACTTAAAACATTAACTTATCACCAAGAAATTGTAAAGTAATGACTAAAAGAAGCTTAATGTTGACAAGATAATTCGTTAAAACATTTATTATTATGCATATCAAGTAGCTCTAACTCGAGATCTAAAATTTTAATATAATCATAATCAAAAGATTTGATAAAAGTATTTATTCTTTTCTAACCCATTAATTCATTTAGAGGAGTGATTATATGAAAAATTATTTTGAAATAAATTTGTTATCATTATATTATTTTTTATATAAATTTATTCCTCCAAAGATAATACTTCTTTATGATCAGTGATAATCTAAATATTTATTACTACTATAGCATAATTCTCTGATTAAAGGAGCAAATGAACCTTTATATAAAAGCTTTTGTTATATTTGCAACATAATGTATTTACATACTAATTATTTAGGGATACGTTATTTGTCAAATTCCTTTATTCGTTGTTATAAAACATTATATAACTTTCATAGAAGTATTAAATTTTATTTAAAAAAAGTGTATGCTGAAAAAATTTATGATAAAATATAGGGCGACCTCGGGTACTGAAGTTTCCAGACGTGAGATCCAATTCCATTGAAGAGCCACTATGTAAGTGCAATTGGTACGGCCACTAATCCAGTAATGGCCAGATGGTAATTCGATATGATCAAATACTCTCCCTCTATCATGGCACAGAAGCTTTGAAAAAAGATAGTCGATTCAGCTACCATTCTTGTCATCTGAATAATATTCAAAACTCCCGGGTTTGTCCCAAATGAACCCCAGTGATGTTTAAAAATGAAATACTGATACAAATTATGAAACGAATAATTTTCCAGATGAATTTGTTTCTTCCAAAATTTGATAGAACTTGGAAAATTCATCTTTCTAAAGTGAAAAACAGCCAGAGACCGATGACATTTTTATTGTTTGCTAAAAAGTTGGCTTAATTAGGAGAAAAAAAGTATTTGAAAGAATAGCTAAAAATATGAGATAAATTAATTCATGTAAGTGGTGCAATTTCAATCTCATACTTCTGTACGTTCATATTTCAGAGATAAGAAATGGAAGAACTTAAAACTATGCACATTTACACACTAAGTCAAATGTATATATATATAATACTATAATATACTCTAACAATGTAAAAATAAATAACACGAAAAGTTTTTCGCGTTGCTCTGATCTTCTTAACTGGCCCTCAATGCACGCTTTAACTCTTTCAATTCTTAAGAAAATTTGAGTTCAAGTAAATCAAAATATTGAAACACCAAGTTTCTCTTTACATTCGAGGGAATATTCTTTGTCCATCTCAAAAACTTAAATAACATTAGATGCTCTTAAGGGATTAATATACAAAAGAAGATCCTTGTTAGCTGATAGCTACTAAACAAATGCATGTTCAGACTTCTTTTGAGAATTATCAGAAAAACATCTTGTTAACCAAACTCATCTAGATGAGCATATCCAACGAACAAAACAAGCGTCTTGGATATTCGATCAAATATATATAATGAAAAAGGAAGAACTTTGTCCAGGCATCCCAGACATTCAACATAGTTTTGTTTAACGGGCGTTTGGGGCTTTTCAGTGTTGATGGAGTTAAGCAATAAATTAAAAATAACGTTACCCGTTTTATTTTCCCTGTGGTGAAGGTTGGTGAAACAATGCTTCTCACTCGCTTCCAGTCTTCTCCACTCAATGAGGGCAGCATCGAGTCGACGATAGCATTCCCAGATATAAAATCCTGAAATAAAAAATTACCTTTTTGAAAAAGAAGAAAAAATTGGAAAGAAATCCTAATACCTGAAATCAGAAATGATAAATTGGATACATAATTGATATATTTTTTTCTTTCATTTTGAATAATGAGTAATAATGTCTCATGTTCTGAATTTGTTCCACCAATAAAAGATACTGGATATACTTATGAATTTTAGTTAATATCCGTTTCAACACTTAATACAAGCATTCATTATTACACAAATAAAAATGTTCATGCATAGGAAATTAATAGGACCCCTGCAAAAATTCTCCAACATTTTCGATTAGAAAAAGAACAGCTATTGTAAATCAGCTCGTTTCATATAATTTTGCTGTAATTAGGACAAGAATATTAAAAATGAAAGTAATTTCACAATCCAAGAATGAATGAAAGATAATAATTTGTTCTATGTTATTCTCTTTATTCGACAGAGAAATGATCCTTATCATTGGACAAAAGAGCATGGAGCGAAGGCAACTGGCCTCTTCCCATTAATTTCGGATTTATTTTTGAGAGTGCAAATACAGAGAAAACAGTGAACTAAATATACTAGTTTAAACTTGTTGAAAGACACAGTTTTAGTAGAATTAGAATCATAGTTTAGATTTTAATCTGTCTGGATGATCACATTAACCTTCACATATGCTCCATGGAGAAATGGATGTAAAGAAGATATCCTTTGTTAATTTTATTGGCGAACTCTTGCTGATAAACTGTGTATGGTAATGATATAGGCAAGCAGTTCAACTTAATGGATGATAATGCTGGATCTCAACAGGTCTTGTTGAGGAATATGTTGGAGGTTTAGAGTGAGTAGTTTGAGCTGTATTATTTCTGAGCCATAATTGGACAACGCATTCTTGGGATTACCTTAGAATACAGGTGGCTTCTTCAAGTAATCCTTGGAGGTCTTTAATATATTTCAACTAGCGTTCTTTTAAATGAGCTTATGGGCGTTGCTTTGTTTCCTGTTTCGATATCTAATATTTTTATTGAAGTGTGGAAAACTATAGCTACCAATGCTTTAAGAGGACAAAGCAGTGATGCTAGATTTTTTTGTTTTTATAAACCTAACATCTACGCCCAAATTTTTGAAAAATTACACTTTATTTTTTGTTAGTAGTCTTTGGTAATGAAATGATTCACTGGAGATATTTGTTATGTACAATTTCAATTAAATTCCAATGTATAAGTTAGTGTTCGTGATTTCCATAACAAAGAAATTTAAAGCATTAAATTAAAGTAGACATAAACCTTTGTTTTTTTAATAGCCTCTACCCAATTTTATTTATTTTGTACATAAAAATTCTCAATAAAGTCAAGTCCATTGATATCATGACTTTAAAACTTTTAAATACTTTAACTTTTGGAGGTCACATTGCAAACTTGAAAGCTAGCAAGGAAAATATTTTTTATTAAAAAATAATTTATGTTACCTATTCAGTAATTTAGATTATAAAAATCATTTTTCTTCGTGTTTACATCCATTTCTTTTGTAAAATAAAATTTATTTAGACTGCAAGCATAAATATGTATTTATCAACTAAATTTTAAGGGATTTTCTTATTTACTTATTATTTTTTATCTATTGAAAAAGCAGCAACAGCCATGAAATATTTTCTGGTCTCAATATAAATTTTGTATACCTGTGATGGGTTGGAACTTCAGAGCTCTATGAAGTTTACTGAAATATTTTACAACTTTTTTTACCCTTCAGCGAATTATCTTTATAGTGAGTTTAAACTGAAAAATGTATTTCCCGGTATCATCATACAGTTTCCCCTCGAGTTAAACAACAGTGAAGATAAATTTAAATAATAAAGGAAATAATTTTTTTTTTAAATTAGAAAAACACACTCTTGTAGGAATACCTAATATTATATTTTTCAGTTTTTGGTCGAACCTTTTTCAAATCACAGATATCTCCCCACAATTTTACTCATAATTCCTAGAATCTTTATTATGGTATAGCGTCCATATTTCTAACTTTACTTTTTAGTCGATTTTTTTTGCTGTCTGACTTATTTAATAGGCTAGAGGCTCTGTACCCTTTCTTAATAAATTCAATATAGTCACTTGTCGATTTGTCTACATATATACGTTATCTCCCTGGCGATATGAGTTTTGAATTCAAAGTATCTAAACGGATTTTACCGATCACCTGTATATATAAGAATTGTGAAATTTATTTCTCAGACAGAACAATAACAAAGGAACTCTTATAGATATCTCTATAGTTGACTATAGAGATTATACTTACTCTTCTATTGGAGAACGATGAAAACTCTTTCACAAGAATGTCCCGGATAAGTTTTGGATTTGCAACAGACAAAAGGGGTCGGCTACCTTCAAAGAATCTATGAATAAAAAGTTTAGACACTTAGAAATTTTATAGAATAAAAAATTTCTTGTTTATAAGAAATAATTTATATATAATAATATAAGAATTTATTTCAACCATCTTAAAACTCCTCTGCAAGTTTTAAGATAGTTTAAATAAATCTTTTAAAACCATATTGTCTAAAATTACCAATTTTTATTCAAACGTTTACTATTTCCAATTTTTGTATCAGGACTGATGCCATAATAAAAGCATTGAGATGACATTCATGACATCACACCCTTTTTCTATTAATATGATAAGTACTGATTTATGTTCGTATTGAAAGAAATGCTGCAGGTCTGATTTTCCAGAATATTATACATAGTTAATATTTTGCTTTAATTGAACTAAGATTATTTATAAATTATTTATTCATATGGTATGCATAAAATTAGCTAAGCTTGGATTGGAAAAAGAAATAGAAAATATTCAAAATATTAATTTTGCAAAACTTTATGCACGTTTTTTATCCTTGCATATATATAATTACGAAATTAATTAATAAAAATAATGTATTTACCCATAGAGTGGTCCTAACTTTTGATAGCGTTCCCATTCTACTTCATGAAACGGCTATAATGTAACAGGAAAATAAAATTTAAAATTATTTATACACGTTATAAACATTATTATACACATAAATATACTCCATTTATAAACATGTCATATATACATTATTATACATATGAATATTATTTTATTTTTATTATTTGCACTAAGATTCAAAATAGAATTCTATAAGTAAAATAAACATTCGCCATCATTTTTAACTCTAGTTCATAAAATCAAAAAATGCAATCAATTTTTAGTAGATTATTTGCTGTTTTTCCGTGTTATTAATTACAAATTACTCTATTTGCCTCTATCTTTTAAACATTATCTTTTTTTTATGTAAATCGCAGACGATTTTGAAAAGTCCAAGCATTTTTTTTGTTGTTGTTGCTTCCTTTGTTTCAGTTACATTTAATGCAGTATAAATTGCAGGTGATTTTGTCAAAGTCATAGCATCTCTCTATGTATACATTATTTGTAATATTAGTATAGATTATTTTTGTTTCAATAAAATTTAATTTTTCCAGGATGTAATTGTTAAAAAGATGTAGATTATAGAATGAAAAGTTTGAAAGGAATAAAAAAAATTCAATGGAAATTTTTTGGACGATTTAACAAAAATGCTGAATACTTAAGATTTGAAATTGATATGAAAACTGGCTTTTATAAAATTTAAATGCAAATGAGTTTCTAATATGAAATTTGTATGCAGTACAAGAATCGTTTCAGCGATACTCGATAATCAACCAGTTGATGAAATATCTAAGGAAAAAAATATGTTCAAAAATATTCCGTACTAATGCGATGACAATTGATCCAATTGCTTTTCTTTTTCATAAATTGGATGAAAAATTTGACAAATACATATAATTTCGGCCATAAAAATGCACAAACCAATGAATGATAATCTCTTTTCTAGATCTAACCAAAATTTAATAAGCATTTATAATCCTGATAATAAATCTATGTAACACGTTTTACCCATATACTTCTTCATGTTTTTAAGCTATCATATTTAAATGCGAATGTGACGGGTTTCGCTCACATTATTGGAGAAATCAGCACATTTGATACATATCGTATTTCATCGTTCTAGCACCATCCAGTTTTGAATTATCACACTCACAGATAATTCCAAAGGCGGTTTTTTTTTTTGGACTAATGTTGAGCTGACACATGGAGATTTGACAAAACCTCTAAATCAGTTTTTAAAAATAATTATAATATTTTCTCTTTATGAAAAATTGCAACTACTGCTATTTTATTTTTGTGTATTTAAGTGTATCATTTTATAGTAGCTGCCTTTTTTCATATCACATTTCTAGTCGAAATACATAACGCTTAGATATTCTTTGGAATTTCTTTGGCAAATAAGGAAAGTTTCAAAATAAATTAGAATTTTCGTATTTTAGAATGACTGAATTTCTTATATTACTTTGGTTGCCAACTTTTTTTGATGCCGGATTTAAACTAGTAAGGCTGACAAATACTGCTCAATCGATTGTAAGTAATTGTTCTGATGGGACGCCAACATGTCGTTGCATTGTATTTTTTTCTTCCCGAGCGTACGTTAGTAGATTGACGGCTTTTTTTTTTTTGACTTTAAAAAATAGGTCACTTATAATAGATTGATTCCGACATTTTTTTGTTATTTGTTCTTTCCGATGTAAGGCTGTACGTGTTTCATTTAAATCACCATTTTTTTAAAGCTTTCCAAATTTAAGTATGTTGGCCTTTTTTTAAATTTTAAAATGTCGTCGTCATTTTATTCCTCATTTTTATACCATATGCAGTGAAATAAAAATTCAGAGACGCCAAAACGGCAATTTACAGGCAAGCATGAAATGCCCGAATCTATCTTATGAGATTGCGACAAACATAAATCAATTGCTTTTTACGCATGCGCTGCCCACCGGCTATCTTATAAATGACTGAGTGTAAACCCAGCATGATTATCAATAAATTTAAAAAAATCCTATTAGAGTATTTTATCTTGAAACTAGGAGTAAACTGAAATTACTATGATTATTATTTGAAAAGATTGTTGTTAATAGAATTTATTTAACTTCACAAGTTTTAAGTTTGTAAAGATATTTTGCAATCATTGCTTTGGTCATTTCTTGATGTACTAGATTTCCAAAATTTTACGCTTTCGTATATTTTCAATACACCACAATATTTCACTATTTACTGAATTTAATTACATGTTAATCGTAAATTTTAATTTAATTATATTTCCTCACAAAAGCAACATTTGACAATAAGTTTTAGAAAATAAATAAATAAAAGAATTCCACAATCCTTATAAGGAGGAAGTATGAAATATACCAAAGATTAAAAAACAGAAAATAGTAAAATAAAGAAGTTTTTTTTAACATTCTTTTGCTATCTTATAATAAAATAGAAAATAACTTTATTAGTACAAATATGTATGCCAACATAAAGTCGTGAAAACGCCAAAAACTAAAGATAGTATTATAAAAAAATTAAACCATTGTAAATATCTTAAGAAAGAAAGTTCACATGCAATCAATATAAAAAATCAACTGTTTCAAATCTAAGTATTATCTTGTTTAAAGTATTTATATTATTGCCAGTACTTTTTCGATTTTCAGTTTATCTCCGAATTTTTGATGACGAAATTATTTTTTATATTGTAGCACGAAAACACCGTTATTTTTAAAAGCATTTTCTTCATTAATTATAGTCTCTAATAAAGAAAGAAAAATTATATTTTATAATCGTGTTGACTCAAAGTACTGAATTCAAACTGGTTGAATTAATTTAAATAAAATTATCTTAATATGAATAAAAGTCATTCGAATTAGGTACAATTGTTCAAGCAACTGAAAGTACACTTTGCTTTTATTTCATAAATCCGACTTTAAATATAAATAATTCATTGCCAAGAAGTGCAAAGATGTTTTTATTTTTACAGATTAAAAAAAAATTGGTTTAATTTAAAGTAAAACAAAGAACAATCAACAAAAAAAATTTCTCAATTGACAAGTTTCAGAAATATTTTTAAAAACATCCACAGATTTTTGTCTAAAAAAATAGAGAATGCGCCAATGAAATGTTTGCAATATCTCACATAGAAAGAGTCATTATTTAATTGCGTGTCTTTTGGCTTTTATAATGGTCTCTAAATGTCGTGGTACCGATTTGGCCTGTGGTATGGTATCTAAAGATTTTTACCCTATTCTTTTTGCAACACTTTCTTTAATTGGATTGTGTTTCTAATTTTGTGTTTTTGGACTACTATTTCGAGTGTGGCCCACATATATTTAATGACACTCGTGCTTTTGGACTGTGGTAGTATGTGTAACTACTGTTTACAATGAAAATTATATCACATTTTGACGTTAAGTGCATTCGGTTTTGGGTCATTGTCCTACTTTAAAATAAAACATCCAACTAAATCCAAATTTTGGCACTTTTCTTTAGATTATTGTGAAGAGTTTTCTAGCAAACATATGTTGTGGTCTCTTATAGTACCATCTATAAGAGTTAAATTTCCTACCCCTGATGAAGCCGTGCAATATCAAATTATGATGGAGTCTACACCATGTTTAGGACTTAAATTTCTTGAATTCAAACAGTACTAGGATTTCTCCATATGGTGCGACGGCTGTTACTACTAAAAATGTTGAGTTTTTTTTTTTCATCACTAAATATAACTTTCTTTTAAAAGTTATTGGTCTTCAACTGGTGAGGTTTTGCAAACTTCAAATACTTTTTCTGAAAGCTGAATACTTTGCAAGCTGATGAACAGTTTATCTCTAAGAATTCAACTTTTAAATCCAGCTTGTATAGTTACATTTCAGTACATTACAGTTTCAGCACTTATACTTCTGCCTGTGATTTATAAATTTCTGGAGCAAGTTGGTTAAACCATATGGTCGCTGCAATCTAAAGAAAAGTGCTAAGAATTTAGATTTGGATGGAAATTTCATTTTCGTGCAGGATAATGATTCCACAGAGCACATGATATTAAAATATGGTGTCTTTTTCATTGTAAACAGCAGTTACACACATCACCACAATACTTCGACATCAGTGCCATTGAATATCTGCGAGCCCCACTGGAAATATTGATTGAAAAACGCAAAATTAGAAACAAAGTCCATTCAAAACAAATGTTGCAAGAAGAATCGGGTAATATCTTCAAATACCACCAAAAATTGGTCTAATCAGCACCATTACGTTTTGAGGTCATTATAATAGTCAAAAGACATGCAACCAAATATTGATACTTTCGTCGTATGCGAAATATTATAGAGTTTCATTGGTGTATTCTCAATTTTTTGAGGGAAAAATCTACTTTTGGTTATTTAAAATGCTTCTGAAACATTTCAATTTAGAAGTTATTCTTTGATTGTTCTTTGTTTGTACTTTAAATTAAACCATTTATTACGTGTAAAAGCGAAAACATGTTTGGACTTCTTGATCTATGTTATTTATACTGAAAGTTGGATTTATCAAGTAAAGGTCACAGAGAAGGAGGAGACAGTTTCTCTCCTTCTCTGGGTTAAAAGTAAGCTGTGCTCTCAATTTTTTGAGTCGCTGCATATATCTTCGGGTTCTCGCTTTAAATAAATGAGTCGAATTCACCCAAACATTAAATGGCTATTATATAAAATAAGAGAAAAAATATTGCCAATCTTTTGAAGGGAAAAAGTTGTTTAATGTTCAACTTATTAGAAATTAACCGATTTTTCACAATTTTTTTGAAGTAACTTCAGAGTAGTTTATCATATAAATATATTTTTATACCATCTTAAAATCCAAAATTTCACCTTTTCAATTATACCAGTTATATTTCCATGTAAATTTTTTCCAATCCGTGTTAATTTTTCAAATAATTAATTAAAAGTTAATATAAAATTAATTTTTCTTAAAATCAATAACGAGTTGAATACAGGCGATTTTGAAATTAAAATATAAGAAATATACCAATGGCAGAAAAAGTGAGATTTTTTATTGTTCTATATTTATTCTTGATATTTCCGTAATTAAATATTTTAGCAATGCTTTTTATTAGTTCTATAAGAATTTTTAAGATTATTTAATGAATATAATATCATAGACTATGAAAACATTTTGCATTATATAAAATAAATTTCTGTATTAAAAAGAAATAATTATTTAAAAAGCGTTCATTAAAGAATGCTGTGAAAAATTTTCCATATAAACAGAGTTTTTTTTAATACAATTATTTACTTTATAAAACTTTTCAGCGATAAAAGTTATTAAAATTTATTCCCGAGTAACACTAGCTATTTCAGATAACAATAAATAACAATTCATGCCATATTATTTTTTTAAATTTGGTGTGCAAATTTGTTAATTTGCTACAAGTAAACAATTGGCATCTTATTTCATCTTGTTTTCTAACAGTAGCGATCATTGAAAAAAAAAAAAATCCCGTCAGAAAAAGGGCGGAGAGTACTAAAAGTTAAAAAGACTTCAGTTTGTAAGGAGTATGCATAACGAAAAAATAAGTGCACATACTTTTAACAAAAAGGCAAAAGTTGAGCCAAAGAAAGGTAAAACTGGTTTAACGTAAGGGATTCCTTTCTTCTTCCAGTAATTAGCATTTCGAGTGGAGTACCTGCAATTACAAAATATTTTGCATGCCGTAAAGGTATTTCATTCCTTTGTATTAACTCGATTCAGCGCGACGATCTAAATTTTCATTCACAGAAGACACTCAGCACTCTAACAGATATGAAACCAAAGGACTGAAATTCGATTTTAAGAAATTAACAGAAATTCGTTTTTTAACGAGTTTTAATTTTAAAAAATATTCGATTCTGTGTCAAAAATATTACAAAATAGAAGTGAAATATTGAAAAACGTTATACTAAGGGATATCCCAATATTAACGAAAGATTTGAATTTACCACCTTTCATGCAGTAAAATGTTGGCAATCCTATTAAAAAAACTATTTGACAGCTGATAGCTTAGGGTCAGAAAAAATGGAGTATTACACGATAGAACAATATGTTAAGGCAAGATTTTAATTAAATAAAAAAAACACAGTTTTTTGCAATTATTTTAATTTTACTGAATTGTAAAAAATCATAGAATAAATTATGCCTTGAATAATACAATGAGAAAATAGTCTTAATGGCTTTGCTGGCAGATACACACTCTTTTGTTGAAATTTCTCATGCCCCTTTTGCATAAATGTGACTGAATTTCGTTGATGCAGCGTTGAATGTCCACTTTCTATGCACACATGCTTGTGGGCTAATTGGCATAAACTTTTGACTTCAAGTAACGCCATAAAAAGAAATCCAAATTAAATCACACTATCTAGGAGGAAAATTCTTAAATTTTCGAACTGTAGCCGCGACCCTCGTTATTTTTGAAATATTGCTCAACAGTGTAAACATGTTTAGTAATTCAACTAAATTCTTGGAGGGGGGGGGGGGTAACGTGCTTTTATTTCCATTTCAATATTTCATAATTAGGTTAGTTTATTTAATTCTCCGAGTACTAAAGAATATGTGAACCAAATTTCTTGCTAATGCATTAAAGAAGTGAAATTTGTGAAAAGAAACAATTATTCTTTCATATTTATGTAGATTTTGGATTCAGTTAGCATGTTGTTGGATATGAAATATTCCTCGACAATTTAACACTGAAATAAAATGCATATTCTGCTTGAAGACTAGAAAAGTGAAATTCTTGCTGACAACATGCATTCAAAGGTTAAATGAGACGGACACTTGATTCCATTAGGAATGCTCATACAGACTTTTTGTACTGAAAGCAGATTGTTACAAAGTTAAAAAAGCCCCAAATGTCTCTCATAATTTAACCAGTAAAAGAAAACGGGATTCAAAATGACTCCACATTGCTCATTAGTTCTGATTATTACATGGTATTTTGTCTTTGAATACAATTATTTTCTCAATACCTTCAAGTTATTATTTCAACAGTACGTTGGTAAAATTCTAATTATAAACCGAGTAATTCTTTTTCAAAGTTTTTGTTGTTATTTAAGAATTCATTAACTCCTTGTCTCTGAAACTGCTTTTTAATTTGAATAATAATTCGAAAAAAATATAGAAACATTCTTTAAATATTTTTTTTAATATTGCATTTTTTGTAATTACATTGTTTGTTAAATTCTATCAGTTTTTAACGTTAGTATAATTACTTAATATCTAAACGGACGTAAATACTCAATAAAATATTGTTTGAATTTTTCTTGTAACATCTTTCCACCATTTAATATCATAACATTTAGCATCTTTAATATTAATATTTTTTATATTTTTGGTAACTACATGATTTCTAGAATGTATTTTGTTTTCAAAATAAATTCAAATGCTGTTTACAATAGAGAAAAAGAAAAATAACAGTGGAGTCATTTTGTCTCAATTTATCCAGTTACAGATTAAAGTAAAAAAGAATTTAAAAAAACTAAAAAGATTGAAAAGTAAAGTGAAGTAATTTAAAAAAAATTATGAATATCAAATAATACATGACAGATTCCAATGAAATTAAAATTAAGCAAAAACCACGTTCCAATAATTAATTTGAAATCTGAGAAACATTAATTTTTTTTATTACCAGTAAAAGGACAGGATGGATAATAATCCTAGGAAGAGAGTAATGAGCAAGGGCTGGAACAAAAGCTCCTCTCCAATCATGCTGGTTTGTTCGTCCTGTAACACTTTCCGTCTCTATCAAGTTCACTTGTTCCCTTGTCACTCAATCGAAATATATACGGGTTAGAGATAAATTCCATTAAAAAACATTGAGGTGTGTGAAGGACGAACTTACAATCTTATCTAGTTGTGGAGGTTATCTTATGCTTTCATATAACAGAATAAAATCTAGTCGATTACTCAATAGAGCGTTTTTATGCGAAATTGCTTTTTTTAATCAAGTTAAATAGAAAGCAACAATTCTTCAGCTAAAAAATCATTGCAACGATTTTGTAGTTATTTTCAAAAGAAAGAGGGGTACTTGTTGATTTCTATATTTTTTACGTCTTTGGATAAAATTAGGAGATTTAAAAAATTGAAATAAATAATAAAATTACCCATTTAATAGTAGAAAACTTGTGACTTCTTAATTAAGCAGTTTATTTAATGAATTATCAAATTAACTGTAAATATACTTACCTTATATTTACAATATTTTGCATACCTGCACAAGACTATAATATATACTATGAATTTCGTATATATCCAAATCCATCGATTTCTACATTTAAACTCCTTCCTTAATTCTTTTAATTCTAGTCATGGCTGATGAAACAGTAATGCAATGTGCATTGCTAGGAGTTGATCGTTTAATTTATTTTCATTTTACTTTTTGTTTGAACTACTTAATATAAACAGGCATTCATAGATGCAAGTACCTAACTGATAACTTACAAGTCCATTTCAATACAGCCTCAGCCCCCAGAAGTCGCGTCGCTATGTCTTAACATGTCTGAAGGAGATTTCTTTACACGTAAATCAACTCCCCCCCCCCCCGCTCCCTCCCTTTATAGGTATCACAGTGATCATAGCCTAACAACGGCGTCAGTTGACGTTCAGCCACGTGGAATCATACTTGTATACTTTCAGGGCGTGTAAAAGCTATTATTGTTCAGAGCACTATTTTGATTCTTAATCACGGCACCTTCCCTCTCAGCTGCAGGGCCCAGGTGCATAGCGTTCGCCACACCCTCCAGATGGCCGGGCCTGGTGGTAGGTAAGCACTGTGGTTGAGTCTTAATGGCTGTCATCGGCCACGGTACAAGTTATCCCTTGAGAAGTGAGTTCGGCCATTGATGGGAGGAGCTAGAACCTACTATTTTCTGTACTCACCAAGGTTGTGAGAACCAACCACCATGCCGAAAATTTATCATCCACAATTACTGCCGGGGGGATCATATATAGTTTCATGCTTTTCTGATGGATGATGCGTACAAGAAGACTAATGGTCGCAAAATATTTTATAATTTCACTTTAACTATATTGAAAGCTATACAAGATGTTTAAGAAAACATCTGGCGTAAATTTTAAAGGGAGGAGACTACAATATTAGTAGAATTTTTTTCAATTAACTGCAGGACTGTAAAAGACATTTGAGTTGTATTATTATTAATTATGGCTCCATCCATAATTATTAATAATAATAACACAAGAACATTATTAATAATAATAATTAATAAATATAATTATTAAATCGTCATAAATAATAATTCTATTCGTATTCCATTAATTATGGTGATCTAATCAAGTGGATTGGTTAGACTGCCTTGGGTAAGCTATATAATAAATTTGCTCCAGCAATCCAGATTCATAGTGAAAAACGTTTCAATTAGAAACAAAATTTCTTAGTTGAACATTCTCATCAAGCAATTGCAATTTTCATATAATTTAAGTTCTGAACACTCTCTTTTAAATCTGGATAATTTGACGTTCTTGTGTTATTTTCCTGATTTTTAAGAGTTGCCTCAGCACTTCTGTAAACATTCGGAATATTTTATTCTCTTTTTTATTTACGTCACTCTTATGGGATACTACAAAATTGTGATGGAAAGTTTTTGGCATCATGGTTGATTCTCATTTATTTGGTGGATAAAGTAATATGTTTGGTTGAATCATATGCATTCCAATGAGAGACTTAAAACCCCACGGCGATGACTCGTTGATTTAAGGATATGGTAGCAAATTTGCCATAGGACTCATTATAGGACCATTCTTATCTGTGGTCGTCGATCAGGAGCTTCCTTTAAATTATCAGTAAAATGAACAGACATCAAAGATCCGCAAAAAATCACGATGGGAAGGAAAATCAAGCACTCGAGACACAAAGCACGTATGGATCGCCGGAACAGGGCTTAAGTCTTATGGACAGGACTATATTATAGTCAGTGATGGCCTTTAGAATTCAAATACAGTGACCACCTCAGCGCTATTGCAACGATTGTCATTCAGCAACCGCAAATGCTATAGCATGGGGGTGGGGATGGTTTGCTTTGAAATTTTTATTTATATTGCGCAAATTAAATATTCGTTTCCATAATGGATATCATTATACAAGATGGATGTTATGTTTCTTTGTTTTAATTTATTAGTTTTTGCATTAACTAATATTTTTTCTTTGTAGTTTTAATTTAAAAAAATTTTTTTGCATATATATTCAACATATATTTGATAGATTTTGCATAGATGCAACATATATTTTTATTCCTTCCGAAGATTTTGCAGCTTATTATTTCAATCAAACGAAATACACTTCTATTATTACTTTAGTTGTCTAATTTTATTTCTTCCCGAAAATTCCAAGTTTAAGGTAAATGGAAATTTGAATCATGCCTGTATTGAAAGGAGCCAACGTAAGTAAATTTTCAGTTAATGGGAAAAAAATGGACAACCGTCAGATACAGAAGAATAAAACAGACGGAATTGGACAGGCGCTGAAAGAAAACTTATAACAAGCATACCAATAAGAAAATTCTATAAAAAAGGCAAACTGATAACAGAGTGAAGAGCAGAAGAGATAAAAAGCAGATATGAGTCAAGCTCTGAAAGAAAAGATGATTGAAAAAAGCGGGAAACTGAAAAGCAATACAATAAATGAGCTCTGGCTGAAGGAAGGTAAATCTTGCCGTTAAATATTACATAAAATAGTATGAATACGTATAATTCCAACTGTGTTAATAAATCTGGAAGTATCGTGAATATAGGATCGATATTGAATCGTTGCTCAATTTGTATAGTGAGAGTGACCTAGAATCACCAGACATGTATTGCTAGAACAGAAGAGGTCAATTCCCTTTGTTTTTAGAATTGCCTGAACTTTGGAAAAATATATTTATGAGCGAGATCTGGAAGATTAAATTTAACAAGGAAGAACTCAATGGATATTTATAATCTTTGTGATTTATTTGGGTTTAAATATATAAAAAAGAAATGGAGGATCAAACGAAAAACATTTTGAATGTCGGATTATCAGCTCATTGATAGTTAATTGATTTTGTCTAGTTTGAAGAACATATGGGACACACATTTAATTTTGTGCCCTGGCTTTGTTTAATGAATGATTTACATTACAATAATCGCTCACTAAACACTTATCAAAATATAATGGAAAACAAAGGCGCTTTTTATTTTCTTGTATCGTTGCAAGAGAAGTATAATAATCGCCAAAAAGTGTGAACTCGCGATTTTGACGTATCCTTACGTTTTAGATCACTTTGAGTTCACAAACACATTTTTAAGAAATAGCTATGACAAAGGTAACTCAAAACGCTTTCATCTGGACACTTGAAAACTGATATATTGATGATTAGTCTTTACACCAAATTTGCCGATTTTTGTCAAATTTTGATCAAAGTCTGTTGAGAGAAGATCTATCTGCTGGGTTGTTCAAAAAAAAAAAAAATTAACACGATCGCTACAAAATGAAGAAAGCTAGATAGATAAGATGCACATATTTAACAACTAAAGTGTAAACACCTGTCAGAGTGTGAGACAAAATCATTAAGATTGGCTGTCTGTGCTTTCAGAATTAATTAAACACGATAATTTAAACAAAATTAATTAATTATATCTTGAGATTTAAATGTATCAAGTTTGGTAAGTGATTTTTTTGAATGATCGCGTTTACTTATCACTGAATGAACAGGCAGACAATCAATCCTTCATGATTTTGTCTGAAATTCTGACTGGTATAGTGTTGTGTGAAATTTTTATTTCAATCGATTGGGACACAAATGCGGTCTAAAACACAAATTCGATTTTCGGATACTGTGAATGCCAGGGGTTAATCACCAAATAAATCTCCAAGGATTACACGAATGATTCAGCAGAAAGACTAAATTCTCATCAAAGTTAGAGTGAGGTTAATATTTCGTAATTATTGTACGTTAGTGGAATACAAGATGTTCTCTGGAATACCACCTTTATTGAAGAGTATGAGAGAAAGTTTTGGGAAACCACTCACTCTGGTTTACTATCTATACTTATAATAGAAAATATGTTTTTTTTTTTGTGTGTGGGTATACTTGTATGTGTAAATATTCTATATGATGGGCCATTAACCTAGAGATTCCATATTTGGTTCAAATACGTTTTAAAGGGTAAATTTAGCTCCATGGAGTTTGTTTGTTTTTAATTTTAATTAAGATTTTAAAGAATCAAAAATTAAGTAACGTTTCAGCATTTTCTACGATAACTTCAGAAAACATTATTTCAAGAAATGTATTAGCATCATACCATTTTAAAATTTAAAAAATCGTCTTCTTAATAACACCAATTTAGTGTTACTATTTTTTTTCTAAATTTCAGTAATTTTCTGAAAATAATTTTAGTTTCGTTTTTAATAATAGATTTCGGGATTGAAAAGAAATCCAAATCTTTTTCATTGTTCCCTCAAATGTTTAATTTCACGATATTGTCGCATTGTTGCAATCTAAGAAAGCAAGATTCTGTTTATTGTCTAGTCAGTTTACATGAGGAATCAGATAGTGAAATTAAGTTATCGTAAAAAGCAACGTGTATTTATTAAATGGGTTTCACTGGGAGCGGCGCTCGTAATGGCATTTTCATGTCAATGAACTTAAAGGTGGGTTTGCACTCTGCCAGTTACAAGACGACTAGTAGTCAGCGCACGCGCAGAAAAGATCTGATTTATGTTTACTACAATTTCATATGATAGAGGCAGGTTTTTCATGCTGGCTATAAATTACCGTTTTGACGTCTCTTCACAGAAATTATCTAAATTTCTTAAAACGATGGCTATTTACACAAAGAAACATCGTAAAATAGAAAAAGGTCAATATAATTTTAAATTTGGAAAACTATGAAAAAAATGACAAATAAAATGAAGACACTCACGACTTTGCATTAGAAAGAATAAAGAGTAAGAAATGTTGGAGTTAATCTATGATAAATTAACAATGGCAGTCTTATAACTGGTCGAGTGTAAACCTTACTCTAAGTGTGATGGTATTAAAAATAATTCAGTTTTAATATCCATCAGAATTTGATACTTAAATATGCTTCTTAAGGGAATCCCCCTGGTATGAATAAAAGATTTGATTGAAATTAAGCACAATAAATATATTTGATGAACCATCCAGTTTCCAGAAGAGACTAGTAAAAAAAAGAAAAAAAAAACACTTTTTATTGTTAAATTATCTGTGATTATTATGTAATTTTAAATAGACTTGCAATTAATTTCCACAAGAACTCTTATAAATTCATCAACTTTATTGTCCAGCTTCAAATGGATTCAAACTCTTTTTTTAAAAATTCATTTTAAAATAATTTTATTATATCTAGTATTTCAACCTAATTGCTAGACTTGGCTTCGACCAACATTTTTAATCTCTTGTTGGATATTTAATGCATATTTATTCTTTCTAAGAGGAACTATGAGCAAATAATCTGCAACCTCATATAAAATAAGGGATACAAATTTTTCCATTCTAATTTTAATTCACTTAAATAATATCCATAAAAAAATTGTTATAATTTTTATCGATATAAACTTTACCTCATTTATCATCTAGCATTCGTGTTTTTGATACACAGACAAGAATATTCGTTATTTTGAACTGTTAATAGACCTCGTTATTTGTCTTTGTGTTGACATTATTACAGTACATTCACAACAACGAACCATTGATTTTACGGAATCTCTACCGATTGAACAAAAATTTGGCACTAAACTCTGCCATATAAAATGCAGCTCACCAATCCCAGATCAAATTTGATATATTTATGTTCCTGTATTTTTTGAATGATCTCGTTTACTTTCTTCTGAAAGTTTAGACCTACAAATAGGAAACCCGCGGTTGAATTTGACATGTGTCAACACTATAGATGTTAAATCTGTGTACTGAATTATATTGATCTAACTTCCTGGTAATTATCTTTCTAATTTATATTCACATAGCCGAATTGGTCGATTTCCTCTGAATATTTATTCAAAATTTGATAAAAATCGACAAAATTGGTACAAAGGCCATATACTAAATTTCAACCGTCTTGTTCAAAACGTTACCGAGTTTTCTTGGCCAAAGATGAACATTTTCCAAAAATTTGTTTCCCAAAAGCAAGCAGGTCTAAAGCATGGAGATTCATCAAAATCTTGTTTTCATATTTTTTGACAATTATTATACTTCCTATATAGAGAAAGTATAATTCTACGTATAAAAGTCTACGTATAAAAATATATTACTAAAAGTATTTCAATATACTACATATGCGATAAAATAAAAATTTAATTCATTTAATTAAATTTCTTAGTTTAAAGTAAAATTGAATAATTCACTTTGAATTCGATATACATTAGTTAACTATCGGTTATGTATTACTTTGCGCTCGTAAGCTCGCATAATCGGTAATATGCTTATAAACTACCATTTTTCAGAAAAATATTACTCTGAAAAGTAATTTTCTAAAAAGTTTATACCTGAAAAGTTTTCAATTTTTTTCTCTCCTTATAATATCATTACATTGCTTTTAACTACGTGAAATTCATGTCATCACTAGATTCGAGACCTGATTCCACCGTTAAAAAAAATGCCGTGTAAGAGCATCTGGTGCATATTAAATCTGTCGGGGCTAAATGTCCATTCGTAAATTCGAAGAGGACGGTAACAGATTAAGTGTCGTCATTTTCATCCGACCCCTGTTCAATGCTAAGAGGCTCGTCTCAAAATACTTCTAGCTCTGCTTTAAAACTGTACGTTAATGTAATAAAACTTTAAAAAGAAACCTTCAGCTTTAAATGCTCAGGCAAGTGAAAATGCGAAAAAAAAAAAATCAAAAGAGGGTTTAAGAAATTTAATATTTTTTTCCGAATCCTAATAGATAGTGTTAATTCTGGAAATATTTATAGTGCAGAAAACTAATCTGTAGAACTCCAAGAAAATACTTTATATAGTATATGGAACTATAGTATATAATCCCATTTTGAATCAATAGAATAAAAATTTTACATTTTATATTGTTTCAATATTTTTAAATAATACTGAAAAATATTTTTTACCCAAATGTTATATATTACACAGCGTAGTTCGTTACTTGGGTGCTGAATGTATTGAAATAGATAGTAGTTCATGGTGGTCTATATCTATCTATACTTATAATAAAGGTCAATGTGTGTGTGTGTTAGTGCTCTACAGGCCAGACCGTTGGACCTATAGCTACAAAATTTGGTACATGTATACATTGGGGGTCAAGAATGTGCAACTCGGGACCCTTTTTTCAAATTTTCAATTAAACTTTGAATTAATTAAAAATCAAGTGAAATTTCGAAGCTTTTCGGCTATAATTTCCAAAAATATTATAGCACAAACATGATTTTTACATCAAGTTAAAAAAAAAGCTTTCTAATGGTATCAGTGTTTTAACTTATAACTTAAAGCTTCTATTTTTAACGAAATTTTAAAGAAATATTTTAATCATATTTTTCAACAATATATTTCGGATAAAACAATAAAATTTACTATGCCCGAGCACGTCAGGGGGAAAAAATTAGGTTTCATCAGTGTTTTGCCATCATATCAAGAAAGTTCTCATTTAAACAAAATCAACTATTATTGCAAATTAAATCTAAAGAAAGGTAACTTCCAGCATGGGACTGGATAAAATAAAATAAATATAAATTGTGATGTTTTTTTCAAAAATAAATGCAAGGCAAAGGATTCTATGATCGTTTGCAATATCTAAATCATTAATTCAATGAATCTATTTTATTTACGATGAACCTGATTCAATTTATACAGGATATGCATTCAAATTCCGGCCCAATGGCCAATTTGTAAAATATTAGTAATAGGCACACATATTGCTTAATACTGTTAGCATGGTCTAAATGAAGTAAATAATTACATTTGATGTAGCTGGAGTCAAACAGTGTATTGATGAATAATGGGTTTTGTATTTTTTCCTACTTTTTTCTATGAGCCATATTTTACAAAATATTTTTATCAATATCTTACATAAAAGTTGCTACCTCAATCAACCTTCTAAATCAATCATTAAAACTGACTGGTTTATAAAAATAAACGAATATTATTATGAAAACGTGTTGTTTTAAATCTTTTCGTCCAAGATCTTATAGAAGATATCAATTTCAGGCCAATCAATGTCCGCAATTACTCCAAGGTTGATAATCAAATGAATATGTATTGCATATATGAATGAATTCGCTTGCGTATGTGTTAGGGTACTGCTCATTAGATCGTATGATATAGAGCAACCGCAATTGATATTTAAATATTTACTTTGGAGGACGAAAAAGTATATCTTGGAGGAGTTTTCTTTTAATTTTAATTATTTAAAAATACGCTAACATTTGTTTAGTACTCTTAATTTGATTTAAATGAAGTAAATAATTACTTTATGTAGCTTGAATCAAACAATGCATTGATGAATAATAAGTTTTAGATTTTTTAATACTTTACACTGTGTGCCATATTTTATAAAATAGTCTTACTAATATTTTAAACAAAAGTTGTTACATCAATCAGTTTTCTAAATGAATCATTAAAACTCAATGGTTTATAAAAAAAATGAATATTATTATTAAGGTAACCAACTACGTTTAAAGGAAAAAATTTGAAAAATTTGATTTAAAAAAAATTATTTTTGGTTTTTGGATGAATTATCAATTATAAAGACTATAAATACAAAAGAATTATTTGAGAATATAATACATTTTAAGAAATAGGAAAATTTGTGGTAAATTTTAGTGAAATTTAACCGAAACGGTTAACATTCTACACAAAATTGTAATGCTACAATCCTATTTTTCTTTGTACACCAGTTAAAGAATATAATGATGAAAGGAAGGAACCAAAATCTAAGAAAAATCTTGATATGCAAAGATGTTATGGATGAAAATATATGTATATATGCATTTTTTCCATAAACCCGCAAGTTAATTTTTCTAAAAACACCTATAAATGAAGAAATATTTCACCAACAATAAAACTTTTGGTTAATTTCATTGCCTATACTATTTAACACACACGCTGAAGTTTTTATGTAAATACCTCTATTAGTTTTTGGGATATCATGTTAATGGTGGATAATTTTTATTAAAATTAAAATTGAAGTTAAAGACACATTTTTGCTGAAAAATAAACTTTGCTTAAAATTCCTCTGGATAATAGATTAAACCTTCCTTTTCTAAGAAAAAACAAACTATTTTGGAAAGAGAAAAGTCTGAATTACAAGACATAACACTTAAAAAAAAAATCGCTAATGTGGTCGAATACCAGTGTTTTTAACGTTGTCGGATACCTTAAAATGAACTCTTTTAGTCTTTCCATCCACCATCTTAAAGAAAATATCAATTTCAGACCAATCAATGCTTGGAATTTCTCCTAGGCTGATAATCAAATGAATATGTGTTAGCGTATATAAATGAATGTGGGTGCTACTGCTCTACGCACTAGACCATATAATCTAGAGCTACTGTATTTGGTATGTATATTGTATATATTTACTTTTGTGGATGAAAAAGTATACCTTCACGGATTTTTTTATAGAAATTTTAATTAATTAAAAATTAAGCTACCATTTGAAATTTTTCTGAGATAATTTCCGAAAATATTATAGCACAAAACTGTTTTTTAAATCCTCCTAAATTTTCTTTCCATTGATAAAAATATTTTAACCTATAAATTAATTTTCTATTTTTAATGATTTTTAATATATATATATATATATATATATAACCATATTTTCAAACAATTAATTTCTTACAAAATGAACCTGCAAGAGCACGGCAAGCTTGTATCAGTGTTTTGCCGTCACTTAAACAAAAACTCAAACTGAATGATTAAATTGATTTTTTTTATTCTTCTTTTGCAAATTAAACAGAGGAAAGGGTGATAAGTTGGAAATAATGTTTAAATGGAAGCGTAATGTTATGGTATAAGGCTTCTATAATAATATGGGTTAAGTGACAATCTAAGTTTGAATACATTTGGTTGAACAGTTATAAAGAGAGCAAGATACATAAGTATTTATTTGAAAATTTTAGAATGCATTAGGGGGCTAGTAGTTAAAATAATATGTTTATGCCTATGGTATATAATTCCTTTAGAAATACATTATTTCAAAGTTGGTTTATTTAGAAGTTAAATTAACAAAGAGTTATTAATCAACATATTTAACTATTAATGAAGCAATAATAGCGATTTTCATAAGGGTTTTTTCAGTATCATTTGAATAGATGGAACATATTCGTCATCGGTTTTAAAAAGATCCATCTAGATTTTAATTAACAGCTTTTATAATAATAATCATTTTCCTACGTTATTTATGCTCCATTTTCTTAACATTTACTTGAAACTGCTCGGCGCTTAATAGATTTTAACTAAGACTTTTATTTATTTTTTTAACCATTTCTGTAAGGCTTATGTCTCTTAGTTCCTCTTCGGGTAGAAAAATCTGAATTTCTTGCTGCGAAGAATACTCTGACCTTTGAAAAAGATGCATTTAATTGCAATATATAGATATACTGCGACGGAATCTATGGCGATATCTCGTAATTGCCTTCGGAAGTCGCGACTTTCGAGATCAAATAATAGTGATTATCAGAAGGTTTTATTATTATCATTTGAATTGTTGAAAATATTCCCCTTTAGATTTAAAAGTAAAAGGATTCGTCAGGATTTTAATCAACAATTTTATTTGAAGCTGTTTTTTTCTTTGACAAAAAACTGACTAAAAAAAGTAAGTGTGAGACAGACTTCTCGATAACAGTATTACACATTTAGTGGGGCCGCGGTGGCCTGGTGGTAAGGTCTCGGCTTCGAAACCGGAGGGTTTCAGGTTCGAGACTCGATTCCACCGAAGATCCGTCGTGTGAGGGGGTCTCTCGCACGTTAAATCTGTCAGGCCAAACGTCCTCCCGCTGGTGTGGTGTGGTGTGGAGAGGGGGGTGCCACTTCAGGTGTCGTCCTCGTCATCTGACCGTGGTTCAAAATTACGAGGTCCGTCCCAAAATAGCCCCCGTGTTGCTTTAAAACGGGACGTTAATATGACTAAAACTAAAACTACACATTTAGTTGGTCGGAAACCCCATTGGGTTTGAAGAAATCTCAACAAGAAAACCACAATCTCTGCTAGAATAAGTAACATTTATTAATTTGTGATGAGATTCAAATAAAAGAAGTATCTTGTTTTTGTTTTTCATTAGATTTTTAAAAATAATACTTGAGCAGAGCAGGTCACCAATTAAATGATTAAATGAGCAATGAATTCTCATTCTCATTCATTGGTAGCTGAGTTCTAGTGTGACAGAATTTTGCATATATGCATTATAATTCACACAACCGGCAGCAGAGCTCAACTCAACTTGTCAACTGTTTTATTTAACTTTAGCAAGAGCTGTGAATTTTTTCAGATTTGGTTTTTCTCAAGAGTTTTTCTAAGGATTTGAACAAATTCTTGAAGCTAAATATGGCGAATCGAACTGTAAAAGATGCACAGTCGGTAAGGGGAACGAATCCCCAGTATCTCATCGAAAAAATTATACGATCTCGAATCTATGATGCACGGTATTGGAAAGAAGAATGTTTTGCTCTTTCAGCAGAATTGCTTGTTGATAAAGCAATGGAACTGAAATTTATTGGTGGAGTTTATGGGGGTAACATAAAACCAACACCATTTCTTTGTCTCGTTTTAAAAATGCTACAGATTCAACCGGAAAAAGACATTGTCATTGAATTTATCAGGCAAGAAGATTTTAAGTATGTTCGAGCACTTGGTGCTTTTTATATGCGCCTTGTGGGCACATCATTAGATTGTTACAAATATCTTGAGCCATTGTATAACGACTATAGAAAACTTAGAATCCAGAATAGACAAGGACAGTTTGAATTAAGTTATATGGATGAATTTATTGATCTGCTTTTGCATGAAGAACGATTATGTGATGTTATATTGCCTCGTATCCAAAAGAGACACATTCTTGAAGTAAATAATGAGCTAGAGCCAAGAGTAAGTGCGCTGGAAGATGATTTGGATGAGCCTGAATCAGAAGATGAAGAATTGAAGGAGAATATAACAAATGTTGTTCACGAGAAGTCCCGTCCTAAAAGTTCCAGTGAAGTCTCTCGTAAAGAATCTTCTCGCCGTAGACACAGCCCATCGCCTCACCGACATCGTTCTTCCAGACATCAAGAGAGGGAAAGTAGCAGGCGTCATCACAGAAGTCGTTCTAGAGAAAAGCATCATCATTCAAAAAGAGATGAAAGATCAGACAGAAAACATCGATCAAGATCTCCTCGTAGGAGGCGAGATCGTGATAGGAAAAGTTATCATAGTAAGCACTGAAAGCGAATTTAACGATTTTATCATTACTCTCATCATTATGGTATACATAATGTAAAAATTTTTCTACATTTATATCACCAAATATCATTTAAATTCATGAGTCTTTTGACATAATTATTTGCGAAGGTCCTCGCAATGAACAGAATTTAGTTAAGTGCTTAGAAAACATTTCTGTTGAAAATAATGATGTCATTCTTTCTTGAATGAGTATGTAAAATATACGAAGCATAGTGTTATTCATGAAGGAAATTTGCGTATATTTATATAATTCTTGATTATAATTAATGATTCATTTATGTTTTGAATGGTGTAAATTTAAAATTTTGTTTCTTATAATAAAAATGCTTCCATATAATATTTTTACTTTCTTTTGACATTTCTATATAAAAAACACCCCCTCAATATATAATTATTGTCGCCCATTTATAGAAATTTAATATGTATCTTTCAAAGTCTAATAACCTTTCATTTTTCTTTTGATTAATTCTCTTGAGTGCTTTGAATGATCTCCTCTTATTAAAATGTTTTATGATAGTTTTTTTTTTGCTTTTGCAAGATGTTTATGTTAATTAAGGATGATTAGTTGCTTTGACTGGAGTTGGATCCAGTTAGACCAATAACTTATATCAATTTAAATATTTACTTTTTCTCATTATTAACTGTGAGAAAATTTAAATATTAATTTTCCATCAGTGTAAATATTGACATCTTGCTTAATATAACTACTTTTGAAAATATTTGATCTAAATTTAATAAATTTGAAAAATAACAGATTTCATAAAACTAAAGCATTTTATGTTACACCATATTGCATGTATATAGAATTACAATGGTTTTAAATGTTTCCTTTTTTATATACACATGATGTAACATTTAAGAAATGTTGCTTGATACTAAGTCAATTTTTTTTTTGCTTTAATTCTAAATATAAATTATTCACATTTTATTAGTAACTTTTAAGAGTACTTTTCCATTATACTGTTACAAATCTTGCCAAGCAGACCTTTTGACGACTGCACACTGTTGCAATTTTGGTGTAGGCGATCTCTTTAAAAATATAGCAGCAAAAAGTTACCAGTGGCGGTATTCTGTTTGGCATTGGTTGTATCACCATTAGCGATTTTTTGTTTATGCCGGTATAATGGAAAAGTACCTTTTTAAGTGCTACTTAATTAGTATAACAAATGAGATTTTCTTGCTACAACTGAAAAACTGTAAATCTGAACTTTTAATACATTAAAAAATAGTTTCTGATCATGTTTTTGTCTATTCAATTTAATTTTGAATTTCTATACAGGAACTGTGCTATCAGAAGCATAAATATTTATGGTTTTTTCCCCTATATATAATTTTTTTTTTGCAAAAATTCTTAATGTAGATTCATCAAGGTAATATCATTATTTTTTTTAATTATTAATTTTGAGAATTGGGTGAAATGAACTGCCTAATAGTTTTAATCAAATGATACTCATTTTTTTCTTATGTTACAAAGTTTTCAATGTAAAATTCTAATTGATTAGATGTGGATTTGAACATATTTTCTGGAAAAAACATACTTTTAAGTTTCTTACAGTCTGTCGCTTAAGGGCAGATCATATAAATATACATATTAAGCATATTTATGTCTCAATTCATGCAGAAATTTGTAGCAATATATCTCAGCATTGCAGTGTATTAAAACAAATTAATTTGTTACCTAATTTGAATGAAGTAGTATTCAATATAAATATTTTTAGGCATGTTTTTTCACAAGAAAAACTATTTACTATTATATATGAATAGCATTTTTCAATTTTAATTATTTTTTATGTAATATTTAAATATATATTTAACTAGGAATTTCATGCTAAGTACTGCCAATTCTTTTACAAAGAAATGTATCCGGGACTGAAAAATACGGATAAAAACAAATATTGATTCTAATTATTCAAGCAAAGAACTAAACTGCTTCCCACATATTTATACTGTCACTGAGATTAAACTGACGACTATGAAAAAGAATACATTTGTGCTTTTCAAACAAAATAAATTGCTCATGAAAGTCTTCATAAAAAAAATTAATTCATTTTAAATATGGAGAAATTTTTCAAATGTATGTAATTCACACTTGCTGTAATACAAATTATTCATTTTCTTATGATAAAATTCATTTTCTTATGATTTATATATATATTTTATATTGGCTGATGCAATAAGTGCATGTATTGTTTATCATGTATATTTATCAATGTGCACAATTATGTACTCTGATAGAAAACATTGCTACAATAATATGCCAGCACTGTTATCATTCATATAATGCAAAAAAAAAAAAAAAATCTGTATGAAAGAACCACTCATACAAAAAGGTTTAACTGAATTATTAATATATTATCCCTTTACACATAGCTTCAACAAGTTATATATCTCCTCTTGAATGGCCCTTCTGAAAACTGTAAGATAAATATCTCTTAGATTTTGTATGGGTTTACTCTTTCTTTGTAGGTAAATAATAATTTAATGTTTATAGTTGCAATTTTTTATTCTAAAGGATGCTGTTGTTTTTTAATAAAAGTTTGGTTAATACCTACAGATGTTTTTATATCAGACGAATTTTAATGAGATTCTTTTTGAGACATAGATGTCCCAAGCATTGTGAATGAAAAATAATAATAATAAATTGAAATACAGATAAAATTTCCATTTATTCTAAAACACTGCAGAGACAGTAATAAATAATTTCTTAGTCAGAAATCGAAGATTCTTTATTTTATTACTAAATTTTTAATACATAAGAACCATCTCATCTGCAGTATTTTATGCATTTTGAAATTGAAAAAAATATTTATTATCTGGAAAGTTTTCCATTCAAGTAATAAATTTGATCTAAAACAGGCCATAAGACTTTAATTTTTGGATCTTAATATATTATTTGAATAAACAAATGATTTCAAGATGGAAGCTTTGTTCTCTTAACTAAAACATGTATAACTTTTTCATCCATTCTAACTGGATTTTAGGAATGATTCTTCAACAGTTTTACTTACCTTCTTGTTTTTAGTGTTTATTTCAATTGATTATTGAAACTGCTTAATTTAAACTGATAGGTTTTTTTGTATTATCTGACTTTAATTTTAAATGGTAATTGTAATATGACAAATTAGGATCTTTTATTTTTAATTGAATATTTTGAAGCGAAACATTATGATAGGTTTGCAGAGCCATTGGCTAAATTATAATATTAGATATATTATTCTTACTTAAATTCAAATGTAATTTAATATTATAAAAATTCACTAGACTTCAGAAATTAATAATACAATATATTTCAATGGAGATAAGGAATAAGATACTGAATGGCAAACTGGGAAAAATATAAATAGAATTTAAGTAAAATATTACAAGCCTCAATATATGGAAATATTTTTTATTGTTGATCACTAAGAAAATAATCATCATTTATGATTCATTTACAAATCAAAATTTATTTCTCTATATAAAGATTATAATTCATCATTTATACACAACTATGATGATTGATCAATGAAAGATAAAATAAAGATTAAAAGCATTGTATGCTTTGTATGTTGAATAAACTAAAGTTACATGAATATAGAAAAAAATTAACATAGATATAAATACTAACAAAATGAAATATTTTATTTCTCCATATAAGTGGTTCATTCAGAAATTTCTACTGACAGAATTTCATGAATGGCAATTTGCAAAGATAAGAAACGATCTATATCTAAACGATTTTTATCTAGTGCTTCTTTCTTTTTGAACATGAGGAATCAGGAGACCTTGAATAATGCCTATGTGACTTTGTATATTCTTTAGAATTTAATCTAGAATTATATGATTCTGGAGAACTTGACTGCTTTCTAGAATGCTGTTTCTTTTGTTTTTGATGAGATCTTGATCTTTCAGATGATGTGCCTTTTGATTTATTCAATCTTCGATCAGAACATTCTGGTGATCGAGAATATTTTTTATAAGGCTGTCTAGGGACATCTGATTCAGAAGAACTAGATTTATGTCTAGAAGAAATATTTTTTCTTCCCTTATTTTTATATGAAGAAAGCAATTTTTGTTTTTGTGACTTCAGTTCACAGTATTTTTCAGTAGAATGCTTTGAAGAAGAAATTTTATCTGTTGAGTTCTGCTTTCTTTGCGGAGAAATGGAACGACCAGATGAACTGCTATCATGATGATGATGGCTTCTGTAATGATTTGTATTCATTTTGGATTTTATAGTACCTGATTCATCTGATGAACTATAATAATCTCTTGAAGTATGTTCAACTTGTTTATTCCTAGAAAAAGACTTACTTTTGTAAGACTCTAATGGAGAGGAGGATTTAGTAAATTCCTTTCTGTAATCCTTCGACATTCTATGTATACTATCTCTGCTAGATTTTGATCTATCATAATAGCTTTGTGAATTCTTCATGTGTTCACTGTATCTCCTATCTACAGATTTAGACCTTTTTCTTCTTCTTTCAATAGACCTTTTAGAAGGAGAATCCTGCCCTTTATATTTACGATCTGGTGATCTTTTGTTCTTTTTCTTGTGTTTTGAATGGCTTATCTCATCATCCATATCAAATATCATATCATACCCATCCGATTTTTTCTCTTTGTTTTTTATAACAAATGTTTCTTTTGAATTTTTATTTTTAGAAAATTTGTTCCCCTGTTCAAACATCATTTTTGAAACAGATTGGCTGAAATCTACATGAATCCTTCTGTCATCAATCAAAACATTATCCATCTTAAAATAAGCATTTTCACAATCCTCTTCCTTCTCAAATTCAATAAACGCATATTGCAAAGATTCACCAGTCTTCTTGTCTTTGATTACTTCACAACTTTTTATAGGCCCAAAACGTGAGAATATTATCTCTAAGTCCTCTGACGTTGTGACAGGATTCAATTTGCAGACAAAAAGAACATTTTCAGGAGGCTTCACATCAGCATCTGGAATATCACCAACCATTTCCAATATAGTGGCCCTTGCTTTGGCTTCACTCTCCTTGATTTTTTCTTCAATTTCTTCAGCGGATTTTCCCTTTGTATCATCAATCTCTTCATCAGCTCTAATATAATTTGATTCCAACTGTTCTTTAGTCGGTAATGGGGAAGCATCAGGTATTTCCAAATCAGGAGGGTCATCATAAGGATCATGAAGAACCACAGTATGAGTTATCAAGATATCTTGGTAGGGTCTGTTATTAGGATCACATATGGCTTCATTGATTTTAAGAAGAGTTTCGAAACCTTCAGCTACTTCCCCAAACACAGTATGGACTTCATCCAGATAGGTAAGGTTTTCACCAAGGGTTATGAAGAACTGAGATCCATTCATGTTATTGCCATTATTTACCATTGAAAGGGTTCCAAGTTTTTCATGCTTCAATCGGGGCTTTAGTTCAGCTTCAAAATATGTTGCTTGATCCCCATATATGCGACTGAAGATTGATTCACCTCCTCGACCAGTACAAGTGGGATCACCTGACTGAGCAATGAAGTTTCTTTCAACTTTATAAAAGACACAGAAATTGTAATATTTGATTTTGCAGAGTTTTAAGAAGTTCAGACATGTGTTAGGACGCTCCTTCAGGAACAGATCTACAGTGATGTCTCCAAGGGTAGTTTCAATAACAACTGACATTATGGTTGTTGGCAAGCTAAATAAACAAGAAAAAAATCATTAATAGCAAAGTTTTTATAAAAATACAACTTATTGAAAATTTATAAATACAATATATATTTCCAGTTTCAAAACAATTTCATGCTTTGTAAACTAAATTATCCAATATAAAAAGAAGGAATTGCAACATTCTTTATTAAGATTTATTCATTTCCATTAGAAGAAAACTAATTATAAATTATTGATAAATATAAAGGTTTCATAATATTATTCCCTTTTCCAAAAAAATATAATGCGGGAAAAGAATGCTATACTCAGCAGAAAGGATATAATTTGCATGAAAAAATGACAACTTTCCTATAATGCTTTATATGTGTTCTTTCACTACTTCAAACTTGTACATTTTTAAAAATAACTTATAGCTGGAAGGAAATTGTCTAAAAGTATGAGTGTGTATAATATAATATATAAAAAAGCAGGAGAGACGTCCTCTTTGAATTACAACTTTATTTTTCATAACTAAGCATTAAAATTTTTTTCACAGCTTTTAATTTTTAAAAAACTATTTTCAATGACAAGGGAGCAAAATATTTAGCAAACAAAGCCAGGGAACACAAAAATAGAGGATATGTGTATGCATTCAGAGCTTATACATTAATGGAAAAGGAATTTACAAATATTTAGAAAAGCAAGTCTTTATTTTAGTCATGTAACTTTCACACGATACAGCAAATTAACAATAGATAGCTCAAGTTACAGAAATTAGATCCTGGAAATGGGGAAAGTGAAAATTTGAATTTAAGTGATTTAAAAAATATTACCTTTAAGAATGCAAATAAACCAATAAATCACAATTAACATAAATACACACACACACAATGTCAGAAACATAAAATGGTATAGTTTATATAATATATATCATGATATATATATACACACATATATATCTGTTAATTGATGATTGCAGTACATACACTTAATAGCTAGTATATTTTAATATACAAGTATGCCCTCTATCCATTTGCATATATATATATAATGATATCTGTTATCTGTCAATAAATTTTAATTTAAATCTATTTTTGCAGGATTTAAATTAGTTTGAGATAACATTACATCAATTTCTATTTTTTAAAATTATTTATCAATTTCTATTGGCTCATACTATATGATTTTAAAATTTTCTTTTATTTCCTAGTCCAAACCTTACCTTTTTATTTAATTATTTCCAACATGTGCGCTAAAAAATTGTTGAGTCTTGAATTCTCTTACCCTGGGTGAAGGGATATCAATTCTTAACAACAATAGAATAAGACATATAAGCATCTAGAGATATCCAAGATACCTTTTCTAAATCAATTTATGTCAAGGAAAATTTTGTAAGAATCTCTTAATTAAAGCACTAAGGCAAAATTTTCTCATGCTTTTCTCTTGCAGCTGAGTATAAGTAGATGTGTTTCATTATCTCTGCACATGTACAAACAATGTTATTCTGTAGAAAAATAAAATGAGTTAATACCAAACTTATATATTTATATATGTAAGTAATATAATTTTACAAAGCAATGGTCAAAAACAAAATTAATTTGGTGTTAACATCTTTAATTTATCTATATAAATAAAATAGAATATTTGTCTGCTTTTCTTTTATGCACTGCTGTACCGCTCATCGGATTGCTACAAAACTGCGAATACTTATTATTTGCACTGGCGGGATGGTTATAGGCATAATAAAATTATGTAACATTTAAAAATTTAGATGTATTTACCGTATCTATTAACCAAGGATTAACCTCCAAATAACTTTCCAACGAGACACAACAGATTCAGTGAAATTCAAGTTAGAGTTTAATATTTCGTAAGTTTTGGGATAAGCACTCCTATAGAATTGAAATAATTAAAATTTTAACGTTTTTTTGCAGAATTTTCTGGAAATATTAGAGTACAAAAATTTTTGCATTAATTTAACTTTAAAAAAATATTAATTCAACTACATCAACAAATTTATGCTATAAATATATTTTCAGTGCATAATCAATTTAAAAATATTTTAATCACATATTCTCATATACATTTTGTGAGTTCCGAATGAATATTAAACGAACCACAAAAGATACAAAAAATTGTTTCTTCTCTTTCAGTTCTCACAGAATATCAAGCAGTACAATTCTAAAAGAATACATAAATCCATTATATAAAATTGATTGTTGTTTGTTCGTACTTTATGCATTGCCAACTTTATTCAACCGTACTTTATCAAACCAATTTCTATGCAACTTGGTCAACTCATTGCTTGCACATGTGTGGGGGTTATAGACAGAGTACAGTTACCATATCTGTTATATAAAAATGAATTTTTATTTGTTCATATCCTATGTGCTGCTGTACTGTTCAACCTTTTGCAATGAAACTTGGTAAAACCTGTTGCTTGTATTTCCACGAAGGTTATATTTAAAAATTGATAACTGACAAAAATCAGACTCCACATCCCATAGGAATTAATCACACATACATCAAACAAAATAAAATCATTATGCTAGATGTCAGTCAATGCGAGGAAATAAAATCAAAAATACTTTATGAAAGCGGTAATGTGTTTCTTCTCATTAATAAATAGTCTTCTAGACAAGATGTTGTTATTCAGCTTGTTCATTATTTTGTCTGCAAAAAGCTGTACATATTCAAAGTTGATTTCATGCATACAAATTAAAATAATTATAGATGCCGCTCAAAGTAAAATATATTTAATGAAAATTTTCAAGTGCAAACAGTAATTAATCTCCTAACAATATTTTGATTATACAAATGTATATCGTGTTGATTGTGTCGATAAAAAAATATTTTTAAATATTCGTCTGCAGCAAACCTAATTGCACAACATCTGGAAATTAGCCAAATTGAGCTTCATATGCAAACGGGGAATGACAAGAGAATAATTAATAAGATTGTTTAGAAATTGCAAATTTACATGCTTCAGAGTCTCAAGATCAACATGGGCAAGAACCAAAAGACAACATTTACATGCTACCTGATCACGAGTTTCAGGATAAAAAAACTAATACGAGGCAAGAAGCTAGACAACTATCCATAATGAAACATCTGTCAGCGGTGTGCTCACTCAATACATTCCCAATACACCTTTTGAAATCAAACAAATGTAGTTCCCTATTTGACTTATTTTCTTAATGACCGTCAACAATGTGCATGGTCTATCACTTCCAAGTGAGCGGACTAAACTTAAAAAATCTATGTTTTTCACATAATCAGTTGTATGCTGGATGCTACAAGTCGGACAATCAAGAAATCAACTTGTTTCTTCAGAAGATGGATGAACAACAACAAAATATCATGGCCTACCTTAAAGCTCTTGAATAATAAAAAAGAATAGAATAAAAATTTATTTACACTTCTTTAAATATCAATCAACTTCAATGAATGTATTCATTTACGATATGAAAATAAATGCCTTTTTTTCCATTCTTCCTAGTTAAAAAAGACAGTTATTTAAAATTTCAAATATTTCCAAAATTATTTCATCAGCTGCAGCAATGTGCCAGGTACCAGCTAGTTTTTCTAATAAAAGGATTGATTTGTATGTGAGGAGAAATAATGAAATGTATCTGTTTGCATCTGAATAAAAGAGAAAAATGTGCTTAGTGTTATTACTAAGAGTTTCTTACAGGGATTTATTTGATTATAGTGACGTCGATTTAAGAAAAAGAATCTTGAGTATCTTTGGATGTTATGTTTCAAGTGTTAGGAATTTTCAACCCTTCGTTAGCAGCATGAGAACTAAAGCATCAGCAATTGTTTAGAGCAAAAGTTAGAAATAATTAAATAAAAATAAAAGTGGAATTTGGATAAGGAAATAAAAGAAAATTTTAAAATAAAGTAATTTGAATGAATTTAAGCTGTAAAATACGAAATTAGTTGTGATATATATATATAATGATACTCCTTTATTTAATTTATAAGGTACTGGTAAAAGTTATAAGGGAAAATATAATTCGGTAGTAACTAGAATTAATAAGCAAGAAGCTTGTGTGTGAAGTACTGATATCTCATATTTTCAACAACTGACAGTGAAAATTGATACTGTATAAATTTTGTCAAACTGTTAAAAAATAAATGTAAAAGCATCATAAAACGGTTATCATAAAAATGATCAAATTGCTTTTAAATTGCATCGGGAAGTATTCATTAAAAATAAAAAGTGATGGAAATTTTTTAAAGTAAAGACACAATTCAATTTATTAAGTTTTAGAAGCATTTTTAAAAATTCTATTGAACTTCAAAATAGATAATCATTGTGATATTGTTCTTTAAATCACATAATTTATCACATATTCAATTTTTAAAAATATATTATTTTAAATTTAAGAGTTCCTTCAGGTTGACTCCATTATATTTCAAATTTATGCATCACGACACTCAATACATTTCATACTCTTATTTGTCCATAAGAAACTACAGTTTATAAATAATAACACTTACATGAAAACTAAAAAATAAACTATTACCAATTACCTAACTTATTCTATAATAAATTAACTTTGCATTCTGCCTATGTTGATTTTAAAATTTTCCAGGTTTAATCTCCGCTGAGTTGAGTTAAATATTTCTGATATAATTGCTGTTCACTGCTCTATTTTATTTTTTATTCCTACTTATTTGAAGAAGCATAAGAAAAGTACTTACATAAATAATTTATAAAAAATATAAAAAAATTCTTAAAAAAAAGATAGTGAAATTTGAATTGCGGTTTACGGGCATGCCTGACAAAAAAAAAATCATATTCAGTGAGTTTCATCTCAACTCAAACTTTTCTTAGCGATACAAAGAAAAACTAAAAACTGAAACCACAGTACAAAAATAATTTCGATATCTTATTAAATGTGTGTATTTGTGTGAAAAAAAATTAATCAACTCCATGAATTTCATTTAATTACCATATCATTAAGAAGTTTTTTTTCTTTTTTACTTCTCACTTGACACGAATTAGACTGTCTTTTTTATAGACTGTATATATTAGTTTTTTTTTATCAAGAATCTTGTCTTGAAAATTGGCTTTTTCTCAGAAAGCATAAAATTGAGTAGAAATGATTTAAATATGGGAAATCAGGATGATAAGTGTCTTTCACTGTTATGAATTTCTGTTTTTAAATAAACTTGACCACGATCCTGACTTTTGGACTGTAATAAAAGGAAGTGTTTTAAAAGAAAATGATTTTTCTTTGAGGGTAATTTCTTATTTTATTTGAATATATTACATATTCTTTTACTGAAAATTTTAAATGCATGTTTTTGAAATGGGTGACATTTTTACATTTCCATGAGGAAGGTTATCTTGATTTAATAGTTTTAAATATTTTTATTTCTTCATTTATACTTTTAAATTTATTTTTCTTTGCATTAGTGATTACAACAAAGTGACTCTCATCCTAGATAATCTTGAGTTATTGTTTTATTTTTCTTGATCCATTGAAACTTAAATGTTCTGAGCAATTCAAATTATATTTATGAATAGGTAGTTCATATTAAAAAAAAAAGAAATATTTAAATTACAGCTTTTAATCAAAAATCAAGTTAATTCTCAATAGGAGAAACAAAGCTCAGTTTTCATTTCAGCCTTAAATCTATGTAAAATATGATATTTCTAAGTTTTATGAAAGAAAAATAATTAAATAATTTTATCCCCTTTATTTTTTATTTTTTTAAAAAAAATTTAAGTGCATTTGTACATTGAATGGAAGTAAAAAGCTTTTGAGAAACACTATCAAGATCATATCTTAATTTATGAGACACTATTTGTTATCAGATATATTCTCTTCTTAAGGATAAATCATTTGAATAATTTCAGTATTAATTTGTAGAAGGAATGATTTTTTAATTGTAGTATTTTGGTATCAGTGTTTTAAATAAGGTAGTAATAAGATGTTTTTTGAGACTGTTGTCATGTTAAAAGAATATATATAATAAATAAAAGAATTGTGATGAAAATTTGTAATTCCAGTTTTTATTTGATTGTTAAAGAATATATATACATTCATTAACAGTAACATATTTAACAATCCTCTTAGGGTATTTAACAGTTCTACAAGGATTCTGATTTCATTTTTAGTGCAAATTTTAACAATTATTGATTCATTTATAATAATGTAGATTTTTAATAAAATGAAATTTTAAGTAAAAATATCTTTTTCTCTAATGTTAAAATGCAATTTTGTGTTCTTTTGTTCTAAGCTTCAAGATTTTGTTGTTATTGTTGTTTATTTGGTTTTACTAATTTTGTGTTTGTGTGCATGTAGTTGGATGGGTGAGAAACATGATTGATATCAATTCCATTTATTTCTTTCAGGCTGGTTGGTTACATTTTAATACCTTAATTGATTTTTAAAAAATAAGGCATATGTTTTAAAAAAATATTCCTGTCTATATGTTATGTTTAGTCAATATTGATTGCTGGGCATTTCTGATGTTTCATTACTTCTAGTATCATTGAATTTTCTAGTCAGTTTAGTTATTCCTGAAGTAATATATTAGATGCCTTTGTAAATATTCTTACTGCCAGAACTTAGTATCAGTATTTAGCGAGATTATTACTTCTTCTATTCTGTTAAAATATTTTATGCAACATTAAATATATTCAGTAAGAAAGATTCTTTTGAAAATTATGGGAGTTTGCATTATCTATCTGAATTTTCCAATCATATGCTTTATTTATTATAACATATTTAAAATATATAAATTTTATTTGCAAAGTTGTTAAGCGTTACTCTGCATAATTCTGTATGTAGTTCTCAAGATAAAAAATACTAATATTATCTTCTAAATTCAACTTATTGAATAAATGTTTTTCCATTCCACTTCTATTAGTTTGTTCCAAATGATCTCTGGTATGTAGCAGTTACAGTGGCTGAAACAAAGGATCGGTTTCCATCTTTTATGAAAAAGATCCTACAAAAGGACTATAATTATTCCCCTACAGGTGCAGGTAAATAAATATCTTTATTAAAACTTTAATAATGTTAAAATGTCTTTATTTGTATTGAAAAATTTAAATGAGATGTGATAATTTCTTTTTGTAAGAAATTTATATATATATATATATATAAAGATGTAGGTAAAAAAAATTAATATAATTTAAGATTAGGTTTATTGTAGATTAAAAACTTGATTTTATTACAAACAATAATATGCTTTTCACAAACTTTAGTGAAATACTCAAGGTAAGGAGATTTATTTTATATTTATTCGAGAGATCTTAATTTTTACTTAGTAAAGAACTCAAATATTGGTGTAAAATGAGTATTTTATTAAAATAATAAAATTTGAATTAAAAAAAAAATCTTTTTTTAAAAAAATGTTTTAGAAAGTGTAAACTTTGGCCATTATAGAATAAAGAATGGATAATTTATTATATCAATTATATTTAGGTTTAATTTTTTTAAAAAAAATAACAGGTCAAAGATTTATACTGACCAATTTATGATTACTCTATGAAATCTATCTCATCAAAATGATTTTTAGAAATTTATCTTTAATGATGTTTTCCAAATTATCTTGTAAAGAGAGAAAATAGTCTTTTTTGTTCCCCATTTTTAGTATAAAAAAATATAGTTTTTTTCTGGAAATTTTTTCTTTTATCAAATTATTCTTTTAATGTATTTTTAATTTTTTTTTCTCAGACTGAGTGTATCTAAACTGTTATTGTGGATATAATAATAAAACATGATGAAAATATGAAATAAATGTTTTTCAAAACATAATTTTTAAATTTCATAATTTAAAAATTTCTTTCTTTTTCCTGCAGATAGTATTTTAAGTAGATATTTACATTACCATGACTTTGTTGAAATGCATTTGGACAGTGTATTTAAATATGGAGAGAGCAGTGTTCTTCCAAAAGAAGTAAGTATGCTAGTTTATTTTAAAATTTCAAATTTAAATAAAATTCTTATAAAATCTTTTAATAGTTTTAATAAAATCTTCGTTTTATTTCTTGTTAAACAGAAATGTTCATCATTAACTCTATAAGCTTCTTATTGGCTCATATGAATGAAGATGCTGTAAATGAACATTATATATATATGTATATTGAAATTTGGGGCCCAAATTTTTTGTGAAGTTAAAAAACGCATGCACATTAACACATATTATAAATGCATGACTTTGTTTTTGCTAATGCATCAATTACTTCAGAAAAATTATAATTTTTTGCAATTTCTTTTATGATGCTCAATATAGCAAGTGCATTTAAATGAATACGTGTTTGACCAAAGATAATTCTTTATTAATCTTAGTTTTCTGAAAGAGCTTTCAGCATTTACTGTCATAACTGGAAACATCAAGAATAGTTTTAACACTGTTAATACATTTAAAAGTAACTCATTATAATTATTATTTAGTGTGTTTTACAATATGTTTTGTGTGTTATTTACATCGCTTTCATTCAAATCAATTCCCTTTGCAAATAAATTCCCTGGATTAGGTTTTCATCTACATCTTTATTATAAAACTTTACAAAATTTTTGAAACATTTCTTTAATTTATTTTTATTTAAAAATTATACATCAGTGACTAATTTGGAATCAGAAATAATATTTGGTATTCTTTTAAATCTATCTTCTATTTTTACAATGACAGTATCAATTACAGTGTTGAAAAATTACGCTTAAATTCCTCTACCAGTTTTTTTTTATAATTCCATCTTCTGTTAATTTGGAATATAATCTTTACCTTTTTTGATTTCGTTTTACAGGAAAATGTTCAAATTACATGCTAGCGTGTTTTTGCTTCGTCTAAAAATGTCTTAAATTTTGTTCTCAAATTTTGAATTTCAGTTTTAATTTGATTGACAAAATTGAAAGCTGAGTCAAGAGCAGTTGTTTTGAACAATAACAGTATCAATTACAATGGTGAAAAATAACACTTTTCTTCTACCAGGTTCTTTTTTAACTCCATCTTCTGCTAATTCAGAATGTAATCTTTTTTCGAATTCATTTTACAGGAAAATATTCAAATTGCGTGCTAGCACTTTTGCTTTGTCTAAAAATGTGTTAAATTTTAGATTTAATTTTAATTTCATTGACTAAATTTAAAGCCGAGTCTAGAAATTAAAAAAAAATATTTTATTGATAGTATTAGTTATGAACAATAGAGCAAAGCATACTATTAAGCATAAAATAAATAGCATTTTTTTTATTGTATCTAATAAACCTTTAGCTTTGGATACAGCAGCACTATCGTTACTTACACCTATACATTTTTCAGGGCATTACAAGTATGCACAGCTTTAACCAAATCTATTTGGGCTTCCCTACAAGTGTCCCATAATGGTTTAAGAGTAATATAAAAATGCTTTTTAGAAATTCCCATCTTTTTGTAGGTGTAGAAAATAAGCTTTATAAATGTTGAATTCTCTTGTCTGTCTCTTTTGTCTTTTTCTCCGTCTTTTTTTTAAATCGTAGAAAGGAAGGAATGAAGGTATGTTCTCTGGCAAATGCTAAAGAATCGTTATTCCTTCCTTTTGCTGAGTTAACAATAATAAAAAAAATTTACAAATAACTGATGCCACCAAAGTGCCAGGAATCCTAAAATAAAATTTAAAACAACAACAACAACAAAAAAAAAACAACAAGTGTCACAAACATTGTTTGGAACCTATCTGACGTCTCCAAAAAAGCCAAATCTGGTCTTCAACTTAAGAGTACCTTGGTGAGTAAAGTCACGAATCCAATCAAACGAAAGCGAGATACAGCCTAACTTCTTACGAAAAGTCTCTTGCTGCTTCATATGAAGGACAAGAAAGAACGATATGTTCACAATTTTCTAGAACCTTGTAGTGAGTACAATTAGGAGAATCGATTAGACCACATTTATAAAGAACTGCATTAACTGGAAGAAATAAGTTTTAGAAATAAGTCAAAAAGTCAATGCCTAGTTTCGGCTATATAAGTTGATTGTTTTTAAGTTAAAGTTTTCCATTCGCTTGTAATTTTCATTGTATTTAGAATTTTTCCATTCTTTGTTTTGTTTTGGTTGGTCTGCTTTGTAAATAACTGATCTCACATCTTCAGCCGAAATCCAGTCACAGATTGTCGGGGAGATCAACTCTTGTTTGGCAGTGGAGTCTGCCTACTTATTTTCAGCAATTCCCACATGGGCGGGGGTATATACCAATGTCTAAAAAGAGCATCAGCAATGAACTGAACTAGAAGAAGTGAACTTGTTAGTGAATGAAATTTGAAGCTGCTCAGGTCCGTCAAGTTAGACAATCTGTCCTCAAAATTATGTAGTCCTTAGATTCTTTTATGAAGTGAAGGACAGCCAAGGCCAATACAAATCCCTTCTGTGAAAACACTGAATTTATTTTATATATTGTTCCTTTCATACTGGCATTCATAGAATAATGGCCATTATTGCTGTCGAATGCTCATTTTTAGAAGCATCTGTGGTCAAGATTATTCTATACGATGAAATAGATGCTTTGTTCTCAGCTTATAACAATTTGATGGTGTTAGGATCTAGACGTTGGTGCTGGAATCCCAATTCGTGAGACTATATCGAAATTCTGATATTCTTCCCAATCAGTTGGGACCCTTGTTAGTATGATTTTGTCTGGTGACAAATTTTCAAGCTGAGAGAAAGCCTCCAATGTAGCTCCAATTGAAATAATGGAATTGACCTCAGTAACAGATTTTGATGCGTGTATGAAATCGCATACAGGAAATTGATTGACAAAAAAATGTTGCATTTTTCCTCTCAAGTCTCAATTTTATAGTAATCTCATTTGAAATTTTGTAAAGAATCGAAAGAGGCATCCAATCTTTGGAGCCTGTGTGTGAAGCGAAGGATATTATCCTGAATTCTTTCCAGTTTCAAACCCTGCTTTATTCCTTATGCCGATCAAGTGAACACCAAATTGATCACTTGAGTGATGCAGATTTTCTGTAAATTTAGATACAGACGCTCCCCACATAGGAGTAACGAGAGTTTTGATTACATTTAGTTTCTTAAATGCTTTGTTTTTGAGTTGCTCGATATGGTAACGGAAAGAGAAAACTACGGGTAACTAAATACCAAGGAAATGGATATTATTAGTCCAAGGGATATTACAGTTGCAAAAAAGGACTTCGAATTCAGTTGACGATCTCCGAGAAGAAAGGTTAATTATTTTGCTCTTCTGTGGAGCAATATCTATCTGCCATTTTTTACTCCAGCCCTCTAATTTGGAGACACATAATCCTAACTTATTTTTACTCCTCTCTATATTTGACTCCTCCACAAAGATAAAAATGTCATCCTCATGAATAAAGCCACTTCATTGGGCAAAATATTATAAGTACCTTTAATGAAATTTGTAAAGAGTAATGGGGAAAGAACACTTCCCTGAGGGACGCCTCTATCTTGCCTAAAAAGTGAAAAGGAGACCCCTCTCCAAAACACAAATGCTTTACGGTCTTGCAAAAAATGCGCAAACCACAAAGCCAGCTTTCAATATATTCCGGATTGTAAGATATTGACTAACAGGCCATCATGCCAAACCTTATCCTATGCAGACTTTATGTCAAAGGAAATGCCATACACAAAGTTTTTCCGGACTCTGGATATTAAAATTTTGTTTAGCAGGATTGCTAAAAGTCTGCCACCTGCTTTTTATGATAAAAACCCAGCATGAGACGGGAAAAAGAATTAAAAAATTTTGTTGTTTGTTTCAGTAAAACTGTGGAATCCAATATAAAATTATCCGTTCTGAAAATTTTCCTATAACAGATGTTAATGCTATGGGTCCATATGATTTGATTTCTGGTAGATTTTTTTCAGATTTCAGATTAGTATAATCTTTGGTGTTCTCCAGGATTCAGGGACCGTATTGTGTGTCCATAAATTATTTAACAATCAAGTGATATCATCGTGTTTTCTTCTGAGAGACACGACAACATTTTCTTATTCACCTGGTCTTATCCTGGATATTTATTCCGCGTTTTCGAGAAAGCGAATCAAAGCTCTAATGGAAAAGGGGCTGTTCAATCTTTCATATTCAACTGTCTCCGCAAGCTCAATTAAGAAATCCATAGGAAGTCTTCCGTTTGGTGCTCTCCTGATTAAGCTATAGGCGATTGCATTAGCCTGAGCAAGCGGCATTGTTAAGAATGACGCCTGAGTTGAGAATGAGATACTTATGCATGGGGACCCAACCTTATTCAGCAGACTCTTAATGATGTGAAAAGCGCAATGTGAGGATGCAACTTCCTGCGAATTTCCCCAAAATTACGTTTTTGCCTTTTCACGTATTTTCTAAGAGTTGAAGCCATGTTCCTATAGGTGACCCAATTCGATATGGAAGGGTATGATTTTGCCTTTCTAAGAAGTTCTCTTTTCTCCGCCTTAATATAATTACAATTTACATCCCACCAAGGAGGGTGAGAGTGACTCAACCTAGAAAAAGAGTAAGAGGATGCAGTAGCACTTTCTTGAAAAGTTTGAGTGTGACTGTCGAGGGATGGAAGTTGTCTCTGTCTTTCAAAAAACTCGTTTACTTTTGCAGAAATTTGTCCCCAATTTATGTATTTTCGGGTTTGTAGGGACTTCATGCCAATGTTACCGACCGAGATGGAAATGGGGCGGTGACCTCTGTCGTACAGGTCATGAGGAATCTCTATCCTAATTTTATTTTTCATACATGTTGAACAGATTGACAAGTCTAATAAAGAGGTTTGTATCCCCTGAAATTTGGTGAATTTATTCATATTTAGTAAGCACATTTGGTTAGACCATATCTAATCTAAAACCAAATGAACTTCGGAGCAATAGCTCCCGAGAGCCGAGTTATGTAAATTGAAATCGCCCAGAAGTATGAAAGGAGGAGTAATTTGAGATGCAAGAGAATCTAGCCATGAAGCTTCAAACTCGCCACCAGGCGAATAGAGGTTAATAATTGTGATTGAGAAATCCGAGTTTGGACCAAGCCAGATCTTTAATGCCAAAACCTCCACATCCGATGGTGACAGGGCGAGAGCGATACGTTGTGCCGGGATATCCTGACGAACCACTGTAATAAGGCCACCTCTAGTTGAGTTTTGCCTTACAATACGAATTTTATATATGTATATATATTTAAGTGAAAATTGATCTGATGCACTCAAACAAGATTCCTGCAAAACCAAACATTGGGCAAGAGAAAAACGGGGTTCAAGCAACCAAGAGATCTTACTTTTGATACCCCAGACATTCCATTGAATAAGATGATTTGGAAAGAAAAAAAGAGAATAATAATAAGAAAATAATAAAAAAACAACCATTATCTAAACATTCTTCTTCCCCGTTGAGATTACTTATTTCAGCAAGGGAATTGTGATCAAGAACAATATCTGGACTATGAGAAGGGCTGTAGCCAAAGTTTGATTCGAGCAATGCTATTTTATTAGAGAGTCTGTTGTCGCTTGTTGATTTTAATAATATTGCGAAGAGTATTATTCTCCTCTACTTTTTTGTCGCAGTCATTTTGAATTTCCATGATGCGAGCCACGCATTGACGGTTCACTTCCTGAAGTTTTGAAATTTCATTCCCCTGTGGAATAAGACCAGTAATCAACTTTGTAAGCTCCTGAAGGTCTGATTTGAGGTCCGAAGTTTGCTTGTTGGTGTTGTCAAGAATGTGAGTTGGGGAATCGCTCGACTTCTTGCACGAAAGCTGATGATGTCAGTGATCTTCTTGCTTCCTAGAAAGAGATATCATTGTCTCTGTCCAAATTAATGATTTATTTTTCTATTGAGTAGAAATGGCAATCTCTGCTGAGTGTGTCGTGCTCTACTTCACAGCGAAAGCATTTAGTAGGTAGAACACATTTCTCAACTTGTGTGCCCCCACAATATTTACGTATTTTGTTGTTTACACTAAAATTGTGTGTGTCCAAATTTCAGACTGTTATAGTGCACTTTGCGGTTCTCAATAAATTTTGAAACTTTAAATATAAGCCGACCAAGCTTTATTTCTTTGCCGTTTGATTTGTCTTTTTCTTCAAATAGCACAATTGGAATGAGCTCTGATGTTCTCCTCGTTTTGAATCTCACTATTCTTGCAGCAGTAATATTTTAAACAAAAACGTTCGTCATTGATATCTGCATTGCTAACATTGTCAACATCACAGATAATATATTTGGTAACTATATTCATATCAATAATTTAGACAAAAGCATTTGGAAAACTTGTAACAAAGCTCGTTACTTTTTGAACTGAATTTAAGTCCATAAAAAGAATTAATTTTTAATGTTCATTAAGAAATTACGTAAAATCACTTTAAAGGATAGGTCCAAATTTGACGTTAATATCAGTTAGCTTTTAATCTATGGGACTGGGACTGTCTTCCTGTCTATAACCAATTAATCCTGTCTATAACTATAATAGAACAGCCTTTTTGAGGCGCTATCTTAGTTTTTTCTATAATTGGGAACTCATTTGTCAAAGTTTAATTTATCATTCTATCTTTGCAGCAGCTCTCAGCTGGACAACTACTTGTCAGGAACAAAACATTTATCAAATGAAATTTATCTAAAACGTAGAAGTAGAACTTACTTTAAGTCTCTGAAAAAAAAAAAAAATTAAACCATTCCTAAGCCACTTCACCTCCCATGAAAAATGGCATCGAACCCAAATAAAAATGCAAAAAAGGAAAACCCCTAATTATGGGTTCCCTCAAATAAAAGAAAACCACAAAAAACAGGCAAAGATTACCCTGACAGCTACAACATGAAGAGAGAAATAAACTGAATGACCAGAAAAAAAAACAACCTAAATCACACTAAGAGAAAAGATAAAGATGAGAGCTGGAAAACTCAACCTTCATCCTTCACTTCCAGATGCCTTTTTCTTTTTTACCATATATGCAGCTGGAAGTGACATCACAAATTAATAAATGAAAGAAGTGTGCTAGGCAAGGCACATAAATTGCATGTGGGTTTAGAGAAAGTATTCTTGACTATTCGTATACCCTTCCCTTTCATATTAATACCGTTTATAATACCCTAATATACAATTCATAATATTTAAATCAGATTCACTTAATCTTTCCAAGAGAGTGGACATAGTTTTATCTGGTTTGGCATGGACATTGTTATATCTAACATTATTAAGCAGTTTATAGAATGAATCATCAAATTATTGTATACTATATTATAAGCTATTCCTTAGTAGGTGAAGAAAGTGATTATGAATCTACTTATATTAACAATATTTTGACATTTGCACAAGACTATAATATATATTATGAACTTCATATATAACCAAATCTGCCAACTGTTACATTGAAACTTGTACCTTAATTCTTTTCTTTCCAATCATGGCCGGTGAAGCAGTAAAACTAAGAGTTGAACATTTAAATTATTTTTGTTTTACTTTTTGTTTGAATAATCTTATAAGATTAAACATATTGTTACGGATTTCCTATCTTTCTACTAACCTGTCGGGTTCTTTTATTCGTATAGTGGGTGTGTATGGTGTTAGAGATAAGATGATGAGCACAATGATCAGTCCTTTAATTGGAGATACAACACAGACATTAATTTCAGGACAAAAGACAGCACAAAGACGACAAATATTTACAAAAGACAACTATATACAGCCAAGTCGAATACACAGGACAGCACACAACAATACTCTACTACAGACAGTAGCCCACAATAGCAACAGTAGTCCGTAGGCAGAAATTCCGTAGTGACAACGTCCAAAGCTCACAAAGCGGCCAGACAGGATTCAGCAGGAGAGGGAATCTTTTAGGGATACACTTATGTAGGTCTCTCCAAACGGCTGAAACTACTCCTTTGTCTCTTCTTGCCTTCGCTGCCGACTCAATACTTCGCACAACGGGACTACTCCTCAGTTCAGGACAGCTCCGTTCCCGATGACGACACAACGAGCTACGACGCAGGCTTCGTCAGAATACGCTATACAACTGTCCTCCGTTCAGGACTCCTGAGTTCAAGACCTCTCTCTCTTAGATCTTCTCGATTTATTCCACAGCGCTACTGGTTTTCATCGTTGAACACCAGACCGTCGTACTTCAACTTGATTCTTCTTCAAATCTTCTTTCCCTTTTCTCCGCTGCTCAGCTTCGACTTGCTTGATTCACCCCTACCGCTTTTTGTATTGGGTTGTTCGGAAAGTCATTTCGTTTTTTTTAGTGAAAATGAAAGACGATTTTCGTATAATGAATAAGCATTTTATTAAATTATGTATTGGCCATTCTGATCCAACACCCTTTGCCATCTTTCTGGTAGTAGCATGATTCCACGCTCATAAAATTTTTGGTCTTTGCTGGCAAAAAACTGATCCAGGTGATTTTTGGCATCTTCATTTGAGGTAAAGGTTTTACCATCCAAAAAATTTTGCAGGGACCGGAACAAATAATAATCCGAAGCCGCCAGATCTGGAGAATATGGTGGATGTGGCAGTGTATCCCATTCAAGCAGTAAAAGCGTTTGGCGAGTGACCAAACTTGTAAGAGGTCTCGCATTATCTTGGTGGAACACTACACCTTTTCTGTTGATTTACTCTGGCCTTTTCTGTTGAAGTGCATCGTTCAGTTTGTCCAGCTGATGACAGTAGACTTCGAATTAATTGTTGTGTTATCCTGTAAAAGCTGTAAAAAAACCGATTCCTTTAAAATCCCACCAAACAGACAGCATCACTTTTTTTTGATGATATTGGCTTTCGAAATGCCTTGAGCCGGTTCATCTTTTCAGCTCCATGATCATTTGCGTTTGACATTGTTATATACAACGCATTTTTCGTCCCCAGTAATGATGCGCTTTGAAAATGAATCATTTTTGTGACGTTTGAGAAGCGAATCACAGACATCAACGCGACGACACAAATTTCTCTCCGTGAGAACATGGGGAACCCATATATCGAGCTTCGAGGTTAATCCCAGGCCTTTCAGGTGGTCATAAACAGTTGAATTCGATAACTTTAAGATCTCACCGATCTCACATGTTGTTATTCGCCGGTTTGCATCAACTAATGCCTTTATCTTGTCTTTATCAGCTTCAACCGACCTTCCAGAACGTGGTGCATCTTCGACATCAAAATTGCCGGATCAAAATTTTGCAAACCAGTTCTGACACTGGTGTATTGTCAACACATCTTCTCCATACACTTCGGTTAATTTCTTTCTGGCTTGAACTGCATTTTTACCTTTTCTGAAGTAAAAAAGTAAAATATGACGAAAATGCTGCTTATTGCTCTCCATATTTAAAAGGGCACCAACCAAAAACTACTGCGTAGAATTAATAGAACTTTTTCACACACAAGCCTTGCAATATCAGCTCTCAAGACATATAATGGTTATGCGGCTTAAGTGTGAAGTTGGTTTCGAAAAAACGTAATTAAGTCCTCTGACGGGAAAAAACGGAAATTATTAGGTTGGTGCGTATGAAATGTCGGATTCTCTTTACATGCGGACGTTTGTCTCCCTGTTTTCGTTATACTTTTGTCTTTGGCATAACCTCATTCATAGTCGTATTGTCCATTGCCAGAGACTCATTTCAGCAAAATAGGTTTTCTCGAAGGTCTTCCCTTTTGTTATTTCTTTTGAGTTTATTGCCGATATGAATTCTGCCGACATTCGCGTCATTTTCTTATATGAGTACAAACTTGGTAATAGTGCTGCAAAAGCTGCACGCAACATAAACCAAGCGTTTGGGGAGAATACGGTTAACGATCGGAAAGTGCAGCGTTGGTTCGAAAAATTTCGGACTGGCGATTTTTCACTGCAAAATGAGCCGCGCGGAAGACCCAAAACGTCTGTGAAGAATGATGACCTGAAGGCTCTAGTGGAAGCGGATCCAGCCGTATCCACGAGGGAACTTGCTATCAGGATGAAAGTTGACCATACAACGATATTGAGACACCTTTCTGAGATTGGCAAGGTTAAGAAGATGGACAAGTGGGTACCGCACGCACTGACAGAGCGAAATAAGCTGGAACGAACTGGAATATGAAGTTTTGCAGCATCCAACATATTCACCGGATCTCTCGCCGACCGATTTTCATTTTTTCAAGCATTTAGAGCTGTTTTTAAGGGGCAAACACTATGAAAATGAAGACAGTCTAAAAAACTCGATATCAGAGTTTATTAATTCTAAAGACCAAAATTTTTTTAAGACAGGCATCTACGCTTTAAAATCTCGTTGGGAGAAGTGTATTGAAGCGAATGGAGCATACTTTGATTGAATAAACAGCTTTTGAAGAAAGATATGCAGTTTTATACAATCTATTAAGAATCCGACATTTCATACGCACCAACCTAATACTTTCCGAACAACCCAATAGTTTGACGGAGTACCCGTCCTTTCCGGACTACCTCCGCTCCTAGCGTTGAACCTTTATAGAGCGCTGCGGCGAGTAGACTGACTTGGAGTTTTTACTGAGCTGAGCTGCTATGCCATTGGCTGTTTGATCTCTTCTCTACAATCTTGAGTTAGATTATTGGTTTTGGGTTGTATTTGTTACTTTGTATATGAGAAAGACAGGTTCAGGATTTGGGATTGACGATTAATTAGGAGATTTTATTGTAAAGTTATTCTATTAATAAAATATTTCGAGGTTTTTTAATTTTGGGGTCCGAGTTATAATTAATTTTAATTACGGCATCGTTGTCATGATTATCTAGGTTTTTGAAAAAGTTCTCAGCGAGTTTTTTAATGACTTGTTTAAAGAAGGGACATATTAGCGCTTTCCTGATATCGGTGTTTCTCATATACCATTTGGCATCTACTATTTTCCTGATTGTTAAATTATATTGTGACTCTATTATTGTTAAGTTTGACTTAGCTGTATACCCCCAGACAGGGCAAGCATATGTTAGTACTTGGCGCAAATAGGCAGTAAAAATAAGTAATTTGGCATCCCTATTCATTTTGGAATTCCAGGAAATTAATGGGTAGAATTTACGCGCTGCTCCTCGGAATTTGTTTTTAAGTTTTAATAGATGCGGTTTGAAAATTAATTTTCTGCCCAACGTGACTCCTAGATTTTTACTTTCCTGAGACCAGGGGATTTTTAGGTCATTTATCATGACTTGTCTACATTTAATTTCTCTAGTGCCTCTATGGAAAAGTACTGCTTCCTCTTGATGGGATTAATGTCGATTTTCCATTTTGCATCCATTCTAATATTTTTTTCAGGTGTCTGTTCAGGGCTATTTGTATGTGGTTAGGGTTTTTGTTTCTGACCAGTATTGCTGTGTCGTCGGCATATAAGCAAATTAGAGTGTCAGATTGTTTGGGTATGTCATTTATGTAGCATGTGAAAAGTACAGGTCCTAATTTGGATCCTTAGGGTACTCCAGCTTCGATATTTCTTGTCTCAGATAATTCATCTTTAACCTTTACTTTGAATTTCCTGTTGTTTAGGTATGAGATAATTAATTTTATAAGATAAGGGGGTGTTTTGTAATCAATTAATTTGTGTATTAATCCATCCTGCCAGACTCTGTCAAAGGCTTTTTGTATATCTAAAATTACAGCTCCAGTTTTCTGTTTATTGAGAAATCCTTCTGAGATAAATTCTGTTACTCTAATTAATTGGTGGGTTGTTGACAGATTTGGTCTAAAGCCAAATTGCTCTGGGCACAGGATTTTCTATCTTGAATATGTTTATTTAATCTTTTTAGGATGGCGCTTTCAGTAATTTTGCTTAGTGTAGGTATTCACCCCTACCGCAGCAGCTTGCCTTATATATACTGGCGATAGGCGGGGCTAAGCATCTTCTGGACTAATCAGGAGCATTCTGGATGTATCTCGGCTCCTAGTGGGCGAATCGGGGAAATTCTCGATGTTTCGGGTACTTTCTATTTTGTCGCCAAATGATTGCCAAGTTTATCGCCAAGCCATGCGACCTCTGACTTCACACCCATTCACTATTCAGTACATATTACTGTCAATCCGTCTTCCTTACGATGACAGTATCAGAGCGGGCAAGCAAAACTACGCATTCGTAACATTGCTCCGCTCTTCAAAGACTGACGTCCCGGCAGCCCCAGTCTAATCCACCCTCTGATGTAAACAATCTTCATTCTGGGGTTGGGCGACTTCACACATTCGTTGATGACATCCTCCACTCAATTGGCGACAGCGAAAGATCCGTCCAAATCTTCACATTGATGTTGATCTAAGTTTTCTTCTCCGTTTCGGTTTGTACATCCAGACTTAATCTCGCTGCTTGAAATGCAAGATGTGCCATGGAGCCAAACATGGTATCGTAACTGAATTCTCTAGAACAAATTTTCTTCAGGCCGGTCGGTTGGTCTTTTTGTGATTTGTCCATCGAACCAACCGCCTATCAGGATGGTTCAATAGTGCTTTCCGGAATCCACTTGGAAGCCAGGGTTTCGCTTATGGTTGCCGCTAACAGTAGAAGTTGCGCCACTCTTTTTTAACATGTCTGAAGGGGATTTCAATATTCATAAATCAACTTCCTTTCTCCTTTTTCATAGGTACCGCTGCAATCATTGCCTAATAACATCATCAGTTGATGTTCAGACAGCCATGTGGAAACAAATGTGTATAATTTCAGTACTTGTTAATCCTATTATTGTTCAGGACTCTATTTTAATTCTTATTCACAGTTGGATCCCAGATGGCTAGTCCTAAATA
>JAPMOQ010047026.1:685385-732567 GCA_026543055.1 Argiope trifasciata
TATAACCTCAGAAGGGTATTTAATAAAATGAATAGCAATACATTAGAATTTCATTTTGTTTTTGATATATCAAACAGCATAGGAAAATAAAAATCTGCTGAAATCAGATGTTAAAGTGAAGTCTGATCTCAAGTGATTGAGGGGAAAGTGGGGGTGAATTTAAATTATTACACACACACACATGCATGCATATTTAGTTCAGGAAACATTGTGTAACAAAGTATTTAATCTGAAAATTTCATAATTTTTGAATTTAGTATACTTTGCCAAAAATTTTGAAAGCAGTAATTATTTAAAAAATTGTTTCAGTTCAATTCCAGTAAGATTTACAAGATTTATTTCCCACAATAATTGTTGTCAGTTATAGACATTTCCAAAAATAAGAATCATTTCATAAACAAAAAACTCTTGCATATTGCCTGATCTATTGTGAATTTGTAAATTTAGTTGCTGAAGCTTTATTTATTTATTTTATGTGTGTATTTATAGTTATTTTTGTTGATTGTTCAATTTTAACTTCAGTCAGTCATTCAGTTTTAACTAAGTCAAAATAGCATTGTATTCTACTGCCTTTCATTTAAATATAATGTGACCCTAAAAATTCTTATTTAACTACATTTATTTATGGAATTTTTTAAAAACATTAATTGAATTACTACAGGTTATTATAACCATCATATATTAAATTTGATCTAGTATTACAATTTATTAAATTTTTTCTTTATTCATTTCTAACAGCTGTTCCAATGTCTTAACTTGAAGGCACTTTCTTTAAAATGCAATTTCCTGGAGCAGCTTCCACCTGATATTGGGAAACTTCAAAAGCTTGAATATTTGGCTCTTACCAATAACAAACTACAGAACTCATCCATACCTTACACCTTATCTTTTTGTTCTTCATTGAAGGTTTTGTTACTTGATAACAATTTACTTGATGCCTTGCCAGGATTTCTTCTTCTCATCCCAAGTCTGAACACTGTGCATCGGCATGGAAATCATAATTACTTCAAGGCCACCTTTATGTGGTATCACACGGATGTCAATGAACGGATTCTTGCTGTTCCTGGTAGTTCACCTTGTGTTTTAGGATTGCCGTCCTTGAAGTTGTTGTGTGCAACAACTATAATTGGCGCCAAAATGAATTTCTTTGTTAGCACCATTGTTCCACCCACACTTGCAGATTATATATGTGATATTTATTTTGATTTCAATGTGTGCTACAAATGTAGATCTGCCAATTGGAAGTCAAAGCCAGGTGAGTTTTTGCTTAATCAAACATATAGAAGATCTGATCTTTTGCAAATTTCCTTTCCACTTAAATGTAATGGTAATCAATATTTGTATGTTTCTATTCCCCTCACTCATTTCCATGCATATTGAATTTTCCTAACTAAAGTTTAATTACTGTTTTATTATAAGAGTAATTATTTTCATAATAAGAGAAGAATTATTACATTTATATGTCTTAAGGCAATTGATAGAAATTTTTTTATGTATTTTCTTAAGATAGGGATCTTAAAAAATTAACAAGAAATGACAATTTGTTTTTTTTTAAATCATTAATGCATACCCATTAATAGCTATGGAATTTCTGTAGATGCTATAAAAATCTGGCAAAAATTAGGAATATGTAATGAAAAACCACAAAAAACTACAAAATATACTGAAAATATTCTTTTCCTGAATATTCATTCTCAACTGGACAAATAATGAAAGTAATTTTAATATTGTTAAAGAGAGTGGGGAAGAAAAAGCTTGTTCCAGCATGATTACAAAAACTGGAGTCGATCCTCATAATAAAAATGAATTTGAGAGTTTGTTATATATTGTTAAATGGAGCAATGATGATTTAAGAAAAGCAAAGTGAATTTGTATTTATGAATCAAAATTTCAAATGTCTTAAAAAATTGTGTTAATTAATCAAGAAAATCTTATTTGTGTGATTTTTATTTAAAAATATTTACTATAAATATTTCAATTTATTAATCTAACTTTAGTTTGAAGAATTTTATAATTTCTTGATCTAGAGCTGAAAATATTTTTTTTTCTAAAATGCATAGGGAAAAAAAGCATTTTAAAGACTTTTACTATTTTTAAAATATATATATAATCTTGTTTTATAATTAACATATCTAATAAATAAAGAACATGCTTTGATACTCTTTTCATTATTTTAGGTTATAAAGTGTACACATTTAAAAACCCTTACCTGGGAAACACATGTGTGCCTTTCCAACACTGGGCGTGCAGTCTGCAGTGTGCTGAAGATATTGAAATTCCTGCCAGGGCTGAACAGTTATTGTCTGCCATGGAACAGGATAGACAGTACTACAGACATGTTAAGGAAGCTCAAGCTTCTACACTTTATCATAACAAAGGACCCTTTGAACATATTGCCTGTTGCATTCTGTGATCTTTAAGACATTAATTTGTCTTTCAATTTTGTGTAAATTGTCATGCATGTGTTATTGTAGTATAATTGTGATCATATGGTAGTATGTGAACACATTTCCCCATCATAGATTTATATTGAATATCTTTTCAATGTACCCAAGTGAATTTCAGTGTACTTTTTTTTTTTAACTGGTAGGTTAAAAAAATCATTTAAAGATAGTTATTATTTCTTAAATTTTTTTAGAAAATTATTTTACCCTGTTTTTTAATTATTATTATTAGGCTGATATGAGAACTGTTGGATTTGTTAATTAGTTCTTAAATAATATGAACTAAAATAAAGAACCATTAAAAATTATTAAAAAGAAATTTATCTGAAAAATCTTTACAAGCTGTTTATATTTTTTGTAATTTGTTTTATTATTTGCATCTTTCGTAAATCACAAGATTCCATTTTTATAAATAATTTCTTTGAATTATCATATAGATATGAAAATTTATTTTTTTACAATAAATGTATTAAAATATTTAAATCTTAATTTTGCTGCAATTTTACTCACAGTAATTATAATTTAAAATTTATGCCATTGATTAGTTTAAATGAAATTAATTCAATGGTATTATCTTACTAGATTATTTTTTTGCATTTCATCTGTATATGCAATTGATAGACTATATGTTGAATGTTACCAAAGGAATATTTTTACTTTCCTTCATGTACTATATGTGAAGCTATTTATGCAAGAGTATTATGAAAATTCAAATATTTTAGATCCATATTTTGTGGAATTTTATAGTATTTATATTAATAAATGTTTTGAAATGCTGTTTCTGCTACCATTTTTTTATTGCATTGCAATAAATTTAAGTACAGTTGGTAGAAAATTATTTTTTTTTGGAACAAAATAATATTTATATAGCAATTCAAATATATTTATTTACTTTTATTTCACTTTTCGACTCTAACTATTATAGTTTAAGGGATAAAATGTTAAAATAAAGAAAAGTTATTATGTAGTGTAACATGAATAATATTCCATTGCTTTTATCAGATATGATTGTATTATTAAGTTAACAATTTTTGGTCTTTTGTGTGCGTGTGTATAATGTCCAAATAAAAAAATATAAAACTTTTAAATATAAATTACTTAAAATGTATGTTAAAAGAGAGAAAAAATATAAAACACATTCAAAATGAATGTGCAAAAAGTTGCGAGTTAAGGAATGCAGTGGAAATAAATTGTAAATCGATATTAAAGATGGAACACTAAACAGAATGTGAAACAAGGCGATTAACAATTTAATTATTCATCAAAGGATTAAATTGAAGTGAACTACAAAAGGAATTGCAGCATTTTCTGTAAGTTTATCAAACTATTTAACAAAAAGATATTTTCACCATAAATATTTTATTAGACAATGTGAAGATGGAAAAAGCAATGCAAAATTCAGATTTAAAAAAAAGTAAATTGAAAGAAAATTTTATAACATACAGATAAAAATCAAATTTTTACTTGTATTTTCTATTTTGCATACTAAGGTATACTTTCTTTAAAGGAAAATATGATATATGTGCTACAAATTTATAAATTAGTATTGACATTAATGAATAACAATTCAGAATAATTAAGTTGTACCACCACATAAATAATGACTTAATATTTTAAGATAAAATTAGGATTATGCCAGTTGTTTAGAAAACAGTTTGTATGCTGTAATTTATTTTTTCCAACGTAGGGGCATGTAACAAACAAGTTACTACTTCAGTGTGTGAAATTTAGAAATTAATTTTATGCTAAAATAATTAATGGAAAGACCCGATGTTATTGAATTATTAATTTTTAGATTTTGACATTTTCATATGTATTTTAAATTGTACCAAAAATCAAAATATATATTGCTAATGAATTAAATTTGCTGCAAAATAAGTTACACTCTAAAAATTGATGGATTTCTATGCTTAAAAATTAAAATGAGCAATTAGAGATTGTGATCGTGATTACGATTTGAAAAAAGTTCAAGAAAGGCTGGAAACATTAGCAGTAATAGAATTTTTTTTTTGTATTTATGGTATTTATCGAAAGCAACCTTAACATTAGAATAAAATCTGCAGAATAAAAGGGCTAAATTAAATATTTTCTATAGTGAATTAAAATCCTTGTTTTATTATTTTATTTAAAAATCCTAAACCAGAATTTTATTCCATGTTGTAAGATAAAATAGCCTTCAAATTGATACAGAACAACTGAAAATAATGAATATCATTCAAAGACAAAATCAAAGATGAAAAATGACTTCATTGAACATTTCCCAATGCATCATAATTTCATTAGGATTTAATAATATGTACCATTAACTGTAAAATTCAATTTGTTAGAATTCAAAATTACTCTTAGCAATATTTCTCATAAAGACAGAAACTGATTATTCACCATACTACAATAATAAAAAAATAGTTGTATGAATGATATGCACTTTGTCCTTGTCATATATTACTAATATTCATATATACAAGGAATAAGATTTAGATAATAACTATAAACATGGCTGTCATATCTTTAGATAAAAATATAAAGCAGGTTTCCTAATTTACTGATCAGGATGTGTAAAAGTTTACAATCATTTAGTATTTGAGTTCATTTTGAAATAATTACAAATGACAATTAGTCTAAAAGATATAGCTTTTATCTGAAAGGATTAATATTTATAAGATTTTAGCAAGGGTTATTATTTATTTAAGTAGATTAATATATTTGTTTTCAAATCAAATCTAAATGCTTAAACAGTGTTGTTGCGTTTTAAGGAGAATAAAGACAAAGAAATAATGAAACACTCCTTTTATGAACTGCATTTAAAATAAATTTAGTACAAATGATGTCAATGGGAATTCAATTTTTTTCAGAAGCTATTTCAGAAATAGTTAAATAAAGTTTTCTTTTCAAGAAAAATTAGCCATATTTTTAAACATATTTTTATGAATCCTGATGATGTGTAACTGTATAGTAGTTCTATTAAACTGATAATATATGAAACCGTATTTAAAAAAAAAAGAATAAAAAATATCCATTTACATAAATAACCTCTTTATTTTAAATACTTATAGTTTAACATATTATATATAATTATTTACATATAAATCAAACTCTTAAATAAAATAAAACATACAGTGGTCCAAGTAAAACACCATGGCCCTTTGAGTCTCGAAAGTAGAAATAACAGACTGCACAGTTAGTATGGAGTTATCAGTATATACATGAAAAATTCCATAGGTTCTGCAAATATATGGCCAAGAATATAATGTATTACGTTTTTAAAGATTTTTTTGACCATGAATACAATATTAAGAGTAACTTCTATTTTAAAAAAATAAAAGTAATTGACAATGCTTTACAATAAGAATATGCAAATCAGCATCTTCTACATTGGAACATTTAGTACTTTCTAATATTTTATTTTTGAAAAGAAATTACAGCTCAAAAACTTGATATACCACCTTCAATGATAACAAGCATCAGGAAATTCATTTTGTTATGTTTATTTAAAAGTAGTTTACATTGAAAAGAAAAGAATATTGTAAAATATTTATAATAATGATAAATCTTATAGTTATACTGTAAAAATATTAATGCAAACCTTCCGTAATAAAATAAATGCTTAAATTTAATTACCTTTAATAATATACATTTTCTTAGTTGTGAGCAATTAAGTAATTATATCAATGCATGCTAATACAATTTTAGGTTTCATCTGAATTGTGAGATACTTAATGATAAATAAGATTTTTTCTTTATAAATATTCATAAAAATTTTCTCCTTTTTATAAATTTCTTACCTTTGTCTGTTGAAATATCAAACAAATATAAGCACAGTTAAAGAAACATATATTCAAATTCCACCTCCTATCTTAAACTACAGTCCAATAAAGGATGCTTTAAAATGCCATCTAAGTCTGGAAAAATCAATCAAAAGTTCAATAACGAAAGAAGAAAAAGCTTCATACAACTATAGGTAATCATTTTAGTTTAATTTGGTTGAAATTGGAAGAACCATCAGGTTTATAAAGTGACATGACTGTTTGAAAAAAGTTAAGTGATTAATGATTTAATAATATATTTTTTTTTAATTCATTACTTTAAAAATTTTGAAAAGAGTTATAATCACTCTGTATTTTCAATTTTTAATTTAATGTAAAATCTTAAAAATAACATTCAACTTTAATTATTTTTTGATAAATTGTAGCTATCTTATTTATTTTCTAGAAAAAGGTCTATGAATTAAAAATAAGGAAAGGGAAGGCATGAAAAGATAATTAAAATTCTGCCTTTGAGATTATTTTAATATTAAGATGAAGATGGCAGAGTGCTTTGCAGAATAATAATAGAAGAGAGACTAGAGCATGAATACCTTGGAGATACTTGCAAAGATGATTTTATCTCTTTTAGAATGAACACTTCTCATAAAAAGAAAACTACAAATCTAATTACTTATAATTTTGTCGTATACTTAGAAGCATTACAAGATATTTTCAAGTGATGAATAGAAGATTCAATTATGTAATCACTTCACGAACATTAATTTGGAACTTTCTTCTCATTATGTAAAAATGAAAATTAAATCCCATCATTCTTTTTTCCAGTTGTTGGAATTGTATTTAGAAAATTTTATTTTCTTTACAGCAATATCTTACTAAGGCATATTAAAATTGCTAACAAAATACTTATTTATATTGGAAAATGTAAATGTAATACTGAAATAAGGAATAATATTTCAAATGTAGAAGCAAGTCAAGAACAATACTAGAAAAAAAAATGAATTATTAATTTAACCTCATAATTTGAAACCATATAATGATCACTAAAAGTGAGTAAATGAACTAAAATCATATATAAAATGGAATACATACTTTACTAGCAAAAAAAAAAAGCCAATTTTGTAAAAAGAATATGTCAGTTTAAAGCATATTTAAAACAATAATTCTATGTATTTACCAGAAAACCAAACTACCAATAAAAATGAATGCTCCAAATTTATAAACCTACTACAATTCATTTAATAACTTTAATCATTATAAGAACTTTAAAAAACCTTTTTCCAGGACAAAACTACAAATTTTCTAAAATACACAAATGCATTTTCTTTTATTTGGATCAAAATTATTCAAGGCACCTTTAAAAATTATTTAATACATTAAACAATCAACAACTAGATTCACAATTGGATAATATAAAAATAATTCCATTGAATGCATGTTATATACAAGATAGCTTATTTAAAAATGATTACAACATTTACAAACTAATAGAAAATAATTCTAAAAGGATAATTCTTTCGAAATTTTGAAAAAAAAGAATCTCAATTTCCGAATTTCTTTGGAAACATAATATGCATATCAAAAGATGCATTAAAAACAAGCAAAGAAAAGACAATTGTAAAGGGACTTTAAAATTTACAATTCACATTTTAATCTTGATATAATTCTACACTACATGATTTTATTGCAAAATTCAATAATATTTAGGAGATCTAATATCACGTCATTGAGTCAAAATGATATTTTTAATGCCTGCTGACCTAAATGACGTGTTTCACTAAATGATATATATAATCAAACAAGGCATTAGTTTTAAAATTAAGAACTCTGGCACTTATTTTTTCAGCATCTTAAAATGTTGTAATAATTTTTAAAAATGAAATGGATATTTACATACAATATTATATATATCTATGTACTTATTTACAAGGACTAGTAAAATTTAAAAAAAAAATTCTCACTTTAATATATGGATGGAATGCATTCCACACAATTATTTAAATGCATCATGAAACAAATTGCACAATTTTTTCTACTCTTTCCCTTGTAAAGAAGAAATAAATTATGAAAAATACCATAATTGCATATTTTTACATTTTTTAAAAATATATACTCCTTTTACTTTTCACTCTCACATTTTTCAAAAGAATTCTTGGTACTTTTCCATTATACCGGCACAGGCGAAAAGTCACCAATAATGACGCAATCAACGCCAAAATGGAATATCGCCGCCGGTAACCTTTGGCCGCTACATTTTTAAAGAAAGTCACGGCCATTCTGTTGCCTGAGCTAAAATGGCGACTGTGTGCTGTTGCCAAAATCTTTGCTTGGCGAGATTTGTGCCAGTATAATGGAAATGTACAGAATTCTTTTTATGAAAGAAAATAAAAGTAATACATTGAATAGCAAATTACATAAAGCAATTATATATTTAATTTAAAACAACATAAATAATATATAAAATTAAAATAATTTATAATAGCATGCTATCAACAAAAAAGAATACCTGATCAAAGAATTATAAAACATCAAACTCTAACATGTTTGTAATTTTAAAAAAATGCCACAAATAAGGTCAATAATATAAAGCACATATATAATTTCTCAAAGGCCTCCAAAAACAGTAAGAAAATTCTCTTTTGGTTTGAATTTTCCTTAATATTCAATTTCAAATAAAATCATTGTACAATTTCAGCAATATATGAACTTAAAACATTAAAGACAAATGAAAATATTTATGAATCCATAACTCATATATCTGTTAAATTCAATTTAATATGGAGTATCAGAAAGTTAGACTAAGTGCATAGCTAAAGCAACATATTACAAAAAATTTCAGGTTATAACTTTAAATATAAATTTTCAAGGAAAATTTATAACTTTTTAAATAAATTAAAAACAATTTTGCATAAATAAATTAAAAGCAATTTTGCAACTATGCATAATCATTAAATTTTGAAAAAATATTTTCAATTCAATTACCATTTTTATATTAAATTTTCAGGACTTTTGAGATGTGTATTTATAACAACACAATGAATTTTTCACAGATAACAACCCTCTTGACCAATATATAAGCAGGAAAATATTTTAAAATATAAATTACTCCAATACTTCTTTCAAGATTGCAGGAGCTGGTGATGCTGAATACTCAATAGCTGGCACTGGGGTAAAAGAGGGAAAAGCTGAATCTATGTCCAATAGTAATGGAATTTTTTGGGGTGAACCTTGATTTTGTTGTGGTTGGGATTTCTTTACAAGATGGGATTTGTGATGTGTTACTTCCTGTGTCATTTTATCAACGGGAAAGGGCATGGGAACTATGGGCTGAGATTCGTGCTCCAGAAATTGTACAAATAAAGTAGTAAATGATTTCTGAAATAAAAGTAAAATATGAACATATATTACTAGAAAACTGTTGAAACATAACACAGAAATATCTACGATTGCAACACTATAATAGAAAACCACTTTTTATGCATTTTTTTCCCCTGGTTAAAAATATTTAGCTACTTTTCAATATGGAGAATTTCTTTTTTTTTTCTTTTCTATAATAATAAAGAAAATAAAAAAAATGATTTTCAAAATTCAGTGAAAGGCAAAGGGTAAATGTAAAAATATTAGTCTAAGAACAGTCTAGTTATACTTTTTTTACCTCAGAAATTTGTATAAATTCAAGAACAATGATTGTTTTAAATAAATAATATCACTAAATTACAATTTCTATACAACACGATCAATTTTATTTGAAGAATATCCAATGATTATACATGTATATATATATAAATGACTGTTCCCTTTATTATGGTATTTAATATTTTTTAGATAAAATAAGTTATAATTAATGTAACTTTATTCAGCTCTTTAAAGCACAGAATATGGACATAAAGTGAAGAAATCAATAAAATATAAATTGAAATATAAAAGTCTTCCCAGAATATGGACATAAGCACAGAATTCGGACATAAAGTATAATACTCACGAAGAAATCATTAAAATATAAAAGTCTTCCCACTTGTATTTCATTTCACATATAAAAATAGTACATTGACAATTTATATTAATTGATTTTCTGCATATTTTGATCAATCATATTTCAAAATTATTTGGACAAATATAGGTATTGTCGCTGCTTTCAGGACCAAAAATAATAGTGATGATGATATTTAAAGTAAAATATATTTTCAAATACATACTATGCTTTTAAAAATAAGAAAATTATGTTCTAAATGAAATAATCAAACATACAAATGGTGAAAAAATTTATTTATGTGCTTTGAAAAATATACAAAATTATGTATTAAATTTCATTATTCAAAATCAGGACATAATTCAGAATCAAAATTCATTCACCATTCTTTCTGTAAATTTCCACTCACAAATATTCCAAAAATATACCTTAAATTAATTAAAAGAGAAAGCTGATTAAATATATTTAAAATTTGTAATAGTTTGCTTTGGAGTTAGTTGTTTAAGGAAGATATTTTAATTATAATTTATGAGTATATAATACTATATAAGTTACTAATATACAGAAAAATAATTTCAAAATAAGTGGTTTAAAGCATTATGGAAATACATAAGTTAATGTCTTTGACTAAACTTCTTTAAAACTGCAAACAAGAACAAATTTCAAAATTTATAGGAAAAAGAAAAAAAATATTAAAAAAAACAACAACTGAAAGCTTTATGGATTAACAGATCAATGAACAGTTCTTAAATATGAAAACAAATAAAATACTGAGACCTTTTTTTTTTAAATAAAATAATATTTTTAACTTTACCAAAATCGTAAGAATGCTGTTTTCTTGAATTCAAACAATTCTTTATACTTATATAACATTTATGAGTGCTTGAGATGGTAAACTTAAATTGGCTAAGATGCAGAATGGTGAATTTAATATTTCTAAAATCTATTAAGATACATTGGGAATGTCCATCTGCATTTTTTTTTTTACATAAATAAATATAAAATGAATCTACTAAATACATTTAGACTAAAAGTACAAATTTTTTAAGTCATTACTATGTCAGATATTGAACATTAATATATTAAATAAACTTTTAAACTACAATTTATAAAGACATTCATTTTCAGTTTTTGACATTTTACATTTTTACATATATAATTAAAATATTCTTTACTTCATAAACCTAAATATATATTGTTCAAAATGATGAGATGTGCTTTGTAAAACTATATTTCAAAATCTCTAAAAAGAGCCATAACAGCCTAAAGGAAAAGCTCTAGGATGGATTTTATTAAATATCCACAGAATATGATATACATTAAATGGGTTTTAAGGATTGAGCATCTTTCTGCTGATGCAGTATAAAAATTTGCAGACATAGATGATAGCTAAAGTCTTGTTTTCATCGTCTGATTATAGTTCTTAGATATCTGTTCCAAAATATACTTTTATACTTCTTCAAAATCAGATTTTAATCAAAATAAATTAAATAAAACTAAGGGTAATGTTAACATTATACATTCATTAATTTTTTAACTACTTAAAAATTCAACATTAGGAAACAATGTTGTGTAATTCAAATTTTCTATTCTAAAGTTTAAAAAAAAATGTTGTCAAACATTATGAACAAAATTTAAATTTATGAACATTTTTCTAAATTTGAATGCTATACCAACATAAGAAAATATGGTTCATAATAGTAGACTTAACATATACCATCTATTAGTAAAATGAACCAAGTCTATTAGTGAAATCAATTCTTAAACCTGTGATTATGGAACTAAGCTGTTACTATTGGACCACAATAGAAACAGAAATGTATATAATTCCAATGCTATTTTTGCATAATGACTAAATCAAAATGTAATGACAAGGCAGTTGAAAAATCACTTTGGTTTTAACTCATGGAGAAATAATACTAATTCCTCAAATGACACGAACAGACTATTTATTTCATAGATTATTACTGAAAGGAATATTTAAGAGAAGTAAAAACTGCTATAAATAGTTTGAATTTCTTAAGAGCAAATGTAATTAAAAATCTTATTTATAATTAAATGTGTTCAACAAATAATAATAATAATATACAAGCTTTCTGAATAGTTTCGATTCATTTTGGACATTATCCTTTTCTTGTATACGAAGTCTAGAGAAAGTTTTGTAATCATAAAATAAGTCGAACTGTAATTTTGTCAAATCTCCATGCTTTAAATGTCCCCAAGTTTAAAAAACACATTTTTTTTTTGTTGTTGTAAAATATCTATTACCAACAAAGTTAACTTAAACATACTTTGAACTAGATGAATGAAATGTAGTCTTAACACCAAATTTAAAGGTTTGTATTAAATTCTGCGCAAACTCCGATCAGAGAAAGTTTGACTATTTGGTTGTTAGAATAAACATTATAACAATAAAATAAATAGAGTTAGATAAGATTAGGTGCGCAGATTTAACATCTATAGTATAGACATATATAGTAGAGTAATTTGGTGTCAAATCCAACTATAAGTTGACAATCTGTCAGTCTACTTTCACAAATAAATAAATGCGCTAATTCAAAAACACAATTATTTAATATATCAAATTTGGTATAAGAATTATTGACTACAAGTGCAGTTTTGAGACAAATTTTTTTGATCGGTTAAGAAAAAAAAATACCTAAAACACAAATTCGATTTTTGGATATTATTTTCTCAATTAATTGCCAAGTAACTCAACAAGGATGATATTCAATAAAAATGCTAAATTGATGGCAAAAGTTAATAATTCACAACTATTGTGTACCAACGATATAAAAAGCATTCTTAGCATGACAAATTTATCAGAGAATATGCAACAAAGTTTGGTTACTGCTCCATGTCTGCTGGTTTCAGAAATAATTTGTATTAAACTATTTGCATTAAATAAGAATCATGAAAATAAAAATGACTTACTTCTGGTTCATATTGCCTTTGTTGTTGTTGTTGTTGGTCAGAACTCAATCTTGGCAAGCGTCCAAATATGGAAGAAAATATTCCTCTGTTTTCTTGATTTTTACTCTGTCTTCCAACTACAATACCAGCCTAAGAAGTACAGACATAATCAAATATGTATAATGTAAATGACAACATACATGAATTTCATCAACCTACAATATTGGTATATGAAAATTAATGAATCACAGCAAAATATTTCTGTAGTGATGATCATGTATATTATATATTCTATTACACCAGAAATACTTATAAAAGACATCTTAAACATTTCCTTTTAATTTCACAAAATGAATATTTGTTTTAAGTTCCCTTCATAAAACATAATTTCAATTGAAAGTTGATACTTACTTTTTCCATTTCTTCCTGATTAAAATCTAAAACCCTTGCAAGCAGACGAATCACTTCTGATTTCTGATTAGGTGGCGTTGAGAAATAACCAAGAACTAAGCTCTTCATCACTAACCTATAAAAATTTTTAAATTACCCTTTTACAAAAGATTACATATCTGACAAATAAATATACAGAATTGATAATAATAGTTTAATTTTTAAAATAACTTATATATATATATATATAAATATGTTAATAAAAATATGTTTGCAACAAACCTTCAATACTGATAGATAGCAAGATTTTAAAAACAAACAAATCTAAATTCTGTATTAATTAATAATTTTACACTACAAAACAATTTGGCACCTGTATAATCTCATATAGTACAATGCAAAACACAAATCACAACTATAAAAATGATAAAATCCTTGAATCAAAAGACTTATGCTATACATTTTTCAAAACTTTTAAGAAAGTACTAAGTCCCCAAAATTACGCATTTTAATATGAAATATGTTTCAATATCATCTAGAATTCAAATACCATTGTTTAACATAATTAAATATCTGAACAATTAAATTTCTAGAATAAAGTAAAACACTTTTAAAATAAACGATTTTCAAATAAATATCAGTTTTTTGAATAGTGCAACATCCTTTTTAATGATAATCTTAAAAAGTATAAATAGATAAAAAAATAAAGATAGACATGTTAGATAACGAATTAAACGTCTAATTATTTTAATATCTAGCAAGGAACTGCTAACAAATTTGTCACAAAATACAATTAGATTATCTATACTTATAATAAAGCTCAATGTGTGTATGTGAGTGGGTGTGTTGGCACTCTACAGGCCAGACCGTTGGACCCACAGCTACCAAATTTGGTACATGTATACTTTGGGGGTCGGGAATGTGCATCTTGGAGCCTCTTTTTTGAATTTTTAATTAGAATTTGAATTAAAAATTAAACGAAATTTCGACGTTTTTCTGCTATAACTTCCGAAAATATCGCACAAAGATGATTTCTACATCTAATTAAAGATAAAATGAGCTTTCTAATGGTATCAGAGTTTTAACATATAGCTTAAGTTTATATTTTTTACGAATTTAGAAAAATATATTTTAACAATATTTTTTTAACAGTATATTTCAGACAAAACAATAAAATTTAAGCTGCGCAAGCACGTTACGAGTGAAAGGGAAAAAATTATTTTTTTATTAATTTGTTGCCATCAGATTAAAAAAAAAATTAAAAAATTATTGTAAATTAAATATATAAAAATGTAATTTTCAGCACGTGTCAGCGTGAAATGAAATATGTTTTTTCTAAAAAGAAATTGTAAAGAAACAATTGTGTGACATTTACAATATTATTAATTAAAGAAAACAGCTTTATTTAATACAAACATGGTTATCTCTCTCTCTCACTCTCTCTCTTCCTATATATATATATATATATATATATATATTAATTGTTCAAGAAATGTGTTTTGATTGTTTTAATAATTTTATGATTATATATATATATATATATATACAATTTTTCTAATGGCTAATTTGCAAAACTTTATTAATAGAAATACATCTATAAAACGGGTCTAAATGAAGTAACTAACTACATAGAATGTAACATGAGTCTATAAATGCTTTAAAAAATGAAGAATGTTAGCTTTTAAATAAAAAGAGATAACCAATCAACTTGGTCTCTAAAACTGGCTGATTTATGAATATTTGAAGATCACTATTAAAAAAAAAGCAAAAAATATATATTATTATACAAAGCATTTATATATTTTTGAAGGTAAAAGTAAAACTTTAATTTTATGATGAATCTTATTTTTTGCTGAATATTCTTGAAATATTATATAAATTATTGTAATTATTTAGTAGTACACATAATAATTCTATTTTACTTATATTTAAAATAAAATGCGTGGTTATGGTAAAACAATGTTTTTATATCAGTTTGCAGTTTAATCAGTTCTACTTTAATTTAAAGTTGAAATTTTGCGAGAGCTGATCAGATAATTAGAGAGAAATATAACACATTACAGGCTTAGGACCTTCATAAATGGATGAGTGAATTATATGACTATCAAAGCTTGAACCTAAAAAACATTTTGATGAAGTAGCTATAAAAAGACAAGTCACATAAAGCATTTAATTGACAATGACATTAAATAAAGTATTTAATTGACTATGACGTTACATAAAGTATTTAACTGATAATTTTCAATATAGTAAGATTGGCGAACCAGCTGGTTGCCAAAGGCAACCAGTTTGTATATAAATCAAAGCTTAAAAAGAAAATTCCGAACTCTATTATGTATACTATTAATAAAATGAATATTAGAAAAAATACAAAATTTGATTATAAAAAGGAAATTTAATTACTAAACATAACCACAAAAATATTTCTTTCATATTTAAACACATCTGGCAATAAAATTATTTAAAAAAAACATCAGTTTATAGGAACTTAAAACTTATATAATAACCTTTATAGGTTAAAAAGAAGAAGTTTTAGCTGTTACAGTAATTTGACATTGAAAGTAATTTCAGAAGGACACATTTGAATTATTTAGCACTAATTTATTTACAAAGTCAGAAATTCATTCACCTTTTTTTTAAAAACAAATAAATAAACGTAAATTTTCACAAATATGTTTTATTATTATTATTTTGTCAATTTTTTTCAATCACTAATAGCAACTACAGAATAGAATCCAATGATTAATCAATTAATAATATGATAATAACAATGTAAAATAGTTTAAGAACTTTTATTTCAAATGATAATCAAAAAAATTTTGACACAGTTTTCTATTTAAATAGGTTGAATTTGTATAGAATAAATAATTCATTTTTTGAAATATTAACAATACTATTATGTGTAATTAGAATAGAAAATACAAATGTACTTAACATTGAGATAGTAAATTTTAGTAAATTTCTAAAAGAATGTAATTTTTAAAACATTAAAAAAACTGAAATTGAAGAAAGAACAATGAATTCAAGTAAACAAGTTTCATTTATGACAAGTAAAAAAACAATTATGGACACATATTAACCTTGCCAAAATTTTGTGTGTAATATAAATAAAACCTATGCCATGTTAATAACAGGAAAATCATAAAAGCTTTCCAATTAATATTTTATTATTACTAAACAAGGAAAACTCTACATTTTTACCTGTCAACTTTTCCTTCAGTATTGCTTTTAATTGTATCGATTTCTTGAGTAGTAGATTTTATTTTATGTTCTGTTTTTGATACTGAAAAAAATAAATAAAACCCAAACTTCTCAAAAATGGCATAAATATAATACATAATACAATAATCATTATAATTCCTTTTTAAAAATAAGGATTTGTTTCCAAGGATAAGGTAACAATGCTCTGTCACTACAACAGTAGATTTATATCATATGTTAGACTAAGCATACATATAAGTGAATTGTAAGTATCTTTGTAAATTAATAAAAATTTGAATGTAATAAAAACACAAGCCAGATAAATGCAATTTAGTATGTGGTTTTGACAGCAAAATTATACACCTGCATGAATTTTTTAAAAATCTAATCAGTTAAAGGAAAGAAGAGGAAAATGCAAACTTATTTTTCTTTACAATGTTACAAAGATAAACATAATTGCTTCATGTAAACCAACATACAAGGAAGAAGAGTCTAGAACACTCTTCAATGGCTAATTGCAAATATGTAAAACATTTTACTTATATAAAAGGTTAAAGATATTTAATACACAATGAAATTTTCATACTTTTCCATTATACTTATCAAAAGTTTCACAAGAATTTTGAGCAAATATAGTAAGAATTTACTATATTTGCCTTTCTCTCCAAACACTATTTAATGCCACTGAAGTTTTGGAAACTTATTTGTAAACAGTACTTAAATTATCCATAATAATGAGAGTTGCATCATCAATATAATTAATTATTTTAAGGATAAGGATTTCATGTTATAAAATGCATAAAATTGAATTATCGAAACTCAATAACCTGAATGGATAATATATCAGTGAAAAAAAAAATCCAAGTATTAAATCTGATTATAAAAATACTCTAAAGAAATAAGAGTTAAGATTAGAAATAAATACCAATACATATTTAAAATATATAAATTTACAGTATTTCCAAATTTTCTATACAGCACTAATAGGTTTCATTTTTTTTAAAACTCAGCCAAAAACAATAGAAGGATATAGTGCAGATAAACAGTAAACTATCTTTTGTATTTATTAAATTAATCAAGTATTAATATTTACAGTTATATTTACATTACTACTTTTCTTATATGCATTTAACTTTCTTATATTAATTTTGATTAATAAAAGAAAAAAAGCTGATTAATTTTGAACAATTTTGATGATTATTTTTATATAAAGATGATTAAATTTGAACCATTTTGCAAAAACAGTTTGTCCTCAAAATATAACAAGAAGGGCTACAGATTTATCCAATTACAGCTATTGGTGCTTTTTTCATTATTTGCATTTAGAAACTTTTGTTTTAAATAAAGTTCCCTAATATTTGGATTTAACATTTAATATTTATATATATATATATAAGACCTAATTCACATATGTACAACCCAAGAATTTTTACTGTAATAACAATTTAAATTAAAGGAGTGCAACAACAGGATCTATTTTTGTAAAATGTATTCCAATAAACTGTAAGTATAAAATATCAAATTTCAATATTTGCTAATTTCATGCTACACAACTTCTCTTGAAGTAATAAAACAAATATATTGTCAATAAACTAGAAATAAAAAAAAGGATGAAAAAAAGGCAATTTTTTCATAATTAAAAAAAAAACTGTAAAATTTCATAAACAAAAAATATACATACATTCACTTCTCAAGTTAGCAATTATTTCTTCCTTGGCATCTAATTGCTCACTTAACCTTGAAGCTGCTTCTAAGGCTTGAGAACTCTCCTCTAGCTGCCTCTATAAGCAAAACGAGAATAAAGAATTTATATTTTAATACCAAATTTTATTTATTTTTAAATGGAACATGATAAACAAGCAAATTTCAACTTAAAAAATAGAAGCAATGTTTGAAAATCATGAATTCATTACATTTCCTAAATATATAAATTAAGGAATTAATTGATAACATACCTCTTTCATCAGCAACTTTTCTGATAATTTTTTGTATACCATCTTTTCCTTATCTAATAACAACTGCCATTTATTTTCTACTTCTTTAAGTTTTCTTTCATTAGCTACAACACAGAGAATCAAACATTTAAAAAAAGCAATTTTATAAGCAAATGAAAAATAAATTTAGAAATTAAGTAAAAAATATAATATTACCTCCACTTTTTTATAATTAAAAATACAAATCAATCTAAATTTTGTGAATACACTGTAAATGAATGAGTAGAAAAATAATTGAAAAACTTACATAGTATACATGAAATATTTTACATGTTTATAATAAAAATGTATACCATAAAAATAATTTACAGTGTAAAATGCTGCACATATTTCAGTGTTATAACACTTTCAAAATGCAAGTTTAGAAATATAATGATATATATTTTTTAAATCTTGAAACGGTCATTTTATAGATAATTTTCAGTAATTAAAAAGGCTGAAATGGATAAACTTAAACACTTGTCTAAAAATGTCTTCAAAGCAATAATAACTTTAATTAAAAATGAATCAGCAGGACTTTGCCAAGGTAATATTCATATTATCTTTAGATACCAAAAGAAGGAAGAGGATTGACGGCAGCTATTGATATATACAGATATATCATATCTATATATAACTGACGGATATGATACATCAACCTAGATATATCATATCTATCATCTATGACTTATCAAAGGTTTGTAAATTGTCATATGAAATAAAAACTGGAGAAATTAAGGTTGGTGGAGGACAGATTATGATAGACCAGCTGCTTCCCCAATCCTAATGCTCTTTAAAATTGTCAGTTTAAATACTTTATGTAACTTGTCTTTGAATAGCTACTTTATCAAAATATTTTAAGGTTCAAATTTTGATGGTCATATAATTCACTCATGCAATTATAAAGGCCTTAAGCCTGAAATGTACTATATGTCTCCCTAATTATCTGTTAGTTCTCGCAAAATTTCAACTTTCAATCAAAGTGGAAATGATTAAACTGCAAACTGATATAAAAACATTTTTGTTATTGAAACCAAGCACTTTTTCTAAAATATAAGTAAAAGAGAATCATTATGTGTACTATTGAATAATTATAATAATTTATGTAATATTTCAAGAATTATTCAACAAAAATTACTTAAAATCATCATAAAACTCAGGCTTTAGTTTTACTTTAAAAAATGAAAGATGATTTAAATGATGCGAATAATAATATTTTATTTTATTTTGGTATATAAACATAGTAAAAAAAATTATTAAGTCTAAGCATCATTTTAGTTAAAAGGAATCATATTCTACGAAACATTCCTGACACTTCAACTTTCAAATAAATAAATGAAGGTTTCTATCTTCTGCTATCAAATTTCATTGACTTATGAAGTTTTGAATAAATATGTTTGGAACATTCAACATTTTCATTCTTAGGTCAGTCAACCTTGATAAATCCTGGATGTTGATACCAATCTTTGGAATGGTCAATGAAGTGGTTTAAAATTACCCATTTTTATTGAATAATGATCTTCAAATATTCATAAATCAGTCAGTTTTAGAGATTGAGTTGATTGAAGTTTATCTCTTTTAATTTAAAAGCTTGTGGTGATGGTGTTGGTGGAATTGTGCCAATTTGAAGGTTGAACTCCACTAAGGATCCAACCTGCGATGTTTGGGTTTGAAGTTCTGTAACTTATCTATTCGACAAAAGTGTATGCTGATGTCTAGTGGCTGTTACTGGCTTATTAAAATGTCATCATAATACTACCCTACCAGTGAGTTATTAGAGATGGACGATTTTTATAGCGCCAAACATTAAGGTGAGCAAAGAGAGTTGCTGCTGCATCAAGTGAGCCTGACAACTTGATGCAGCAGTAACTCTCTTCGCTAACCATAACGTTTGGCGGTATCAAAATACTCTCTTTGCTCACCATTAATGCTTGGCACTATAAAAATCGCTCATCTCTACCAATTCACAGGTAGGCGAGTATTTTGGTGACATCCTAATAAACCAATAACAGCCACTAGACATCAGTATAGCTTTTGTCGAATGGATAAGTTATTGGACTTCAAACTCAAACATCGCAGGTTCGATCATTGGTGTTCAACCTCCAAATTGGCACAATTCTGCCAACACCATCATCACAAGCTAAATATTCTTCATTTTTTAAAGCCTTTATAGTTTCATATTACATACTATGTAGTTATTTACTTCATTTAGAACCTTTTTACTGATGCATTTATATTATTAAAGTTGTACAAAAATCGCTCCAAGGTGCAACCTCCAAGATATACATGTACCGAATTTGGTTGATGTAGGTCCAATGGTCTTGCCTGTAGAGTGCCAATACACACACACATTGAGCTTTATTATAAATGTAGATGGCATAACTATTAGACATAAGTTTTCATATGAAAATTAAATTGGTGAAATTACACTTGTGTTTGAGACTGGGAGACTGCTGGTTTTATATAAATGAAATTCAGCATGTCTTATGAAAGCAATCTAGATTAAAAAATTAAATATTCATTTATAATTATTTCAGATATTGCATACAAAATGTAGTTTACCTCTCTGCATCTGTTCAAGAACCAATTGTAATTTGTTAACAGATGTGGAATGCTGTAACACTTGGTCTTCAAGAGAAGAAATATGAGATAAAGCTTCATCCCGTTGATTTGCTATCATAGATAACTGTTCTTGAAGACTAGCAATTTGAATACTTGCTCTTTGACTAAGATTAAAAAAAAGAGAAAACAATCAGAGGAAGGGAAAAAATGAATATTAAGATTTGTTTATCTTCTTTTACAAAGCATTTTCTGAGTAATTTCATATTTCTTTATTCCCCAATTTAAAAATATATAATTATGATGTATAGTTCATTCACATTAACAAAATATTTTGTTAACTTTTTCCTATAACAATCAAGAAAATTTTCAAAACTTTAAAGAATATTTGGACTTTTTTTTTATGTCATTAAAAGATCTTATCTGAATTTTAGATACTGTTGAATGATCAATAATTTGTGTGAACTTTAGAAAATTATTTAGAATTTAAATGAAATAAGTTGAAAAAAAAAGTTCCATCCCTTTTAATATATATTGGTTTTACACAAATATATTTTAATATTAATTTCATAAATATACTACATCTATATCACTTCATTCAATTTTACAATTATATATATATATATATCAGAAAAAAAAAATTCAAAGCATTTTAAATGAAAATAGTAAAACAATATTTCTGACACAAAAGCAAATGGTTAAGAAATAAATAAATTTTTGAAGTGTTTTTAATGAAAGTGATAGAATGTCAGAATCTTACTTTGTATCTACAACAGCTGTACTTGTTATTTCTGCACGCCTCTTCACTTCAACTAATTCATCTTGAAGACGTTTTTGTCTTTCCTCAGCTTTTAAAGCTTCTGTGGTATAATTTTCTTCAATCTGAAAATATTAGTATAAAGATTTAAATTATCACTATGTGTATCAACACAATTAAAAAAATATGACAAAACAAAACAATTCAAGGATTAGAACAGAAAATATTTTAAAGGCAGATTATGCTATAATAAAATTTTAAGTTACATATTTTAATTAACTACTTTAAAAATATTATCCATAACAAAAAGCCATTATTATGTATGTACACCTATAGTTTCAGATTTTTTAAATCAAAATTTAATTAATCGTACCTCTAACAAATGTTGCCGCAATCGCTCAAGCTCATTTTTAAGATGAATTTCATTGCTTTTCATTCGTTGAATCTAACAAAAATTAGAAGTACAATTTAGATAGATATATATACACACATAAAAACAATAAACATAGTATGAACTGTTATAATAATTTTGTGGTAAAATTAAACTGATGTAGAATCATTTGATAAATATGTACAAAGGAAAAAATAAAATTATAACCCTAGTAAACAAATAATAGAAAATATGTAATATTAAAACAAATAAATTAATATAACAGAAAATTTCATAGTGCTTTTACTTCGTTTTCCTTTCTTAAAAAATTTTATTCATTTTTCTAAAACATTGAAAGAAAAAAACCCCATATATTTATCTATATCAAAGGATTTTTAAAAACCTTTTTTATTTTAGGATTTTAAGAATGTGTTTACAATACATAATTTAAAAATATTTATCAATAGAGACAAATTATGTCACAATTAGGCTTGTCATATAACAAGGCCATATATAATAATATTTTTTTTTAAATCATCAAATTTAAAGGGGAAAAAAATCCCAGAATATAATATTCAAATCTAATAATAATAATAAGTTGTCAGTGAATTATAATTTCATTTAATTTTAACTAAATCTGAAAATTCTTTCCATACTTTTCAAATTTATTATCATAACAATCAGGAGATGAAAGACTAAATCTAGAAAAACTATGGCGACTTTTTATTTTTTATAATAAGCCATGCTTGTTTAACTTAAAAACCCTCAAAAAGTACATGATTACTGATTTAATTACTTGCATTTATCAGTATTATGGTATATGAAAAAGTATAAAATATTATCTTTTTTAATAAATAAAAGAAAAGTTCTGTTAATCACTTTTTATACATATGGCTCAAATATGGTTAAAAGTATCATACCTCATTTCGAAGGTTTTGATTTTCCTGTTTGCTTTGGTTCAATGCCAAAAGAGTTTCATCTCTTTCCCTATACAGGTCCTGGGCTTTACTGAACATTGCTTCACTATCTGCCAAAATCTGATTGATATCAACCGTTCCAGAAGGGGAAGAATGGTCACTATTGATATATTGAGATAAGGAAGATAGCTTTTCTGTCATGGATTGAATTGAGAATTCTTGTTCTTTTACTGCCATATTCAGTCTCTCATTCATGTCTTTCAATAAACTGCATTCAGAATCTTTATCTTGAAGTTTCTGTTCCAGCACTGTTTTTTCATTCTCCAAATCTTCAAGAGAATTCTTCACGTCTGCTACTTTATTCATAGAATCTGATATTTTCTTTTCAAGAGTCTCTGTGATTTGTTGCTGTTGCTCTGATTCCATTTTCAATTTCTTCACTTGCTGAGAAAGATCATGGATCATACAATCTTTTTCTTGTATTAAATGATCTTTTTCTTCATTTGCACATGTTAGTTGTTCAATTTTGGTATTTTTGTCTTGAAGCTCATCTTTTGTGATCTGAATGATAGTATCAGAATTCATCTGGTTAAGCAGGTTACTGTATTTTTCCTTGACATCAAATTGTTGTTGCTCAAGATCTGCCAATCTCTGCTTTAAGATTATCATTTCATTCTGGGCATTGATTAAAGATTTTTGCTTTTCCTCATACTGCTGAACAAGAGATTGGTGAGTTTGCTCAAGAAGATCAAATTTTTCTCTCTGCTGTGAGAGATTTGTCTCCAATTCTTTCATTTCAGTCATATATTTACGACATTCCTTGTCTTTCGTATTGTAGCTCACCATGAATTTTTCCCGTTCTGTTTTATGCATTTTTATTTGCTTTGATAAGTTCTCTTTTTCCTCTAGGAGTGACTGAAGATGTTCAGGAATATTTGATGTTTCTTGAATCAGTGTAGTAAGAGTAGAATTCTTCTGCTTTAGAGACTCAATTTCAAAATCTTTGTCTCGAATTATGTTACTTAATTTCTTGATTGTTTCCTTGGTAAGTTCTGGATCTGATTTTTCTTTACTAGAGAGTTTTAACTCACAATTATCTTGTTGCAGCTTTAATAAAGCCTGCTTTTCAGATGCTACAATGCTAGTGAGTTTGTGAACCTCAGTTTTTAAAGTGCTACATTCCTGAGATTTTTCATTTAAAACACACAGAAGTTTCCCTTTTTCTAATTCTAGAGCAGACACCTTCTCTTGCAAAAGTTTTGCTTCAATTCCAATATCCTTTCCAGTATTACTGTTTGCACAAAGGTTTTCACTTGAATTTTCATAAAAACTAATATCCTTAGAATAATGTTCCTTTTTCAAAGAATTCAAATTATCTATCAAACTGCTTATTTTATCATGCAAAGAAGTTATTTCATTTTTCTGCGACTGAATTACAGTGTCCTTTTCTGTTACTAAAGATTCTTTTAAATTCAATTTTTCTTTTATATCATTTAATTGAGTTAAATATTCTTGCTGTTGAGTGGAAAACATCTGTTCCATACTGATAAGCTCTGATTTATAAGCATCAATTTTTGCTTTCAAGGAATTACATTCACATACATATTCATCAGTTTGTATAAATGCAGAAGATGATGTTTTATTCAACAAAGACTTCAAAGAAATAATTTCATTTTGTAAAAGAGTTTTTTCTTTTTCTAAATTATTAATATTAGATTGAAGTTCATTTAATATAAAATTGTCCTTTTGTGTCTTGATATCTACAATAGAAGAATCATCGGTCTGGGAATGTTTTGAAAAAGTCACTATTGCACCCTTGTTATCAAATATCTCATTACTTTGCACTGCAAAATCAGAAGTAGCTGCAACATTTGTTTGAGAGAATGCTTCACACTTTTCTGTAATATTATATGGCTTATTTTCACCAACATCTTTAGTATACTTTTCACCATCAGATAGAGTTAAATTTAATTTCTGACTTAAGTGGGTAATATTTGAAATTAGTAAATTTATCACATAGCAAACTTCACTTAAAACAGGAAATAATGATTCCTGATTAGTATTTGCTGTTTCTAAAAAAATTATATAATTATCGATTTTCTTTAACAAATTATTTATATCATCTTTATTTTCTTCACATATAGAATTTTTCAAGAGAAGTTTTTGATTTTTGAGCAACATTATATAATCTTTTAAATTATCTTCTGTACAACCATTAGAAAACAGCCGCAGAAGAGTCATTAGGTTTTGATTTTTCTTACTATATGAGCTATCTAATGCTTCTGAGTTTAAACCCATATTATTAATCAGAGCTTCTTTTATGTCTTTATTAAGAAGATCAAAATCATGACATGGAAAATCAGGTTTTTCAGATATTTTTTTTGCTTGTTCCAATAATTTTTCTTTCAGTACTTTATTTTCAGTGACTGCACTATTTTTTAACTGCAAGAGACAACTAGTTTCTTCCTATAAGATAAAATAATGATATATAATACTTTTAAATATTAGAAGAAAATATATTGTTTCAGAATATATATTTAGCTGACCAGATTAAAAATAAAATGTCCACTAATTTTCTTAATTTTTCTTAATTCAACAATTTTGGTAAGAATTTAAGTATTGAAATAAATCTAAATAAATAATACCTCTGTGGAAGAAATTTTATTATTAATTCATTCAGAAGTTTTTTGGGGAAAAAAGATTTTATATATTTTAAAACTTTTTTCAGAATTTAAAACACCGTAAAAAGGTTCACAATCACCAGTTTCAACTATGGAACTGGAAAGACTGAAATTTAAGAAATGATTTTATTTGAGGCATATACACTAAGATTAAACTATCTTACAATAATGAAAAAATTTGGAGGAGTGAGACAGTTCTGTCATCTCGTTTGACAACAGTTCAAAATTATGACACTAAAACAGCCTTTATATTTCTTCAAAACATAATACTAACCACACACTAACTTGACTCAAGTAATTATTGCATTAGATGGAGTTTTTAATGTGATGAAATATTAAAACTTAGAAAAATGAAATTTCAGTAATTATGCATGCCACTGACATAACTATAGATACAATAAACTCATAAAACATCCACCACCCCAAAAAAGGAAACAAATGAGTAGAAAATTTTAAGAACAATTCAGATATTTATCTAAGAGAAAATTGATTCCTTAAATTTGTATCAAGTTAGAAAGGGAAATGTGAGTTCAGTGTAATGATATTATAAGTAAGCAATTTAAGTTACATAGATTAATATCTAACATTCTCATCAACATAACTAAATTATATTCATCCATTCTTTCATTAAAAGGGATGAAACAGGGAAATAAATTTAAAAAAGTAAATTCATATGAACTTAGTAAGTTAAAAATTCCTTATATCATAAAAGTTTCAACTGATAAGATTATATCAGTATCATAATCTGAATTTGAGAATTTGCTATGGGTGAGGCTTGATGATATATTCAATATTGCAAATAATTTTAAAAATAACTACCCATTTTATTTTACTTATTTGGTAATTATTGTAGAAGAATTCATAATCATACATTAATTACAAAACAAACACACTCCATTTCATATCTTAAATGTTTTGAAATTTCACTTTATATTTACTCATTACAGTTAAGTTTAAATATATGAAATATTTCACCAATAGTTAATCATTGATTTATATATAGATAAATATTAACTTTATTACACAATTTCAAAGATAAAAGTGTTTTAAAAATTGAGTTCTTAAAGCTGAAAATAAGTAGCAAGTGCTTTACTACATCTGCTAAATATAAGTATAATGAAGCAATAAAATGAAAAATTTTAATGAAGCAATAATAAAAATCTCTACTGATCATTTAAGGTTATTTTATCACTTGCATAAAATAAAGCAATTGCATTTCCTTATGATCAATTAATATGAAAAATGTTAAAAATGAACATTAATTTTACCATTTTTAAAAAATTAAATATTTTTAATTAGAGTTTATCAAAGAAAATTGCCACTTGCATCATTTATAAATCATCAAACACATTTTCCAAAAATATTTATTTTGTTTTACTGCTGAATAATTTAATATACAGCAGGAGACTTCTCTGGTAGATAAATAATTTCAATAAAATATTCAAAAATGAGTATTTAAATTCATCAGGCCACATAATCAATATAGGTTATTTTTAAATGCTTAGAACAGGTGATATATTTCTAACTAAAAGTCTAAGGCTGCTGGACCAAGCATTAGTTTAGTAGCTACAGCTTGAATATAAATTTTTATTAAACTAATTGCCAAATAATAGAATTTTAAAAAATCTATGAAGAATAAAACATTTAGACTACATGTGTGCTTATATTGAATTATTAGATTAAATTACAAAATAATTTATTATCTATTTGTAATATTTTGGAACACAAACTATTAATTTAATGAATAATGTTATATTTCATATGGCAGGACTTATAAAATAATAATTTTTAAAGATGTATTCATTTAAAATTAATTAATTCTTTGAAATTTTCCATAGTAATTAAAGAACCTATATTTGTAAAAAAGAGAATTATTTGACAAATAATTATGGTTAATTTCTGGATAGTTTTATTACCTTAGTTAATTTTTTAAAAACAAAATATGTATATTCAAATAAGATAAAATATGCATAAATAAATATATGACTAAATAATTAAAAAGTTGCTAGAGCTAAAAGTATGAAACAAAGCAAAGCAATTGAAAAAAGAGGATCTTTATAATGAAGCCTGCTTGGGGCAACAAATTATCTAAATATGTCATTGTTATAAATAAATAAAACATATTTTAAATAATGTGATTAATATTATTAATAGAAGAATAATTCATTTTTAGTCTATGAATTCAATAGGTATTTTTAATATCTGACTGAACAAATACCACTAAAAATATTAAAGTTAAAAAAAAAAGATTTAAATGGATTTAAAATGGAATAACAATAAATACTTTATGCTGTTGATCTAGTTCTTCGATACTCTGCTCAAGACTTTCCTTCTCCTGCATCAATTGTTCTATCTTCTGATCCTTTTCTTTGCAAAGATCAACAAGTTCCTTAAAAGACAGAATACCATTTTGGTTTGATTCCTCTGAAAAAAAAAAATAATTGCTTTTAAATGTGCATGAAAATACTTTTCACCATATTATAATGTATGTGGTCTTAAATCATTTCTTTATAAAAAATAATATTTTCAAGCGAACTTCCTATTTCACTTCCAAAATTACGCATTTTTGCGACAGTTAAATTTCAACAATCTCTATTATTTTCGATGCATTTAAAATTGACTTGAACACACAGAAAATTTTAACAACTATTTCAAAGTCAATTGATAAAAGTTTATTCAAATTAGATTCAGCTAATTAAATAGAAGATCATAACAAGCATTCACAATGGGGAGGAGAGAACCAAATACTTAAATAAGGGGTGAGGGATGTTAAAATGTAAAAGTTGAAGATACTATTTAGGGGAAAAAAAAGGTATCAAAAATTTTCAGAAAGGCTGAACAAAACTTTTTACTTCTTAAATTTAAAACTAAGATTAGATTTCCTTTTTCCCAAAATGCAACTATAAATAAATCTTTCATTTTCAGTCACAATAACAAAGATTTATCTTTAAAAACATCTGCATAAAATAAAATTATTTATTATTTATTGTAGTATTCAGAGAGTAAAGTAAAATATTTTTAGAATAATTACAAAGTTATTACATACCATTCTGATTGAAGATAAAGATATAATTTCAAAAAGCTTTTCATCTCAACTAGTTTCATAATTTGAATGAATGTAAAAATATTCCAAGTTATGGCTCTGCTCTAATCAATATAATTGTATGTAGAAAAGAATATATCATTCTGTTAATTTACTTTTATATGAAAACACGAAGGAAAGAGAAAAAAAAATGAAATCCAAGTTTTATAATGTTCATAGAGACATATTTGAAAATAAAACTAGTAAAACTTTCTAAAAGATTTTCATGATTTCAATGTATGCTTCAATTTCAAATTGAGAAACTATTTTAGGCCTTTTTTTCTTCTTCTTAAATATTTCAAATGTAATAAGATGACATTGATAAATAAGAGACAAGATTAGCTGAAAAATAATTTTTTACATTAAAGTAAAAACATTAAGGTAGGGGAAACACACACACCACCACTGCAGTAAATAATAGTTAAATAGAAAATAATTTCAAATATAAGAACCTTTTCTTTCTTTTTAAAACTGATAATATAAGAATTAAAAAATAATTCTTAAAAAGACAAGAAAAATTCTTTTTAATCGATAAATCCCATGAAATATTATTTAAAGATTGACATTAAAACAATAATTTGCAAATTTTTTCAAAGTATGCATTGAATGTAATATGAACAGTGATGTATATTCAATGCAATCAAATTATATTTAATATAAGAATGCAAAATACTAAATTTTTAAATAATCATATGATGAAAATTTTATAACGATTAAAATAACCAGGAAATTTCAAATTTATATTAGTACAAGTATATTTATTATATTACAGTAACACAAATGCTAATATTTTGTGAATTGCTAAGGACAAATAATATTATTCTCGGATGCAATTCATTCCTATATAAGAGTGTTTTGCTTTGAGAAATTGTTACTTTTAAGCAACAAAAGAAAAGCATCAGAATTTTATTTAAACATTAAGTAAGCAAGAATTCATCTAATATATTTTCCATAGTTAGGTCTTTAAATCAATATTATTATTAATGAATACCAGGTATTTTCTGAAATCAACTGTAAAGCAATAATTTTATAACTTTTCTTAGTTAAATTCACACAAGATAAGAAAACAATAAAATGTTAATATTCAAGACAAAACTTGCACAGATTATTCTTGCCATCATATGAAAAAAGAAAAATTTCTAACGAGTCGACAAAATAATTTTTAAATTTCGCTATTGATGATAAAAAAAAATAACGAAAACAGCTAAATAAAATATTCATAAAAAAAAGGTTAGAGAATAACATACATTTTTAAATGAAGATACACTTGTTTAATATTTATAATTAAAGATGAGTTTTTTTTCTACATTGAAAGAAAAGGTATAGTTATAGATCAGAAAAATAATACAATTATGCAATGTTTTAATCATAAACAATAAAGTATTAATACAGCAATACAATCGGATTAATGAATATTAGCGATCCCACACATACCGTCTGTCAGCTCCGAGGAATTATTTTCAATTAAAACTTCTTTCGTAAAATCTGTTAATTTACCAGTTATAGAGTTAAACTGATCCCCTAACCACGACATTTTAATAAATACTTTAATTAATAATACTTAGAAGCATATTTTTACACGTGACAATCCATTAAATACCTAAGATAACAAACACGAAAACTAAAACAACTCCATCATTGCCAAGCCCGAAGTATTGAATTGCAAAACGTAGCAGACGAACTTGTAACCGCCACTATCAGACAAGTAGCAGAATGGCTAAAGAAAAGTACTTTCATACAAGATCTAATCTGAGCATTTTTTCTAAAGCAGTTATGAAATAATTCATATATGTTCGAAGTTTTATTTAAATATATAAAGAAAAGAACGTCTCGAAACTTACCAAGAATGACTTAGAAGAATTTTAACTTTATTTAGATGCAAATGAGTTACAGGAATGAGTAAAGAGGAGAGAAAATAAATGTACTCCGTCTTTCAAACGGAGATTCGAAAAGAAATTTATGAATATAGTTGCATTTCGAAATTTATAGAAATGGTTTTGTCTTATTCTTGATATTCAACACAATCTTTTTGTTTTATTATCAACTACTCTAATGTCGAAGTTTAAGAATTTGGTTCGGTTTTGTTTTGTTTTATTAACGTTCCACTCTGAGGAAACGCAAGAGTTATGTAGAGACAAACCTTATAATGTTTAATCGAATGGAAAGATTACTTCTGAATCTGTATTACCGAACCTTCTCAAAATTTTCATACTACACCAGTGGATTTGTCAAACAAAAGATATTTGATATGCACTAGACACATATATTATAAAAAAATCTGGTAAAACTATATTTGGAGTCTCAAAAGTTCCGCTTCCTAGATCGAGATCTAATACCAATATACCCAAACATTCAAATTTGGGTCCAAGAAGTTGATGCAGTTGTTTCATAACATTGTATGAATTAGTGGCGGTTTGTGTTTTTAATGAATTAAATTTTACTGCGTAAACGGTGGGTTCAATCAGTTTCTTTATAACCCGTAGAAATGTGTTGCCTTTGAAGCTTTGCAACTCTTCCTCAATAGATGGTATTAATTAACAACAAGTAAGACATTTTTATTCATAACTAACCAGCTTTGGCCATAAATTGCTACATTAGGAATATTGGATAAGAGTTTTTTCGATGAAATTTCATATTTTGATTTAATGTTCATGATGCTTCTAAGAAAATATTTTAAAGCACCAAACTGTGACAGGCAATACAGCCATGTTATTCTGATAATCTGTTCTGTTCATTTAGAATATGAGCCATTCAAACAGAAATATCAGATATAATAGTACTATTAAAAACTTAATTGTCCATATTTTAACTTTTAACTTTCTTAGTACTCTCAACTTCACTTTGCTTATTTCATCTGTAAACTACTCAGATAAAAATAAAATTCTTCTTAAATTCTTCTGTAAACTACTCAGATTAAATAAAATTCTTCTTCCGTAGATTTTAATAATGAAACAAAATAATGCAATAAAAAATTGATGAGAACAATTTGATTTTCACTGTAACAATAAAATGTAATTTTGAACACACACACGAGGATAGGAAATTTATCCACAGAATTAAATATAAATATTACACATCACATTTAAAGAAATGATTAATGTTATTTAAAGTGTCCTCGGTATCCTCTTCCTAGTATTCAGAGACTGTGATACGCTCTTGAAAAATCAGTTTTAATTTTCCGATAATATTATATTACTGTGAATTGCAGGGCATTAAAGAAATCTATGATCTACTTTACTCTATTACTTCAATAATCCCTTAATTAAAAGAATAGCCAATGAAGCAATTAATATATTTGAAAATGGGCAATTAGATGCTTAACAACTGTAGTCTTAATTTTTTTTCCTAGATGATTTGAATGATATTTTCAATAATTAAAGATTTCAGTACTTGCATAGTAGAATCTAAGAAACGAATAAAAGAAATGTAATAAAACGAAAGGAATTTCTTGTATTTGTAGATTGATTTTCACTGTAGCAATAAAATGTAATTTTGAACTCACACATGAGGATAGAACATTTTGGATAAGAACATACACACGAGTATATTTTGAAAGTTTATTAAAATTTTTAAAAAACTATAGTTAGAAATTTTCAATAAATTTCACAAAAATAATTTTTTATGTAAAGTTTAAGATAATTTCATGAAAATATACTTTGATATATTTTCATGAAATATACATAAAGAATATCCCTTCAATAATATCACATATATAATTTTATATCGCCTAGTATTTGATTATTTTTACTCTTTCCCCTTGTTTTGTTGCCAAGCAATCTAGATATATCACCAAGATATCTGCATGATGTGTAAGAGAATTTGGCAATTTTAATGTAATTTAAAAATTAACAAGTAAACCCCGGACATGTAAAAATAAATAAAGGCCTATCATTTTTATGGCATAATAATTTTGACATATATGAAAGACATATTATGAAATATTATTGATTGATTAAATACTTGATAAAGTTTGGCTACATTTCCTTTCTGTACTATGAACTTGCATATTAAGTTTTGTTCACGCTTTCCACATTTCAAAAACTGCAAGTATAGACAGTTACTTTACTATGAAAACCTTAGCTTCAATTTCTTTATCATGCTATTCAGTTAATTCGATTTTCTTATTTTTCAATAGGTTCCTGATAAAATTATTTTATGTCATCTATATTATATTTTCTCCGTATTAAGAACTTACAGATGAAGAAAATATGCATTTTTCAATCAAAATGTTTACATCATGGTAGCCTTTAACAAATTATTAGTCAAAAATAATTGAAATAGCTTCTCAATGTTTCCAAGATTATAATATTATTCTTAAATGTTTTACAAAAAAGGTACTCAATATTTAGAGAAAGCTATCTACGATATTAATAATGATATTAGTTAAAAATTATGCATCTTTAATTTTTAAATTCATAACGCTCCTTCAAAAGCTTTGTAATTCTCGATGTGGTTTTTGTAGTAAAGATGGAATTTCTGTCTCTAAATCTTTATCGGGAAACTAAGGAAAAAATAAAACATAAGAGAATATTAATTAAAAAAATTTCCATATCAGTTTTTGATATTTTTGTTTAAATTTTCTTGTAAGCTTCAAAAAATGAATCAAAGGTCGATATTAATTTAATTAATCTTGATTAAGAAATGCATACTTACATATTTGGATATATTTTCATTGTCATTCAGTCCTTCTTTTAATATTTATTTTTTAAATTTTAATACCATCACATTGATATACAGATTTTTTATAGTCATTGAGCCACCGTAGAGATGTGATTATGATTTGGTGATATGCTTTTATCAATCTTTCAAACAGTCTTTCTGTCTTTTTTTCTTTATTCATAAATTTTAGCCTATAAAATTATGCTAGTATGAGACATAGAAATATCATTTATTGGAGAAACTTTTATTTCATCATAGATTTTAATTTGTCTCTAAAATTTTTATGTCTAGTTCCGGTAATTTTAGCAGAGCTAGACCATCTTCTAACTCCGAGAATTTCAATATCAAAACAAATAAAGAAATTGTATATGTTTCAAAATTGATAATTAACGTGTATTGAAAATGTCCTATGACATGTCAGACGTAATATCCTGGATGTTTATTTTAAAATTAGAGGTGCTTCAAGCCATTTTAAGGATTCCTTGGCCAAATTTTCTTTCATTATATGGCTCTAATATTTCAAGATCCCCGAAATGTCATTTTAAAAAATTCATCCAACTATTTTCCATCTGTTAAAAGACGATGCGTCTTTCTTAATTGAGATGCATATGTGAATAAACATTAAAAATTTAAAACATTAATTTCAATATACCTAAACGTGCTTTGCTGCATCAGGTTGTCGAGATAATTTATGTGAACATTGTAAATTGTGATAATTTATTAAATAATTTAGTATCAATTATCCGTCATTTTCTTACTCAAATACAAGAGTGTTTCCTTTTTGACACTGCGGCATAAACCTTTCTCTTCAATTGTTTACGGATGAATTTATCTACAAGAATAAGAAATATTTTTTTTTATACCAAATCTCCCTGAACGAGGAACTTTTCCTCATAAAATAAATTTACGTTCTCTTGTTCTCTTTTTAAGTAATACTAAATCCAAGCCATATATTTAATTTCATTTAATCTTGATGTGCAGACATAAGATTCTGTTTGAACCAGCAATCTTCATCTTTAAGAGGATTTATAAAAAATCTTGTAAAGATAAGCCAGAGCAAGAAGGGAGATCAACCATCCACCTTTTCCTTTACTTCAAATTTTAAAGGAAAAAAATATAACCCACAACCTTGATTTAATATTCAAATAGAAAATATTAAAAATCTCATTGATAAAATGTAAACAAGTTCTCTGAAGTGTAATGTATTAATTTTGATAGTATTACATGAATGAATATAAAACCTGTATTTTAAGAAAATATAAAAAGCGATTCCAACTTTTTATTTTGAAGATTTTTTTTGCATAATGTAAAGTAATTTCAAATTATAGTAATTAATCTTTGAAATAAAATTGTTTTTTAGGTTATTTAAAAAATAATTTGACGAGACAAAATTCTGAAAGACAATTATAAGAAACTTAGGAAAGAAAATTCTATACTTGATATCGTAGGAAACTTGATGGTATTATTGTTACTCTTATCTAAATTATCCGCCTTTGGCGTCCAGTTTATTACCAGGTTCAGTCATTCGAAAATGTTGAAATAAATATTTTTTATAAGTTGATCTTAATAGCAACCCTAAGTGAAGTTAAATTTTAGCAAACCTGAAACGCGAATTATTTTACAAGACTCACAGTGCTCTGTAAATTTACTGAGCATTTTCTTTTCTGTCATCTCATGCAAAATGTGTACCTTAAATTGAATCAGAAACAATGGAATTTCAAATAATGCATCTATTTTATATATTGAAACTAAACATTTCATTAAAAAAAGTAAAAGAAGAATTCTTATTTTCCTTTGTGTTCTGCAAAACATGTTTCATAATTTGCATTATATATCAGATAATTATTCAATGGAAATTTTTTGATTCATCAAAATAAAAAAAAGTATTTTCAAGCTTTAAAAACAATAAAGTTGTTTTATACATTCAATTATATTACAGGAGAGAGCAACAAATTAAAAAAGAACATCCGAACCTAAGATTTTTTCATCAAAGTTTATATGTGAAATTAAATTTTATCAAAAGACATTCATTTTTTAAAATGTACTTAAATAAAAAAGTTAGAACTAAAAACGATCAGTATTGTTATATTTTTGTTGACAACAGCGGAAGAAAAATCCATGATAAAATATTTGTAATAATAGCTTAAGAATTTGATTTTTATGTCAATAATGAAATATTTAATGTGGAATAAATCTAAAAATTCTTTAAAAATTTATTAAAATAGGCAAACAAGGATAAATTTGTAAAGATAAATTTTTAAAACTTTATGGCGATGTAAAATTTATTTTTGTGCTCTAATATGTTTGGCTCTGAAGGTGAAGAAACGTCAAAATTCTGTTTTATATTCTATTAATTTTCTGAAAAATTATATATACGGGGTGACCAAGAAATAACAGAAGGTGTTCGGAGTTCAATAGCATGTTATGTACTGGACAAAATATAACAAAAATTGCTCACCATACACATAAAAGTATGTGGTTTCGAATTATCAAGGAAAAAAAATATTAGTACCAAAAAATGTCGATAGAGGAAATCTTTTCGCTGCAAGCGCATAATGTGTGAAAAAAGGAATACATAACTGCCAATGGAAATATTAAATAGCAACACTTCAACCAATGAAATCTTTTTACTATATCATCTTATAAATTTTGCTCTAAGTGACCACATAATTGATGTTCCAATCCATTTTTACTTTTTATTTTAATTAAGATAAAAAGTAATGAAAAGCAAATACCCCTCTATCCTTTTTCTGAATAAAAATTATTAATGAAATATTAATAATAAGAAAAATTATTATTGAAATATTAATAATAAGAAAAATTATTATTGAAATATTAATAATAAGAAAAATTATTAATGAAATATTAATAATAAGAAAAGTTATTAATGAAATACTAATAATTCAAAATAATTATTAATTTTTATTTTGAAATTTAAACATAAACGGAATAAATTTAATAAAATAGACATCCTTAAATACTGTCAAAAATTCAGATGATAAAAAAAATTTGAAGCTAAAAATTTCAATCATATATATATATATACACACACACACTGATGGGAAAAAAATCCCAACACCAAGAAAAAATTATTGTACAGTAATGAAATTTTAGGAATACATTTGTCTAGGTAACATATTTAATTGATTAAAGTTTCAAGATCTCATGTAGAGCCAATGGCGAGAAGAGCCATTTCAAATGTGAAATGGTGGTACATTAGTAACCGGTGTAGCCACCAGAATTTTGAATCCAAGCATGCAAATGTGCATGCATTGTGTCGTACAGGTGTCGGATATCAGTTTATGCGATGGAGTTCCATGCCTGTTGCACTTGGGTGGTCAATGCAGGGACGGTTAATGCTGGTTGTGGATGACGCTGGAGTTGTCGTCCAATGATGTCCCATACGTGCTTGATTAGAGAAAGATCTGGTGATCTAGCAGGCCAAGGCAACATGTCGACACTCTGTAGAGCATGTTGGGTTACAACAGCGGTATGAGGGCGAGCGTTATCCTGTTTGAAAACACCCCCTTGAATGCTGTTCATGAATGGCAGCACAACAGGTTGTATCACCTGACTCGCATACAAATTTGCAGTCAGGGTGCGTGCGATAACCACGAGAGTGCTCCAGCTGTCATACGAAATTGCTCCCCAAACCATAACTCCAGGAGTAGGCTCTGTGTGTCTAGGCCGCAGACAAGTCACTAGCAGGCGTTCGCCTGGCCTCCTTCTAACCAACAAACGGCTATCACAGCGACCAAGGCAGAACCGGCTTTCATCAGAAAACACAACAGATCTCCACTCAGTCCTCCAATGAGCCCTAGCTTGACACCACTCACGTCGGAAACTGCAGTGGTTTGCAGTCAGTAGAATGCACTGTACAGGGCGTCTGGCTCGGAGCTGTCCTTGAAGTAACCGATTTGTAACAGTTCGTTGTGTCACTGTGGTGCCAACTGCAGCTCGAATTTCAGCTGCAGACGCAGTACGATTAGCCACAGCCATACGCCGAATACGACGGTCTTCCCTCTCAGTAGTACCACGTGGCCGCCCGGAACTTGGTCTTCTTGAGGCGGTACCTTCCCTTGACCACTGCCGCCGATACACATGCACAGTGAATACATTCCTGCCAAGTCTTTCAGCAATATCGCGGAAAAAAACTCGCCTTCTCGTAGCCCTACAACACGACCTCGTTCAAACTCAGTGAGCTGTTGATAATGTCTTCTTCGTCTTCTCAGAGGCATCCTTGATTAACATTAACCCACTACGTCAAATCTCAACTGTAAATAACGATCACGAACCTTACAGCGCTTATTTAAAGCAAACCTCATTTGCATGTTCATAGTGTCACTACTAGCGCCACACTTACTCGCGTAGCTCAAAATTTGAATCGACGTCATCTTTCAGATGTATAAACACGCCCACCAAATTTCGTTTATCTAGCACAGCTCCTTTCTAGTTTTGGGATTTTTTTTCCATCAGTGTATATACACACACACAGGGTGATCAGCGAATAAGCCCTGATTTTAAAATTAAATATCTCTACAACAAAGATTGATAGAAATATGCGGTAAACTGTACGTTTATAAGCCAAACTGTAAAAAAGCTGTACAAAAGTGTAGAAAATTTAGTTACGAAAATCGTTAACAGATGACGCTCTAATCACAATGCCCATAGACGCTTTCAGTGTGACGTCAAAAAGGAAAAATGAGTCCCTATCTGACTCCTTGTGACTTCTTTCTGTATGGTGCATTGAAAGACACTGTCTATAGAAACAATCCCACAACTCTAGTTGAGCTTGAATCGTTGATTGATGTTGCATGTGATTCCATTTCCGTTGAGACATTGTAAGACGTGATGTCAAATTACATTGTTCGATTACGCCACCTCATTGTTTCGAACGGTGAACATGTTGAAAAAATTGTATTTTAATTGTAAAGACCACATCACTTTATTTATTATTATTATTATTTTAAGACTCCTTTCAGCGAAAGTTTTCAGCACAGAGCGCCATCTGTTAACGATTTTTGTAACTAAATTTTCTAACTTTTGTATACTATCTTTACAGTTTTGCTAATAAACGTACAGTTTACCGCATATTTCTTCTATATATCTAACTTTTTTGTAGAAATATTTAATTTTGAAATCAGGGCGTATTCGTTGATCACCCTGTATATATATATATATATATATATATATATATATATATAGAAAGAGTAGCTTCAACTTTTTTGTATGAACATTTTATATTTTGTATGAAACCGAACTCTTTGAGAAAATTCCTATTTTATGAAGAGCATTAAAATTTCCTTCAGATTCAATAACATATTGCCTTTTTTTTTAATTTCAAAAGTCTCTGAAACCATCAGAAGTGGTCTCCACCAAACTTTCTCGCATAATATTTAACAACGATTTTACTTTCTTTCCAGGCCTAAAATTATGGATTTTGAATGAAGCTATGAATTCCAAAAGTACTCCGATTTTTTTAAAATCGCATATTAGTGTTGGTGCTTTTTTTTTGGAATAAAGAAAATCGAATTTTAGGCATTTGAGTCTGCTGATTCTAACCAAAATAGGAAATTAAGCTAAAAATTTTAGAGACCAAATTACATATTAAATTCCATTTATCTAAATTTTTGCATTTTTGAGTTGCATATTTATAAGCATATGAATGCACAGACTTTCAAAAAGTCAAGTTGCTGTCACATTTTAATCAAAATTTGAAACGTATGTACTCAGTGATTGTTAAAACTGGAACCAATTTTCATTTATCCAAAACATTGCGGGTTTTTTATTTACTGAGTTATCACGTTTACATGCATGGTAAAATACAAACCGACAGACCGTAAACTCCTTGAAGTATTTGATTCAAAATTCCATACGGTTCTACACTTTAGACAGTAAACTTGTGCATTAAATTTTATCCACCTTGTTTTTTACGTTTTGAAGTTATTGCTTTCCTTTGTACTTAGACAGACAGATTTCCTCAAAATGGATTTCGCCCTGGAATTTAATTTTAAAAAACATATCAAATTACATCTCTTAAATTCTAAACTTTTTTTAGATATCATGTTTAAGGTCAGATAAAGATACAGGCAGGTGTAGTACTGAAAATTCCCGTTTGAATGTGCAAAGAGATCTAAAATATGGAAATTTGTCAAAATCTCGATTTTTGAAATTTTTGATCAGTACAATGATTTATATACAGTAAAGGCTTTTTATTCGCTGGGTATATGTTCCATAAATATACCACGAATACAGAAACCGGGAATACGGAATTGTAATTTATATGGGATTATAGGGGATACGTTCCTAGGTGACAAAATAAAAAAACAACAAATATATATAAAAAATCAATTTAATGGAAGTTTTTGAACAATTTGATTAATTATCTTAAGGTTTAGGCAATGGTTTGAAGAATTTTGTAATTTTCTCTTGCTTGGCAGATTTTAAAAGCTCCTTCAATTCAGAATGATTTGCAGCAGTCGCATTAGCAATTTGTCTCTTAAAAGTAAGACTTCGTTCCATAGACGGATCAATGTTCATAAAGAAATCACAAAGCTCATTTACCATTCTTAAACCTTCACTAAGATTTTTCAAATTAAATGACACGTTTCCAGTGCTTGTTGAAGCCTCTTCTTCAATGGGCTGTGAATTTAACATTTCGTCCAATTCGGTTTCAGTCAAATCTTCAATTTGCGATTCAAGCAATTCCTGAATGTCACTTGATTCTATCTTTTCGAACCCATTTCGTCCTATTCCATTAGCGATTTCGGCTATGTTTGCAGTCAAAATTTGAACTTGCACAGATTCTTCATCATTTTCGACAGTCATAGCAGGCCACAGTTTTTTCCAGCATGATTTCAATGTGTGTGGCTTCAGTTCTTCCAATGATTATTTTATGTTTACAATACATTTTACAATGTTAAATTTCTTTCAGCGTTCGATAACATTCATATCAGGATTACATTAAATATTATCCAATATGATTTTGAAGGTTCGTCTGATGTAATAGAGCTTAATGGCCTGGATTAATTTTTGGTTCATATGTCGAAGCAAAGCCGTCGTGTTGGGAAGTAAAAATGTCACTTTTATATTTGGATGCATAGTTTCAAGTTTGTTAGGATTACCTGGTGCATTGTCCAAAACTAGAAGTGCTTTAAAGTCTAAATTCTGTTTTTTAAAATACGTTTCGACTTCAGAAACAAAACAATTCCGGAACCGGTCACAAAAAATGGCGCTTCAACCCACGCTTTCTTATTAGCACGTTAAAACACTGGCAGGTTGAATAAAGAAAGCGCGAATAAGGAAATTTTTAGCCGCGAATATAAGAATTGGTTCGCATTTTTTAAATCAGCGAATAGGGAAAACGCGAATAAGGAGCTTTTACTGTATGTGTATTTAGTACTAGCCGCCTTTGGCGACCAGCTGGTTCGCCATGAGTAATGGGTTCTAACATTTTCAATTAAATCACATATTCATTAGGTAAGGTATTCATCCTTGAGGTAACTCCGGGCATTGATTGGCTTGAAATTAATATTTTCTTTAAGATGATGGACGGAAAGTTCTAAAAGAAAGCGTTTTCCTAATAATGTTCTTTAATTTTATAAATCAGTCAGTTTTAATGATTGATTTAGAAGACTGATTGATGTAGCAACTTTTATTTAAAATATTAATAAAAATATTTTGTAAAATATGGGTTACAGGGCAAAGTATGAAGAAATCTAAAAGCCATTATTCATAAATGCATTGTTTAACCCAAACTACATAAAATGTAATTATTTACTTCATTTAGATCAAATTAATAGTATTAAACAATATATATGCCTATTAATAATATTTTACAAATTGGCCATTGGAAAGGAATTTGAATGCATATCCTGTATAAATTCAATCCTGTATAAATAAAGATAATTTATTCAATTTATGATTTAAATATTGCAAACTATCATAGAATCCTTTGCCTTGCATTTTTTAAAGAAAATATCACATTTTATATTTATTTTATTTATCCAGTCGCGTGCTAAAAGTTGCATTTCTTCCGATTTAATTTGCGATGATAGTTTTTTTATTTTTTTAATTTGAACTTCCGTCAAAATGATAAAATGCTGGCAACACGGTGATAAAATCTAATTTTTTCAATTCGACGTGCTCTTGCGGATTTTATAGAAACCTTAGCTTTGCCTTTATTTTTTTAGAAAATATCATATTTTATAATGAAAAAAAAATAGAATTAATGATACAGATATTGCAAACGATAATAGAAATATCCCATTAAGTCGGATTCCAATGCATATCCTGTCTAAATTCGATCAGGTTTACCGTAAAGAAGATGTATTGAAGTAATTATTTAGATATTGCAAACGATCATACAATCCTTTGCTTTGCATTTATTTTTGTAGAAAATATCGCATTTTATATTTCTTTTATTTTATCTAGTCACGTGTTAAAAGCATAGAGCTGGTATATAAATCCCAGTATCCCAGCTCTATGGTTAAAAGTGGCATTTCTTTAGATTTATTTTGCAATCATATTTTTTTTATTTGAACTTCCGGCATTCTTTTATTTTATCCCATCACGTGATAAAAACATGGTTCAAATATTTCTTTAAAAATTCGATAAAAATAGAAGCTTACGTTATAAATTAAAAAATCTGATACCGTTAGAAAGCGAATTTTTTTATCTTTAAATTGATATAAAAATCATGTTTGTGCAATAATATTTTTGGAAATTATAACGGAAAAACGTTGAAATTTCCCTTAAATTTTAATTAATTCAAATTCTAATTAAAAATTCGAAAAAAGGGCTCCGAGGTGCACATTCCCGACCTCCAAGGTATACATGTACCAAATTTGGTAGCTGTAGGTCCAACGGTCTGGCCTGTAGAGCGCCAACACACACACACACACACACGCACACACACACACACGCACACACACACACACACACATTGAGCTTTATTATAAGTATAGATATAAGTAAATAATAAAGTATATTAAAAAATTTTAATATTGAATTCCAAAAATACAATATTTGTTTGCATATAACTTAATTAGCTTTTTACACATTGAATTGAAATTAGCAACTTTCAACGACCAGTTGCTCGTTCATCATCTAGAGCAGTGGTGGGGAAACTTTCTTTAAGACGGGTCATTTGTAATAACTACATGATCGTAGCGGGCCAAAGAATAATGCTTAATCGTTAAAAAGTTTATGTGTTCTATAAACATATACATATATTATTACATACACTTATTATTTTAATAGTAAAAAAGCAAAAGGTAAGAAAATTATAAGCACAAAATATAAAATGAATTTAGTGTAGTTCTTGATGTGAAGTATTATCACTTTATTTTCTGGTGTCATTACTGGTTGATGGTGCATGAGAAAAATGAAATTGAGATTGTTTTATCAAAATTTCATCATAGTCCGGTTCCATTTGCGAAGCAGAAATTCTTAAAACTGATAAAAGGTGCTCATCTGTAATTCTGTTTCTTAAAGAAGTTTACCTAAGATTCATTATTGAAAAGATTTGTTCGTATATATAAGATGAGCCGATTATTGTCATTATCTTCATTGCTAACTAATGCTCTTGCGCGAGTGTTTGTTGAGGCAGTAGGAGTTTCGGGGAATATACAAACAATTACTCGAGTCACAGCGGGTAGTTGCAGATGACTGACTAAGTCGCTAACTAACTGATCTTCGGGCGGCCTCGCTTGTATTTATACCTACCTGCAAGGATTGTTCGGGAATTGGAGTTTTGCGGTCCTTTCGGAAAAACAGAACAATGAGTCGAAAATGCGGAAGTATCTGGAAGTTTCGAGTTAAGAGGAGTCAGCTGTTTGGGTCGGATGGATTTGTCTAGCATACTATTGTGTTTTGAATATCCCCGCAGGTAGTTTTTATGCGGGTCGTCAAATTACGAAGTGAGAATGCGTTCAAACATTCTCACGACGGCACTCTTAAACGGGCCGGACTTGGCTCGGGGGCCGTAGTTTCCCCATCACTGATCTAGAGTGTTGGTAAAAGTTTCTCAAGTGCGTGCTCAAAACCGAAGAGTAAATAAAAACATCACTTGCAGTAAAGAACAGTATACAAGCTGCAAACCATTACTAAACAACCGCAACAACACAAAATATTAACTGACGATCTGCTGGAGAATAATACTCTAAACAGAGAATTAATCAAATTGCCCGATTCAGCTCTCACTCTTGTTTCTTTGAGCAGTATTCCATAGAGTTTTTAAAGGCTGACTGGGCATAGAAGCTTCTAGAAGGATATCACAAATTCGCATCTAATCCAGGTATTGCCTATATTTTAGTAATTTAAGGAGCTTTTACTGTTGTTGCTGAATGGTTGTAGGTCGCTCGTAAAAGTCAGGACCTTATTGGCTGCCATTACAATGTCTGTAAACTATTTTATATTCCATTAAATTAACTGAGCAGGGAAGCCATATCACAGGATAGTAACAATATTTTTAAACTGGCAAGACCAAAAAGCCGTACCACCAGTAACAATCGTTATTGATATCTTTATTTTACTACCGTCATGTCGCCAATTTTTATTTTATAAAAAAATAATACTAACAACGGTTATATGGTTCACCTTTTTCAAACTATCTTCCATATCAAAGAAATATTTTAAAAGCATTGATTTTTTGTAGGTAATTACTTTGACAGAGTTTGCCAGTCACAGCAAACACTAAAAAGTGTTTTTGATTATTATCTGCACTCAATGAAATGTCAACGCACTTGTAAGAATACACATTAAAAAAAATTAACTATATCGTTATTGTAAAAATTATGTATAAACTATTATCTGAGATAAGATAAAAAAATAAAATTTACAATCACAAATTTCAAATCATGTGAGAACATTATTATTTTTAAGTCATTTTTTGCTTTAATTAATTTAAGTCATTAACCAGTTTAAAACAAGCACGAGATTTCTCTATCAGTCTCTATCCCTCTCCCACTCTTTTTCTATGTATAATGATAATTTTTTTAACCTTTCATTTTCAATTTTTCTAGCTGATAAACAATGTTTTGGAGTTTGACTGATTTTGAGATGGAAAAACCCATTTTTTTCTACATATTAGCACATGCATAATCTGATAGTCCCTTGATTGTTTCAAACTGGTTAATGACTTAAATTAACTAAGACAATTCGCAAGAAATAAGTGAATGATTAATTTAGAAATCAAGTTGTAACTTTAGTTGGCGATAAATCGCCAAATGTGATAACCTTCTGCATTTTTTTTTCTAATAATCCTAAAAGCAAAAAATTGATGACTTAAAAAAGCGATAAATCACCAATTTGTTGTCTGCGCATTTTGAGGCTTCAGAAAATCTTAAACCAAAACAACATCATGTCTCACATGATAAAAATAAATAAAATAAAATATTATTAGAAAATTTAAATAATATGTATAATCCTATTGTTCAATTTTTAAATCTTATCATATCTGGAAAAAATTATAGACTGTACCAAACAATTTTCCAAAGTCGACTAAAATTTTTTTGAAGCAATAATAATAATAATAATAATAAACATTACAAATGTCTGCTCGGAGACAAATATAGAAAGTGATTTAAAATATTTGTAATTTAATTAAAAAAGAATGACCATACTAAAAATAAAACAATATTACTAAAAGAAATTCTCACAGAAGGATAGTTTTTAATTACTAGGAATATCTGCCTATTTAACTGTCAAGAAATGTTAACGAAAACGTTTTTTACAGTTTGTGGAAAGAAATATCAGCAAAATTTGTAGGAGGTCTAATTATTAGCTTAGATTCCGTTGTTTATGTTGTGATAGATCATATTAATAAATAACTGATAGCAAATAATTCGATTACAAGTCCACCATTACTGGAATATTCTGGAAGCTATTGATGTATTGTAAAATCCGTTGAATATAATACAACTTGATTTTAAAATTATATTCTAATATTTACTTTTTTTTATGAAACAATTTGAATTAAGTTTTAAGTCGTAAAAGTCCAGTTAAATTATACAAAAAAAAAGTCATTAAAGAATTAACACAAATTACGTATTACAAGGGAACGATAATTAAACTGAAAATTAGTCTGAAACTATCAAACTAGAGATGATCTAGATGGCGCGAAATTAATTGTTTAAAAGAAGGAAATCATAAACAAACTAGTAGCGCCACCTTAAGATGAATGCACTTCATAGAAACGACAAAAGGTCTTATAGAGTGACAATATGCCTTTTCATATGATGATATGACAATATTTTCTGATATATGCTTTAAGACAAATATGCCTTTTCGATCTTATCTGTATAGATTTGCTCGCAAATGGTGAGATATCATCTGGCTCAGCCATTCCCTGATCTTTCCACTGGACAAAAGTGTTGGACGTCGCATGGGAATATTTTGTATGTTTTGAATTATTTCTATAATGCTCTTTTATAGTAATTCCCCTCCCACCATTCATCAGGATTTTAAACGAGGCCTGAAACACTGAAATAAAAAACCCCAATTTGTTCCATCAGATATCGTTGAACAACTTTCCCACGAAAGGCGTGTCGAATCTCTTGCGAGGTGAATTCATTCGCCACACCTTTCGATCCCTTCTTGTTAGGGGAATTTTAGAACGAGAACGGTTGAATAGAAAGGGATATTTGTCATATGAGCGGATAGAATCATTTTCGGCTATAAAAGTAATCGTTAGTATTCCTTTTACAAATTAAAGTGCGTTTTACTTCCTCGTATACAGAATGCAGAAAGAAAATGAATTGTACCTGTAAAAATAAACTTCTGATTTTGATGAATTTCCACATCTTAGTTCTTTTAGAAGTCAAAAAATAAACATATTATTGTCTGTGATCATAATCATTCAGACACTTAACGAGACAGATGGAAAATCAGCAGACAGAAACTACCAAAGGATATAATATGACGTAGAAGTCATTTCAAGATGATCCTTTCTTACTTCTTATTTTCTGATATATGAAGATATACAATGACAAAATAATATAATCTTTTCTTTGAAGAATTCGTTTAAATCGTAAAATATTTATTCGCCATTATTTCTGATATTCTTGTCTAAAAAACTCATTTCTCGAATTATATTACCAGTTCATGATGTTATTTTATAGTAATGATAATAAAAATGGATTGAATTAGATCGTGAAAGCTGACTTATTGACTTAAGATCAAATTTCGGTTGAACTTCGACTACAAGGTGTCTGTCATTTCCTGCATATGTGTTCATAATAATTAAAAAAACAATCCTGAGGGATGGAATTTTATGTACCATTTTTATCATAAGAACTTTAGGTATATATCAAATTTTGGAATATATCTTTTATTCGATTACCTGTCTGTATATTTGATTATATGTGATTGAGAAAACTCATAAACGTATCCTAATTCGATAACTGAAATTTGGTATCAGTTTTGTGACTGAGATTGTAGATATGTATCAGATTTTAGTTCCATTAAGAAGAAAGGAAAATGCTGCTATTGATTTTCTTTATTTT
>JAPMOQ010047026.1:732967-745054 GCA_026543055.1 Argiope trifasciata
TTCCATTAAGAAGAAAGGAAAATGCTGCTATTGATTTTCTTTATTTTTCTTAAAATTAAATTAGAATTATAGTATTATTTACGTTAACTTAGAAATCTCAGGAAGGAACATTCATAAAATTGTGAGTATTGGACAAGACACGAATGTTCTATATGATACTAGCAAGCAATGGTAACAAAATATTATTTTTCATCTTTATTGAATCTGTTGTGTGATTCTTGGCAACTCATTTGGTGATAAATCTCTGGCATTTGGCAATAGGCAATCGAAAATTAAATTTGTGTTTTAGACGTGTTGTTTATATTCGATTGAAATTAAAAATTGACATAGAACTACAATTATAGTCACAAACTCCCGTACCAAATTTCATACATGAAGGCCTCTGCGTATTTGAGTAATACCGTTTATATGCTTGTGAAAATATAGTGCGAAAGAAAGTCACCCCTTGATGATTTGGCTTTAAATTTGATAAATATTTACCCTAAGTATACAACATTAGAGTCCCAAATTTTATTCATAAAACTCTTTTCGTTTTAGAATTATCATGTTATATTGTTACGAAAGTGTAGTTTTATTTTCCCGCTCTAATAATGCCATCGTAAGGAAGTCAGATTTACAGTGATCTGTATTGAATAGCGCCTAGGTGTGATGTCAATGGTCCCAGGACCTGGCGACCACTTGGCAACTTGGCGACGAATTTGGAGACAAAATGCATAATACCCAAAACATCGAGAATTTTTCCGACCCGTCCATTAGAACTCGAGATACATCCAGAACACTCCTGATTGGTCCAGAAGGCTTTTAGCCGCGCCTTCCGTCACCATATAAGGCACCCAGTCTGCGGAGGGAAGGAATCAAGCCGAAGCTGAACGGTGTGGTGTTCAATCAAGAAGACCCAAAGTGCGTCGATGGTGGACCTGAGAAAACCTGAATAGAGAGGTCTTGAATGGAGGAGTCACCGAGAGTATCGGAGTATCAACGGAGTGTTGGTTCACTGTGTGTCGTCGTCGAAGTCTGTTGTGTGTGTCGTCCTGAACTGTGTGATCGATCGGTAGACCTGAATTGAGAGGTCTGGAAGAAGAGTCCTGATCGGAAGAGTCACCAGGAGAATATCGAAGCAAAGAAAGAGTGCTGAATTGCTGTGGGGCGTATTCTGACGAAGCCTGTGTCGTGTGTTGTAGCCTGTTGATGCGTTGTCGGGAACGGAGCTTTCCTGAACTGAGAAGTAGTCCCGTTGTGTGAAGTAGTGAATCTGCAGAAAAAGTAAAAAAAGACAGAGGAGTGGTTTCAGCCTGTTCGGGAGAGACCTACGTGAGAGTAGACAGAATCTCTTAAAGATTCCCTCTGCTGCTGAATCCTGTATGGCCGCTTTGTAAGCTGTGGACGTTGTTACTATGGAATTTCTGCGTGCGGACTACTGTTGCTACTGTGGGCTACTGGCGACAGTAGAGTACTGCGGTGTGCTGTGCTGTGTATTTCGTCTCGGTTGTATATAGTTGCGCTGTAAATATTTGTCGACTGTGTACTGTCCTTTGTCCTGTAAATAAAAGTCATCTGTGCTGTATCATCTATAAAAGAAATGATCATTGTGTGTGCTCATCATCTCTTTTCACACCATACACACCCACTATACGAGTAAAAGAACACGACGGTTAGGAAATCCGCAACAATATATATATGATAGTCTGACAGATTCCTTAAGAATGATCTTCATTCAAAGTTTGATAGACATTTAAGAAATATGTATATAATAAGATCCATATACCTAACTTCATCAATCTAGTTCAAAATATTTTTGAATTAATTTTCTCATGAATTGACTGACAGACAGACAGAAATAATGCCAAAATGAGATTTTTCTAAATTTTCTCACTGAGAACTAAAACGTGGGTATTTATCAAAATCTCGAGTTCGAATCCTTTGAATATTTTCATCAGAAATAATCTAAAACACGATACACTTAATGGGAATAATTTAATGGAAAGAAATACATCTCAATGAGTTTAAATATTCGGCGATAGTGTTCTTCTAATGGCAAATTTTATTCCATCGGGGCAGCTTCAGCCAAAATAATTATTTTTCTCTTTCTTCTTTTTTTCTCATTTTAACCCTTCTTTGCAAGCTTTTTTTTTTGTGTGTGAAAATAACCAGGGTGAATTCATAGTATAATGGAAAAAAAAAGTTTGAAAAATCCTAATAAAAATATATAATCTATCTATCTATTTATCTATCTATATAAATAAAATTAATGTTTGTTTGTAAGTCTCTTATGCGATACCGCTCATCCGATTGCGATTAAACATAGAATACTTATTACTTGCACTTACGGATGGTTATAGGCATAGTTAACTTACGTAATATAAAAAAATATTTTTGAATCTATTTATCGCATCTATTAATGAGGGATTAACCATCAAATAACCTGCCAAGAAGGCAATACAGATTCAGTAAAGATGCTAAATTCAAGCCAGATGTTGGGGCCGCGGTGACCTGGTGGTAAGGTCTCGGCTTCGGAACCGTGGGGCTTCAGGTTCGAGACTCGATTCTACCGAAGAACAATCATGTGAGGGTGTCTCTTGCACGTTAAATCTGTGAGGCCAAACGTCCTCCCGCTGGTGTGGTGTGGAGAGGGGGCTGCCAGTTCAGGTGTCGTCCTCGTCATCTAATCATGGTTCAAAATTACGAGGTCCGTCCCAAAATAGCCCTCGTGTTGCTTTAAAAACGGGATGTTAATATAACTAAACTAAACTCAAGCTAGACGTTAATATTTCATAGCTATTATACGTAAATGCAATGTAAGTCTTTCTTTGACATTATAGTTTTATTAGAGGGTGTGCGAGAAAGTTTTAGGGGAACCAATCCAACAGGTTTGAAATTTTAACTAAACATTTAATAAAATTTTAGCGTTTTATGCAATAACTTCAAAATATATTATAGTACAAATAATTTTGCGCCATCTTAGTTTTCAAAAAAATTATCTTTTCAACTATATGAAAGTTTTTTTTTTTTTTTTGTATAAATATAATTTCTATGTTTAATCAACTTTTAAAGAAAATATTTTAATCATATTTTCTGATATTTAACTTGAGAGCTCTGAGCGAATATTAAACGAATCACGAGATACAATAAGTAGTTTCTTTCATTACCATTCTGAAAGAACACCAAACTTTACAATTCTAAAAGAATGCACAAATGTAATGTATAAAAATAAATATTTGTAGGTAGAATAGAGTAATAAAAATAGAATAAATACTATTTATGCTTCTCCTTTATATATCTATCAATTTCAATAAAATCACTGTTGATAAGAAAATAATCATTTTTCTTATTATTCTGAATTAAACAAGATAATTATTTTGAGGATTATTCCTTCTGTGGCAGTAACGTGCAGGATACCAGCTAGTACTTATAATAAAGCTCAATGAGTGTGTGGGTGTGTTGGCGCTCTACAAGTCAGACCGTTGAACCTACAGCTACCAAATTTTGCAAATGTATATTTTGGAGTTTGGGCATGTGCGCCTTGGAGCGATATTTCCGAATTTTTTTTATTAGAATTTGAATTATTTAAAAATTAAATGAAATGTTGGCGTTTTTCTGATATAAGTTCAGACACTATCATCGCAAATACAGGATTTTTACATCAAATTAAAGATAAAAAAATTAGCTTTCTATTGATATCAGTATTTTAACATATATCTTAAGCTTCTATTTTTTAGATTCAATAAATTAGCTTTTATCAATGTGTTGTCATCATATTGACAGAAGTTCAAATTAAAAAAAAATCAATTGTTATTGCAAATTAAATCTTAAAAAATGTAACTTTCAACACATGACCGGATAAAATAATATCTGTACTAATACTATAAATGTGAAAGTTTGGATGAATGGATGGATGCTTGTTCGTCAATCGCGCAAGAACGAGGAACGGAATTGAATGAAATTTATCAGAGATAGATTATAAACTGGAATGGAACATTGGGTACTATATTCAACGATTAGCCTCAAAAATTTACACATGGAAAAATTCGAACTAAAAAATATCTCTTCTTTGGGTACCTGGCCACTTTGGTATCGTATGGAAAGAAAAAGCAGACGCTCTTGCAAAATAAGTTTAGGAATATACACCAGGCATCATTTCATCATAGCCACTGATGACTCAAAATTACAGCTCTTCGCCTCAATTGCTGATATTTCTTGTTTTCAAAAATTCATTTATCGCATTCATGCCATAAACTCCATTTTTACAGTTAAAGTCTTAGGAATCTGCCAAGCTCAGGACGAATTGATAGTTACAAATAATGATACATTAATTCTTTCTGACAGTTATTCTGCTTTGATTGCACTTAAAAACGTCGATTTCCATTTACCTAAGATTATTCAACGATTAGCCTCAAAAATCTACACACACACAAAAAAAAATATGAATTAAAAAATATCGCTTCTATGGGTACCTGGCCACTCTGAAACGAAAAGGCTGACACTCTTGCAAAAGAAGTCAAGGAATATACGCCATGCATACAGTGCATCTCCCCGGAGGATACGATCTCCATTCTGAAAAAGATCTCAACCGAAATCGCCTCAAATAACTATCACGGGAGCAAATATCTAGCTTTGATCAAGGATTTTCCAGACATAAGCACAATCACTAATTGGACTAGAAGTAGGATTCAAGATAAACTTATAGCACGGGTGATTTGTAAAATGATCATCACTCCAAGTCTTCTTCACAGATTCAATCTCTCAGATAACCCCATGTGCTTCATACGTAATGAAGACAATAACATTTCCAAAAGCTTGTTAAAATCTCAAAATATACAACCTTCATGAAAACACTCTGGAAACTCAACATCGAACAACCGTACATCTCTTTTGCCTCGAGTTCCCGCAAACAAACAACATCTTAGCATCTTTGTTCAAGACCTCGAGGATTGTGACATTCACTAACAGTAACTTTATAGTTCCTATGGCATAACAGCCTTTACCGCTTCATCCCTCACTGTCTCTATTGAAGTACATTGGCTACTGTTTATTCCGGTTAATTGTGTGGTTAATTTTTTATTAATTAAAAACTAACTTTCGTGCCAAAAAGCTGAGGCCAAATCCCGCCAAAGATGAGTTGGGCTCCAGTTTTTTACCCCCCAACAGTAATCAGGTTAGGTATAGTATGATTTCCACCGATTAGTTCAAACACTTCTGTTTACTTTCTTACTATCTGATGTATTTAAAATCAAATTTGTTAATTAACCTATCTTTCGGATTCATTCTGAAGTACTTTTAAATTGAAAGATGACAGAATAAGGGAAATAAAAGATTTCTAATCTGCATTGAGTTATCCCAACTGGCGTAGGAAAGTCAGACATTTGCCTTACGCCAATTGGCGTTGAAAGTTCACGTGTGAGTGTTGACAACTTTCATTTAAATTAAAAGTTTAAAAATTGTGTGTATAATACTGATGTAGCTATCTCAATCTCAATCAATAAATAAAATAGATTTGACTTAATTTTAAAGAAATACGGACTTGATTTACTGCTTCGTTTTATTTCAGGTGCACACTGTAAATAAATTGTTTTTAAGGTTGGTTGTAGACTTTAAAATTTGTTCAGTTGTATTTCTATGCTATATATTTTTCGTATATGTTTATAGTTTTAAGTACATTTTTTTAGGACAGTTTTAATCTTTTGGATTTGTTATTACTTGATAATTTTTAGAAATGCCAGGAAAACGCAAATTTAATCTTTCGAATAGTAGTAACCAAGTTATGACTATGACAATAACTAGAAGTAGAGAGTCGAATCCTCAGGCAAAATTTAGAAGAATTAAGCAAGCGGAGCGACCGCTAAAAAGCCATAAACGGTATTGGAATAACGGAATTGATCAAACTGTCATACTTACACATCAAAATTTCCAAGCGTACGAAGTCGCGGGTAAATAGGGGGCTAGTAAAAAATATTAAATGAAATATTTTCTAAAAAAATAAATGCAGAGCAAAGGCTTCTATCACAGTTTGCAATATTTATATCATTAATTTAATAAATCATCCTTATACGGTAAACATGATTGAATTTATAGAGTACCCGCTTTCAAATTTGGCCCTAATGGTTAATTTGTGCATCGTTAGTAATAGGTAAGCATATTGTTTAGTAGTGTTAATTTGGTCTAAATGTAGTAATTAACTACATTTTATGTAACGTAAACCAAACGATGCATTGATGAGTAATGGATTTTAGATTTTTTCATACTTTGCTCTGTAAGCCATATTTTACAAATAATAATAATAATAATAATAATATTTTAAACAAAAGTTGTTACATCAATCAATCGCTAAAACTGAATGATTTATCAAAAATAAAAGAATATTATTATGAAAAAGGGTTCTTTTAGATCTTTCCGTTAACCATCTTAAAGAAAATATCAATTTCAAGCCTATAAATGACCAGAATTATTCCAAGGCTGATAATCAAATGAATATGTATTTCCGTTTATGAATGAATGTGTTTGTGTGTTACGGTATTACTTACCAGACAACATGATTTGGAGCTACCGCACTTGGTATGTACATATTTACTTTGGAGGATGGAAAAAGGATACCTAGACGGTGTTTTTTTTGAAAGTTTTATTAATTATAAATTAAGCTAATATATATATATATATATATATATGAATTAATTAATGAATGCAAAAAAGAATAGAATACGAAAAAGAATAAAGTTGTTTTTATTGCCTTTCACTCTCGGAGAAATCATGAAGTACATTTTTAATTATTTGTATTATTTATTTATTATATTAATAAACGAATATTTTTATAAATTTGTAAATATTTCCGAATACATTTAAATCGAAAACCGGAATAAACGAATTGAAAGCTGTTTATATAAATGCCTTCTTCCGATTAGCTATTACGTAAGGTACAAAAATAGATCCAACAGCTGTGTTACGAACACGAAACGCCATGTTCATAAAATGAATCATGATTCTACTTATACTGGTAGATTATCTGTCCCAATATCTTACGTTAAAAGAGACGTCTTTTCACTCTGACGTTAAATGACGTGGAAATTTTGTTTATTTGTTCCATTTATTCATACATTAATTTCCACGTCAGTTTATACACCTTTTCCAGTACGAATGCAAATTTCAAAATAAACTAAATTTCATAATTTTATATATTTTTTATTTGTTTACAATGTGGATAATAGAATACATATCATTCATTTTCTCACATTATGTGCGATTATTATGAGTGTCTACATTTTTAATACTCGAATTTTATATCAAGTTTGAATAAGTTTGGATGAATTGCATTGAAAAACATAATGATTTTCGTTATGCCAATTGGATGGTGATTTTGTCGTACACCAAAAAGGCTGTACATTAAAAATTCAAGAAATTCATTAATTTAAAAAAGATTTATACGTTAATTATGTCAAATTTTGGCAGTATGTTTGAAGTTTCATTCTCTTAATGCTCATTTATTTCGATGCATACATGACAAATAATGAAAATATTGAAATTTATTTGAATGTTATCACACCATTAAACCAGCGGAAATAGTTTCCCATAACTTTCTGTCATACTCTGTAATAAAGATGGGCCGCGGTGGCCTGGTGGTAAGGTCTCGGCTTCGGAACAGGAGGGTTTCAGGTTGGAGACTCGATTTCACCGAAGAACCGTCGTGTGAGGGGGTCTCTTGCACGTTAAATTTGTCAGGCCAAACGTCCTCCCGCTGGTGTGGTGTGGAGAGGGAGGTGTCAGTTCAGGTGTTGTCCTCGTCATCTGATCTTGGTTCAAAATTACGAGGTCCGTCCCAAAGTAGCCCTCGTGTTGCTTTAAACGGGACGTTAATTAAACTAAACTAAACTAAACTCTAATAAAGATGTTATCCCATAGCATGCCTTGCATGGCATTGGCGTACAACAATTGCGAAATATTAGCATTGGGATGAATTTCAAATTTTTACTGAATATAACATGCCATCCTTATTGAGTTTTTGAGCGATTAATCTCAGGCACGCGGTTAACAGTATCCGAAAATTTCTATTTTACAAGCATTTTTCCTAACCGATTGAAATAAAAATTTGATACAAAACTACATTTGCAGTCATAAAATTCCATATCAAATTTGATATATTTATGCCTTTGCATCTTTTGTGTATCACATTTATGTTTCTGAATGTATGGATTGACAGACAGTCAAGCCTTTGCTTATCATGATTCAAAATTTGTTAGGTGTCTACACTTTAGACTTTAAATCTGCGAACCGAATTTTATCTATCCAACTCTATTCGTTTCGCATATTATTGCGTTAATTTACATTCCAACAGCCGGATAGATAAACTTCCTCTGAATATATTTACCCAATATTTGATAAGATCTACAAATTTAGTATAAATGTTGTATACTAAATTTCATCCATCTAGATCATAGTATTTTTAAATAATCTTTATCACAGACAGACAGATAAAAATGTGTTTTTTGAAAAACGCGGAGGTTAGACAAAACACTAAATTGAATTTTCAGACATTAAAATACTTTCTCTATACTACTAAGAAAAAGTTTTTTAAAAAATCGTTTATTTAGAGCAAAAGTTTATTTTAAACATCTTTCTTTTTTACAGCAATTTTTTTTGCATGAGCAGATAACCAATTAATAACAATCTGTATTTAAAATATTTCTTTCTTTCATATACACTTGCTCATTTTGTATTACAGAAATAAACATTAAAAAATTTCGAGGGAGTTCCCGTAAGAAAATTGATAGAATTGGTGTCAGCATCAAATCCTTCTCAATCATGCTCTCTAAACAAGTTACTTTCTCGATAACAATTGCAATAATCTGAAAAGATGAAATCGGTTTCCTATAATCGTCCCGCTTCATCGACCAGTATTTCTGAATCGGAAAAGGAAAAACTGAGCCACCACGCATGTCTTAAAAAAATGGATAAGAATCCAGAAAATGTTTTTGATTTTTCCATTAAAACAGAATTTTAATAGTTTTAGAATTACAAATATAAGTAAATTTTATCGTAGAGGATTTTATGTCGTCTTATTTCTATTAAAAGACGAAAGTGCATAAATTTGGCCCTCTGCAGAATAGATAATTAGATCTAAGACATGGGACAAATTTGACCGAGGTATCTTTTGGAAGGTGAAATCTTCAAATTACCTTATTTGTAATTTTAATTAATTAATAACTAATCTAAGTTTTAGAGTTTTTTCTTGATAATGTCCAAAATATTACAGTATAGAAAAAATAAGTTTTGCATTCTTTTAAATTCAACAATCGATCGAGTATTTTGCAGCTTCATTGCTTAGGTAAAGGACTGGATATTGAGAACAACTTTAAAAAACTTTGAAATGTTTGTATAATTGTTTTGTTTACATTTACTTCTCTCGTTCGTCAGTAATAAGAGCGATTTCTGTACAACATACGCTAGATAAAGCGATTATTTTAATGTAACCAAGATAATTATTTATTGGTATTCTATTTAATTGTGGGATTTAGCAGATGAGACCCATGATGACATCTCATTACATTTTAGTCATTACATTTAAAAAATTGTAACTATATATTAAGCAGAAGGGGAAAAAATCTAACACTAAGATATGATACTATGAATTAACCTCTTGCGCTATTTTGACGTACAGTGTACGTCATTGAAAATTTTCGCCTATACTGAAAATGACGTACAGCGTAGGTCTACTAAATTTTCTGCGCTACTGTACTACTTGCTTCACATTTTATTCCAAGTAAAAGCTTTTTGGAATTTCTTTAGATGCGAAGGGCACAATTTTCTGCTAATTTACTGATAGCGCAAGAGGTTAAAAATTAAATTTATATATATTTAGATTTGGCTGTTGTGATTGATTTTTTTTTTTAGTTTAGCTATATTAACTCCCATATTTACAGCTACAGTACGGCTAACCTGGGACGGGTCTCGCGATTTCGATCCACGGTCACATGATGAGGAGAACACCTAAGCGCGTAATGATGGTTTACGGAGTACCTAGCCCCGTAGGGGCTTAAACTCCAATACGACAAATGCAAAAGACCTGACTTTCGATATTAGTCGTGATCGTCTTCGATGAGATTGACAAAATGAGGATAAAAAAGGCCAGGAAACATTTCTGGAACCGAATCAGTCTTGGGAGGCCAGGGGAGCCAATGGGAGAGCAAGATCAGGGAGTTGATCTGGGAGGGCCAATCAGAAAGCAGCTGCTGGATGCGTGAGAGAGTCTATGCCGCTAGATGATAGCATTGAGGATGATAAGTTTCTTTTCTTGTGCAGTTTTTGCTGTCTTGGCGAGCTTTGCAGCCTCTAATAATCCAGGAAATTCTTTAAATATTTCTTTTATAGTTCTCAGGGCATCAATAAAATCTTTCATACTGTGGAAATCATTTAGGATATTCTCATCTTGGGGTTGATTAGGGCTTGAAACTTGAAGTGGAACTTGCGGGATATTGTCTTGGAGCGATGTTTTCTGAGGATATGACTTGGGAGTTGGGAATGACTTTTTGATTATTTCTGCGTAGGTGGGTTTTCCGGCTTTGTAGATGAGTTTTGGAAATTTTCTGCACCCTTTCCAGGCAGCAAGATGACCTTTTTCATTGCAGTTGATGCAAACTGGTTCTTCTATTTTTTCTTTGATATTGCAACTTCTCGTGGCGTGCGCCCCATCGCATTTAATGCATTTTGGAGTCATCCTACAGTTCCTGGCCGTTGAGGAGAACACCTAAGCTGGCTGACATTCCCTTTTTAACTTCCACACCCCATTAGAGTGAGGGGATTTGGGTCTAGCATTTTTAACTCTCTCTAAACACATGTATACGGCGGCTCGTCGATCAAACCAGGTCTCACGTATAGAATCCTCCGGACCCGACCCCAGAATCCTATCTCCAGGCCACCACGGCCTTCAGTGTAGTTGATAAAATGTGAATTGAATTCATTCTATGTAGATTTATGAAATTTAAGAACATATGTAAAATATAAATTGATAAAAAATTATTACAATGTGTTCTAATCAATTTTTATATTTACTCTTATGCAAGCTAGCTGTGTGACATGATCTACAAAGAAATTAAAAACTCGTTTTCACTTTTAACCCTGCACAGGTAGCGCGGATTACAATAGCAACTTTAAGTGAGTTTGATGTTTAAAAAATAATTTAGAAGTGCCTTGTTATGTTTAAACTTGATTAAAGAATATTGATTAATTATTTTGGAGTTTTATTTTGATTTGAAAATGGACTACAATTGAAATCCGCGCGACCTTTTACGTGACTTTATAGAGCGCGACCGGTGCAGGGTTAAAGAGAATAATCAAAACGTGTTTGCAAATAAATATCTTTTACAGAACGGAATTCTGTTTTAATTACCATGTTTTCTTTTAATTATTAATTATTTTCATCCATTTCGTGCTTTTTTTAACTATTAATTCCTACTTAAAAGAATTTTATTAAATTATTTTTAATTATTAATTTCTGAAAATTCAGTTTCTAATTAAGGAACGTCTCAACGTTCCAATTAAAAACTTCATTATAAGGAAAATTTGTAAAATAGAAGTTTGTAAATTAAATTATAAAATCGAAAAAAAAAAAATATCTATCTCTTTTAACATAAATCTGAAACTTTAAATATTCTGTAATCCTGCTTTGTCTTTATTTATATTCTTTCATGCTTTTATGAAGCATAAAAAATCTGTATAAAATTTTTCTTGAAGTTGTTATCTCTTTTGTGTTGCATCATATTCCTTAGCATTTCATTGTGAAAGGATTTTTTGATAATCTCTTTATTATCAACGTCATCTCATTTTGTTGAACTTTTAAATATGTCATGTTTCATAGAATATTTAACAACTGCAGTGTCTCTGACTACTCAGAGAAACTAAGATAGTTTTATATATACTTCTGCATCTTCTAAATACTGCCATTTTTCATAGTTGTCGGTTTGGTTAAGACTTTATGAAGCGAAAATCCCGCAGTATTGAAAAGGAAAATATAATCGGAAAAATTATCTTTCTTAAGCTATTTAACTTACTACTACATTCTAAGCTACTTAAATTATTACTACACTCTAAGCTACTTAAATTATT
>JAPMOQ010047026.1:753621-770672 GCA_026543055.1 Argiope trifasciata
CACACACACACACACACACACACACACACACACACACACACACACACTTTAAATGAAGAATTTTCCGCTAACAAAGACCGAGCGGTGCCTCCTGGCACAAGTTTCACAGCAACTTTCTAGTTGAAGAGTTTACAGTAAGAGCAGAAAGGCTTAAGTGTGTTTCACTTACATGCCAAATATACATATGTTTTAGAGCATACTGCTCCATCTATATTGAGTATTAAGTAATATTTACTATATAAATGATTACACAAAGAATTTAAAAAATACAAATAAAATAATTAAATAAAAAAATTACAAATAATAAAATAAACTAAACAATACTCCTAGATGTGAAAAAAAAATCAAAGCTATTATTCATTACCGATCGTGAAAAGTTCATTTTTTTTCATCTCATTATTTCATGCGAAAAATTGAGTAGGTTAAATTGCTTGTTAATCAACGAAATTCATATTTTCAACTGGTTCTCAGATTTTAATTGCTACTTTGGTACGTGAGAAAACTCCTATGTATTCGAAAGAGTTTGAGTGCCACAATTCATTTTATTTAACCCTAGATTACTGAGATTTTATCTACAATTCCTGAATTAATTATGCACATAAGGTGAAGTTCCAACAACAAAACTACAAGGAGCACAAGGAGGAGGAGTTAATTAACTCAGTTTAATACGGCGTATTTCACTTATTCATCAATGATAGACGGGAACATCCATTTGTTCGCTGCTAGAAATATCAAACTGCTTATTCACAAACTATTCTGGCTAGATTAAAATGTGTGCACCTTAATTACTTTTTTTTGAAAGGGGTGTAAAAATCCTTCCCATTTGTAAAAAATGCTGTGACCATCGGCTTAACTGGATCACATTCTGGGTTGTGAAGAGTTGGATTATCCAGTTAAAAGGATTAACTATCTAACTATATCTGACTCATTTAGAAGGCTGAAGATATAACTCCAAGTTCATAATAGAATATCTTTATTCTTGCATCAACAACTCGTGCCCGTAGCTAGGTTCCACTCCTAACGATCTGCACGCTCTCCCGCTGAGTCAAAAATGCCTGAATGCATACATGGTGGTAGCATAAATCCTGCTGCTCTTTATACAATTTGAAATCAATGACGTCACCTTGCACATTACTTCACTTCGCGAGCTTTAAACGAGAGAAAGAGAGAGATCGCCACAGTTGCGTTGAGCTTTCTAAGTGAACATCCATCATAACATCCACATAATATCCGATCCTTTAATTATTATAGATTTCTTGTGGGTCAGCAACCTACTGGAGCTGATCTGACATATATCAGATATTTTGATGATAAGTTACAACAATAACATGTGAAATTTAAGTTTCTCTGCATTAATAACGCTGAAAATATAAGCCTAGAGAGCTCACCTCTTGATCAGAACATGAAATTTATATTCGTGTTGAGACTTTATTTCTGTAGCCTCCACGACAGGAAGTCGAGCTTTCTTGAAAGATAGAGGATCATGGATACTTAGAGAGATATTTCCATTATTCTTGCATTCTCGCGAATCTTGGATTTTTTTATTACTACAACTGCCAAATTTAGCACCACGGTCACAGCTATTGATATGGTCCATTCATCAACCATTAAAAATATATGCAGAACTCTATTTTTAATGTGATTAACTATTCTCATGGATATAACAGATTTTCAGCATTATTTGGGGTGAACATAGGTTTAACTTCTACCAAGAGTGATAAAGCTAGTTTTTCCATTTTACTGTGTTTTGATTGAAATATCATGATACTCGTCTTAAATTATCCTAATATAAAAGTAAGCTTATTTTTAAGTTATAATCTATGAAAAGTTAGTTAAAATTTTAATTTAATTACCCCATTTGCATCATATCAAAATATGAAAAAAAGGCCCATATCACGGAAATTTTTTTATTTCATATTTAGGTGTAAAATTGTATAAGAGTCGAAAAAAAATCATTTTTGAGCATTATTTGTTAGTAATTTTGTTCAGTGTGGTAATATTTGAAATGTGGGATGCATATAGGTATATAGTATATAAAAAGAATATAGTATATATCATATTATATGCATAGCATATAATATGACGCAGCGTATATATACGCTCCAGTGATAGTGACCAGGAAAATTGAGCGTATATATACGCTAATGAGGAAAATGGGTTAAAATTTTAAATTAAAGTTATAAATTAAAATGCACATTGAAATCATAGTTGTTAATCTCTTTAATTCACTTTTTTAACTACAGCGATATCGCGAGCCTTTAAAGACCATCACTCCTAGAATTACAATTAGCATTGTCGCAGTTTTCACATAAATAAATAGCGCTTATTTAATACTTTGCTATTTTCCAACATGGTTTAAATGCTTTGATAGTGACGATTTTAAGGGAATAAAAGATATAAGGAAAACTTTTTTATCCACAACCATTGCTTTAAGTCGATACTCGACGGTCGGTTAATGATTTAACCTCGATTACAGACATGGGAAGAGCTCGATAAGCGACAAAAGAATAAAATCCGCGGGGAAACTAATCGGATTTCATTGATTAAAGGCCCATCATTCGGAAAACCGCACTCAATAATCACCACTGCGCGGAAGATGATAAGGTCAAAGCTACCGCGGAAGAAAAGAGTCCGTCGAGGGCTATCGACACAAGGGTGCTTTGCTGACTGCATACAGAGTTTGAGAACGAGAGCGAGAGAAAGGTCTTTTTCATCCTCTTCCTTTTATCATTTGTACTTATGGGGGGGGAGAAGGAATTGCACATCTGCGCATGCTTTTTTGTATAGCGATGAAATTATCGTTTGAAGTCACTGAGAGAAATCTGAAATCTTCTTTTAGTCTTATTAAATTTTTATTGATTGCAATATATATATTTTTCTATTAGATTACTATTCTATTTAAATTATTCTATTAGACTATTTTATTCTATTTGTTATTCTATATAGATTATTCTATTTATGTTTAGATTACTGTAGGTGGATAGTAAAATCCTTTTTATTTCGTTAATAATAAATAGAAATAACGAAACGTCACTTTAAATATTTCAAATAAGTAAAAATAGAGATTTAATTGTATGCAATATTGTATTCTTATATTATTAATACAAGTAACGAAAGCACATTTTCAATAAATATTATATAATCTATTAGATTATTGTTCTATTTAGATTATTCTATTAGACTATTCTATTCTATGTTCTATCTGCCATTCTATATAGAGTATTCTATTTAGGTTACTATAGGAGGATAATAAAATGATGATTTTTTTCGTTAATAACAAAAAGAAATAACTTCGCTTTTAACATTTCAAATAAGTAAAAATGCAGATTTTATTTTTATGTAACTTATTTTATTCTTATATTATTAATACTAGTAATAAAAGCAAGGTTTCAATAAATATAATATAGTCAATTAGTATTCATGTGCGAATTATTTTATCTTCATTATCATGATAATGATCCGAATTATGGTCAGATAATAAGCCACACTATTTCTTGTGATGTTTTAAAATAAGACACAATATAAAGTATTATTTATACATATTTCAAGAGACTACGTAAAATAAAAGATAAATTAAAAGATAATTGAATTTTTTATGTTATTATCCAAACACCTAAATTTTCATGGCGTTTATGTCTAAAAACAACAATGATTCTATACAACTTTTAGTAATAAATTCATTTTATTTTGAACTTCCCTTTTTTATATCTTTTAGACCTTGAAACAAAATTCAACCATCATAATATTTTAAAAATATTATGCTAATTAAGGCATTTTATAAAATTCCATTGAAATTATTCAGTAATAATTCCTAATTTTTTTATAAATATTATACAATATGTTCACTTTAAGCATAGCCTAATAGATAATGAATCATTAAAGCTATGCATGTATTTCTACATGAAGTAGTCTAAATGATTTAAAGAATGATATTTTAGGCTGATTGGGTCAGAAAACATCAGGTTTTTACACCAAATTTGTAGATTTCTGTAAAATTTTGAACGAAATTAATTCATTAGAAGTCTGTCAGGCTGGTTGTTTCAGCACAAATTGACTCGATAACTACAGAAAGCAAAGATCAGGATAAATAAAATTTGGTACATAGATTTAATATCTAAATTGTAAATTCTTACGAAATGTTCAACCATTTCTTCAAAAGGTTGTCGTCTGACTGTTTGTATATATGTGGTAAATTAATTCCAAGCTCAGCACTTCTTCTGGTGTTAACCAGCAGTCAGAGGGCAGAGTTCAGAATTCACTAGATCAGGAGGAGAGTCTGACGTCCGACAAGAGGGGTGCTACATGAGACAAATAAGATAAGATCCTCTGAAAAAGGCATTCTTGCATAAAAGAATTCGTTTGCAAATGGCGAAGGTACCACGTGTCGGTGTGGAGGATCCATTGAACAACTTCAACTGACCATCTTCATGTTATATAAATTCCTTCTTCATAATTGAGTTCTCACGCGTAAAAAACCAGCATGATGATCTTGTGTTAATCAAGAATGAAAAGATTAAGCTAATCCAAGTGGACTGATGTATTTAAACCCATCACACTCACATACATTAATATTCAAAAAAGTACTATAACTCAAAAATATAACGACTTAACTAAAAATTTAGTATGTGAACATATTACTAAAGTTTTAAATTTTTTTCAAATTTAGTATTGATTGATTAAATATAAAATGGAAATGGAATTCATGACTTTTCTCCATTTCCACAAATTTATGTGGAATTGATGAGATATAAAAGAGAGTTTGATGGAAAGGTTCATGGAGACGACTTCCACTAGTTTAATGAAATATAGAATTTTTTGAACTTATATAACCCAAATAAGATAATTGTTGCCGTTTTTTTTTCATTTTAGCTAATTTATCAATCAGTTTTGAAGAAAAACGTGAGTTATCGAGGGATGCCTTTGTAATGTTGAACAATGGACATGCCACGAAGACGACACTTGATACATTTCTCCATACAAACCATATCAGAAATAATACGTTTGATTTCCTAGATGCATCTGACATGCACTAGATGTTGATATACAAGGCATATCTTTGATAGATTCATGTTTGGATAGGGAGACATTCCTGTCTCAAACGGAGACGTTGTGAACAGAATGATTTATTATAAGCTTTAAACACTTTCAAAACATTATTTTCTTTCCTTTTTTTCGACGAGGTTTAATCCGAGATAAGAATTATATAGTTTTCTTTAATGTTTAAATTAATTAAAAAAAGACCCAAATGTTAAAACAAACACCTTTTTTGCTTTTGATATGGTAAAAAAACTATTGATTTCATTTTTGCATAACTCGAAACATTTGAAACAAATTTAGACTGCTCTAAGTGTGCCATGTCTATAAAAATAGTAAACTTTTTAGTAACTCGTATTACAGTTACTAAAAAGTTTATTTTCATTTTCTTTTATGTTATGATAGGCTTTAAAAATTAATAATATTCAAACAGAAAATTATTTTAAATTCATTAAAATCCTGAAAGGATTATTTAATTTATCTCAGTATTATACCGAATAGTTATTTTAATTGTGGTAAATTGAGTTGTTTCAGTCAATTTCTAAATATTGTTGTTGTATATTGATAGAATTGCTAAAAAAATCCTCTTTTTAATATTTCCAGATATTTATTGATAAAAACTAACAGTTTGATTGCCTAAATAAAATCAGTATTCTTATCTTAAGTTAATCTTCTCCGAATTTGACCGCAGATGCATTATCGCCAAACGATTCATCAGCATCCTTGTTTAGAGTAAGGGTGGGTGGAGGAGGCAACATCCCTAGGGACCCGAAGTGGAAGTGGAAAGATCAACCTCCCCAATTCAATAGTGTTCTTCCTCACTTTGGGAACTATTTACTCGCGCCAACCGCAGCCAAACCAATTGCTCCTTGTCTCCATCGGGGTGTAACGAGGCCCTTGGGATGTGTCACACGCTAGCCATGATTGCAGTCACAGTTTCTTTTTTCTTTTCCCCCATCGTTATCGATAAACTGCCGGGAGCCACATCTCTCTCCCACCGCGAACAATTTATATGTTTGCTGAAGAGATGAGAGATTCTGACTCTCTTTCTTGAACCAGAAGTGCTCAAACACATTTGTGACTTCTCTGTTGCCGTTCAGTTTCGTTTGAGTGGTTTAGAATGCTTTTTAAGGAGTGATATTTAAGTTAATTTACATTCATTGATGCGGTAGAAATATAAAAATGGAAATTAGATAATTTATTGTTCAAATTCTTTGCATTGAAACAAAGAAATAAAATTTATAATTTGATAGCTGTTTGCCAATCATTTTCATTAATTTATCCAAACCAAATAACATACAGTGATCTGTATCTGATCATAGCAACTGAATCACAGTACTTAGGACTTACACCCGTTCTAGTAGGCTCCCATGTGAGGGGAGGATCTTCATAATTGAGGACGAGAAGCTCTGGCATGGTGGTTGGTTTTCATTACACTGATGGGTACCCAAAATGTGGAGGTTTGACACCTATCGTTTATGATGGGATGTATTTCCTCAGGGAAGGATTGTACCTTGACACGTGACGCCTCTTAAGATTCAACTACAGGTCCTATTAGTGTTGCTGTTGTGGTGGACCAGTCATTCAGATTTTCCTTCCTGTGAGTCGGAGTAACCAGTTGGAGACTATCCTTTCGTGTATGGAATGGTGGTTATCCTTTGGGACCGATCAAGACAAAATGAAATTACTATTTTATATTTTACTTACATAATAAGCATAGAGCATTCCTTTTGATCAATTATAGTTGATTAGTTGAGAAATTAATTGGCAAAACACAGCCAGTTGTTGAGCCTGGCGGAAAGGGAGGAGGCAGCTCTCTCATTTATTTAGGTTTTCTTTTGCGTTATATCTTGAAATTTGAAGACGAAATCAAGTACAGTCGAAAAATATGATTGATTAGTAGGAAGGTGAGCAAAAGAATTTGAGGGTTTATCTAGGGATCATGAGTTTTCATAATAAATAAAAATTGGTAAAATAAACGCAGTGAATGTGGTTTCTTTCTGTCAAGCCTTTCTTCCAAAAGAAATGAGGGTTAAATATATTTATATGGTTAAATATATTATGGTATTTTTGATATATTTGATGAAATTGAGATAAGTGATGACTGATGAAAAATCTAGTTATTTTTATGTTAAGCCTAGAATAAAACCAGTATTTGGGGTTACTGGCTGGTAGACGTTTTTCCATTTTTTTAAGTAGATGGATTTATTTCATTTTTTCCCCTTTTCAAAACGCTTTTCTTGGTAATTTTTATAGACCTAGTAAATATTTAGTGTTTTATAGCTCTTTTATTTTTCCCTTTATCACAAAAATTTTTTCGGAAATATTTTGGGTGGCAGTTTATACAAAATTTACTAAACAATCCACTGAAAATGACTGCACGTTTGTAAGTTCATCGCATCGTGACACCGACAACCATTAATTTGTTATATGCCTATAAAATTTGTTTTTTAACCAAAAAGATTTCTTAGCAGAGAAGACAAAATGAAATATGTCTTTTTAATAATGCTCCTAATGAATTCTAAAATTTATTGAACACTTACAATTTCAGTCCCAAGTATGTGGTCAGAAAAAGCATCCTCCATAAAAAAGTCTAACTTTTAATATTTAAAGAGGATTTCGCTATTAATTATATCTCATTCTTGGCATTTCCGAAAAACAATGGATGCATGAAATTTTGATCAATAAATCTTAGTTCTATATGCTGTAAATAATTTTTTTCAAAAAATATACTTAAATAATTATGAAAAATATACAATAATGATCAGGCAGTTTAAGATATGATTCCTAATGGCGACTGCTTCAAATCTTTAAAGAACGCTATTGCAAAATCCTGGATGGTTCTCGGAGGGTAGAAACTGTTTACAATTTCCAATTTCCCATAAGAGCTTCTCAGATGTGATCTACAAATATTAGGTCTGGAATTCTACCAGTCCTACAGATGAATATTTCCTTTCTTAGATTTTCTTAATCAAATGAGTCCAACATTCACTGCCGTTACCATCCATGAAAATAAATTACTGCTACATTTCAAAATATTTTATACTAGATTCTACGACTTCATCCTATTATTCAAAGATGGTGTTTCTGCGGTGTTTTCTACGGTGTTTCTGCGACATGGAGAATTGGGCAGTACTTCTGAAATGACGCTTTTCCATTGTTTTCACAATGATATCTTTCTTCGATATCGGAAGATAGATAACTAGTCCCTGGTCCATTTTAAGTGAATGTACATAAATAATTAATAGTTAACCCAAGCTGAAATTCATTAAAGAATAGAAAGATTTCCCATGAGTATCTGACATAAAGTAAATGTACTTTGCACCCTACTACACCAGTTGGTTGCACATAAAAGATTATGAAATAGATAATGCGTCTTTTTGAAAGTAACCGATTCATATGCGATTTTGCAGCAATAATCATAGGAACTCATTCAATTTGATGTCAAGATTATGATGATTCATATTGTCAAGATGTTTTCTGAAGTTAATGAGCTATTGTCCTTCTTTTATGCCTGATAGTAATGAAATAACTTTTATGTGGTAAAATCAATGCATTTTTTTCTGAGAATATATACAAAGTCACAAGTACTGGACACAATCGGGATAATTTCATTCAAGTATCTAGCATTCTGAATCTAATATAGACAATTTTCAAGCATTTCTATAATTCTACAGCGTATTATATCATTCAAACACTGACAATAATTCAACTTAGTGATCTGGTTTATTTTGAAGTTCAAGAAAGGAAGTAGAAACACATCTGAATTTATCTGCTGAACTAGCTGACATAATGCAAAATTGCCAATGATGAAGTCTTTTCTTCTTAATTCTCTATCTACGCTAATCTGCATGCTTATGTATTCTTATAAAAAGTAGTAATTTTTGATGATGATTTTGTTTTGCAGTTATAGCAATTAATCAACATAATTTTATAACTCATTGAATTCTATTCAACAACATTCCCAATCGTCTCCCCTTTTTGGAGAACGTTTCTGCACCTTTGTTATTTTTCTCATGGCAAATAAAAATAAAATAGATTCAGAATAATTATTGAAAAAAATCAGATCTTTTGTTCAATATTAGTAGTTGCATCAGATATAATTTTAATTCAGAAGAAGTAAAAGGTTAAAGCTTTAATAAATTTTGTTGTAGTATTAGCAGTGAATAAATGTGAAACATTTTAAAATTTCCTTTCAAACCACCAGAAGTGATCTCCCCAACACTTAATTGTGTAATCTCGAATAAAAGTGTTATCCCAGAAAATGCCCTGTATGGGAGTGGCATAAAACATAATGGAAATACAGTCGAATCCGGTTAATTGGACCACTGGATAATCGGACCAGCCGCTTATTCGGACCGAATCTTAAAGAACCGAAACAAATCCTATGTACATAAGCCTAATATTATTCGCTTATTTGAACCAAAATTCCGTTTAAACGGACCAAAGTTCGTAGCAGGGAAGATGAAAAAGAAGCCACGAGTCGCCTGTGTACAGCAGGAAGTCCGAAAAGGAAAAGAGCCAGTGGGAGGTGAGCAAGCACTTTTTTTCTTAGAACGGGCAGCTCGGTAGCCGCCAGTGAGGAACCACTGCTTCTCCGCTTTTCGGGGAAATGAAATCCCACGTAAAACAGTTTCTTCGGAACACTTTAGTCAGTGAACTATGCGTGTCTTGTCTCCCCTGCCAAAATGTCTGGAAAACACATCCACCTGGAATTTCTACCTCCCAGGACCACAGCTTTTTTACAGTCAATGGACATGGGCATCGTAAAAAATTTGAAGACCTTTTATCGTGAAAGGTTGGTTAATTACGTCATTGAAGCAATTGAAGAAAGTTTGCTGACCTCATCATCATCAACAGCCAGAGAAGTCAGTGCAAAGGTTAACATCTTACAACAGTTACATCTTTGACCGATAGCTGTCGAAATGTAAGCAGTGAGACAATTCAGAACTGTATTTCTCACTGTGGCTTTAAGCATTTGGTCTTGGAGGTAGATGTGGACATGCTGATTGAAAGTGAAAACGGTGAGAGAAATGTGGAACTTCAACAAGTCGAAAATTACGAAGAATTTCTATCCATCGACAACGAGCTTCAATGCTACGATGAAAATGAAGATTACGACGTTGAAATTGTAGCACGAATTACAGCAAAACACACTACAGCATCGAAAGACCAGGAAAGTGATGATGACGCCCCTAATGATTTGGTGCAAGTGACAACACAGGATGCCAGGAAATGCAATGAAACTTTGTGTCGCTATTTCATGCAGGAGGGAAATGAAGGCAGTCCCATTTCTGCGTTAGATGTTCGTAGTGATTTTGTTCAAGTGCAGTCCGTCAATAGAACGCATCAAATCACACTGGATAAGTTCTTCAAACGTTGACTGGAATTTGATAAGAACTTTTTTTTATTGTGCTTCGCATGCTGAGTATCGTGTAGATCGTTTCAAAGAATTTGTTTGTAAATTTATTTTTCAATGAATAAAGTTCATAAGCAACAGTAGTTCTTGTTTGTATGTTCGCCATACGCATGTGCTGCACAATAAAGGTCATAATGACATTTTAATATGTTACGTATAGCACGTCCCGTCTTGTAGCATTGGGCATGTTCGTGTAATCGGACCAGCCGGTTATTAAGACCAAAATGATCGCGTCCCGATGTGGTCCGATTAACTGGAATCGACTGTATTAGTTTTTTGTGTGAATTTAGAATTTATCGTATGATCTTTTGAGAGTGTTTTTGTGATTAATCTCTGGCATGCATGCTGTTAATAGTATCCGAATACTGTTAATCGCATTTGTATTATTGTGTTAAATTATACTAGAACAGCCTGACATACAGACTTCTTCTGAGCAGAATTCGTTCCAAATGCGTTGAAATATTGAAATTTTATATAAAGACCATCTGAAACATTTCATCCGGTTAGGTCAAAGAGTTTCCGAGTTATCTTTGTCACAGACAGACGAACATTTTCCAAAAATGCATTTTTCGATCTCGGGGAGGTTTAAAACATATAAGTTCGTTAAAACATCGAGTTCGAATTTTTCGACGATTCATATACATTATGTGCACTATGTATGCAAGAAAGTAAAAACAAACAAAAAAGAGGATAAATATTATAAATATCATTTTGGATAAACTCAAATCGTGCTATGAAATCAAAATGGTAGAATGTTAAGTTATAAATAAATCATTGTCGACTAGCCGTAAGTAAAAATAAATTATTTGGTTGATTAATACAGATTAATTAATTTATTTTTTCATTATATTTTTCATTTTTAAAATAAAGATTTTCCGTTTTCCTTTGCGGAATTCAAATCGATAAATAGTGCAGCTTCTTCATACTTCTAGCGGAAAACAATAACTAAAAAAGAAATAAGGGTGCTAACCCTCCTTTTATACACGGTGTTTAATTGGAGACGGAAATGCCCTTTCAGTTTGAAAAAATGCTACAATTGATATAAAGAACAACAGTTCATGTTGTTTGAGATAATATACGTAAAGTTGAGAACAATTACGATGCCCATCAATTGTAGCTCTGTTAATCTTGACACAAAATATTCTACAGTCAAAAATAATCCTGTTATAAACCAGTGAATTTGATTTTAAGAGGATAGCAAATAAATTCAGGAACTCTTATGAGAATCTTAATAGATAGTAACTCTCAATCAATGGGCAGTGTTTGCTTGAAATTGCCGTTGATTGGATCTAAAATAATGAAACACAAAATTTTATAACTTGACGAGTCTTTATTACAAAAAATAGTAGTTATAATGTATTTATAGTTAAAATGTAAAATATGATTGTTTTGATGAATCATTAATCATTTATCTGTTGATCTCGATTAGAATGGACACACGATATGTTACATAGTTCTTCAGAAATAAAATTATAAGTTGCAAAAAGAACAAGAGAAACGTTTGTGATTTGTTTATTGACTGTAGATAGGTAATTGTGACTCATTACGTGATTTTTTTATGCATTGAAGTTTAGTTTTATCTTCTACATTTTTCGTATTTTGGTATTTTTTTAAGTTAAAATTTTGCCTTCCCTAGTTCACAATTGAATTATATAGCTGTAAAAGCTGTTGTTTTTTATATATATTTATTCAAACATTCGTTGATTTGATATTTTCTACCATTTGGAGACGCAGGAAAATTAAAAATAAATTGTTATATATAAGTTTAAATCACAACTTGCTGCAAAATCGTTAATTTCTACTAATTGATGCGAATTCAAAATCAGCCATCTTCACATCTACTAGAGTTAAACTCACCAAACTCCTTGAAATCTCGCCAAACGTAAAGTTGCCTCTGGTAATGTGGGTACGACGATAAATTCAAGTTTTGTTTAACTTCGAGTTTGAATTCGTTGGAGAAAAATAATGCAGAAGTTCTCCTTCATTAGATATGAAAGCGTGTGAAATACTCATTTTAATAAGTAGCAAATCAATTCTAGTAAGTACTATTCGTAATTATTTATATATAGATGCTATAATTTGATGCTGAAGATGAACCTAAGAAGGAAGGAAACCAAGTAATATATATTTTTAAAAAATTAAGTCAATTTCTTCTTAGGTTAGTAAAAAAAAAGTTTTATTTCAGATACTTTTTTATTAAATAACTACAATTAATATAAATACGTATATACATATGATAGAATCACAATATTGTAGCAAAACAGGAAGCAAAAATTAAACACGAATTCTTCACCTTCACCTGAAAAATACTGATATCCTTGCATTGTACCGATCGAGTTTCTGCCAGGTAGATTTCAATTTTCATTACAAACTGTTAAAACTCTATTTAAAGTTTAAAAAATTAATTAAATTTAACTAATGAAGTAATATTTTTAAAAAACTGCTTTAGCATCAAGTGTCCTCCACTACAATTTTTAAAAAATGTATTTGAAATTGAGTGAAGGAATAAAAAGTATTTTATTAACGAGGCTATAATTTGACCTATTGCTATAATTTGAGGCCATAATTACATTAATTTTACAAGCCCTTTATATATTCTTTGGATTCTTAAAGATACAACAAGACAGTACATTCCTGAAACTGGGGATTAATTTTAGCAAAGTGTTTCCAAGAATATTTTTACTTTGAAGACGGCCGTAATTGCAGCTACATAACACAATTTTTATCTTTGAAAAATTAAACACAGTTGAGCTATTAAATTAAGTAACTATGAACTTTTTAATCTTTATATGCTAAAGAAATGTAGAATTGTGGGAATTAGTTCTCCACATTTCTTTTTCTACGTAAAATTGGATTTTTTTTTTATACATAACAATAAGTAAAACTAAAGATTTTTTAAATTTAGTTATAATTTTTCTATTTTTTTTAAATGATGCTGTATTCAAGACTATATTGAGATTTGGAAAACGTAGCTTTCTATCAATAAAAGCCAGCGCCATGGCATTGGGGTAGCGAGTCTTCCCCATGATCTGGGTGTGCCAGTTCGGGCATGGTTATTCTTCATCTGTGTTCAATCTGTGAGGTGTGAGAATGTGCCTCCCTATAAAAAAGGGTTGTGCAAACGAATGTGATGCAGGAAATAGTCATATTTTTGGCCCTAGTTGACGATACTGAAAAAAAAAAGAGCCGTTCTCTTGGCTTAAAATCGCAGACTTCATCAGCGGGTTTGCATATGAGAAGTGCCATAAGAAACAACTATCAAAGGAATCAAATTCTCTGTGTTTCATAATGTTTGAGCCTGGTTGCTTCTTAAATTATATATATTAAGGTTAATGTTATTAATCAGTTATTATTATTAGTGACTAATAAAAGTGTTTCACCAGTTTATCATGTAAATAATTTACTATTAATAATAGCCGATTAATCCCATTAACCGTAAAATGGTTCGGATAACTTCAAAGGAAAGTTTTAAAGAGATTAATTATGCATGAGATAGTTTTTTTTTTCCTTTCTCGTACACGATTTGATACAAGCAATACAGCTGAACAATTTCTTGAAAAAACGCAGATGATAATTTCAGAAAATTTTCACTAAACTCTTTTCCTGCAAATATTAATTTCGTTAAATTTTTTTTCCTACAACTATAAACATTATTTCATCACATAAACAAATTTGCCTAGTTCCATGTCAATTTTACAGATTAAAAGAACCTGATTCTCCACCTTTCTAGTAATTAGGGAAAATTTATTTATAATATTTTGTGGATATTAAATGCTGATGGAATTATTTCTAAAAACAAACTTTTTATGATGGCAACATTAAAAATATTTGAGAAATGTAAAAAATATATATATTAACCGTTTTTACTATAATGACGTACTTGTCATTGCGCATAGAAATATTGATTTTTTTTAACATTTTAATCTGAGGTTAAATAACAGCAATTCCATCATTTAAAATGTAAAAATCACTTGGTAAAGCTTCAGTATCTGAATTGCCTGTTTTTGTATCATTACAGAGATTAGAATAACAATAAATACCCCAAACAGGGCGTTTCATCTAATTAGGAGATTAAATCAATTCAAAAACGGGGAAGTTAAATTTGAGGGATGAATCCCAGTCATCCTTTTAAAGTGTTTACCATTTAAAAGTTTATCAAAAGCGCATCCATAGTTTTTCAAATAGATTCCTATAGGAATACTACTATAGGAAGACTTCGGGAAATTTTTCTACATTCTTAGCCGAACATGGTCATTAGAGTCCCAAACTATCTGTATTATCTTGTGAACAAGATAGCTTGAGTATATTTGTTTAGATTTTAACTTTTTGGCTTGGAATATGGTATTAGAAATGTAAATTCTCGGGCGAGTTTGTAAATAGCATAGTTAGCAAAAACGGGGTGGAAATGGTGGTGGTAATGGGGTTGAAATCTCCATACCCCTGTAACTTTCTGAATATTGAAAATACAAAAATAAATTCAAACAGCAAAATCAATGCCTCATTAAAACAAAGCAAAATAAAAACTTTTGTATTTAAATTTTTTTGGTAATAGCAATATCTTAGAAGTTGGGGACTGATTAGGAAGTGATTTTCAAGCCCTAATTTTGACAATTTATGTTCTCAGAAAATAAATTAGATGTAAAGTAATCTATTTTTGCCTTCCAACTTGACGATAAAACCTTCTTTGTTGAAGATGGTGGAGCTATATCTATTGACTGTCATATGCTTTTTGTTCGAGTTTATAAATAAATAAATAAATTTTGTTTGCACTTTTTATATCTTAGCTTACTTTAAAGTCTTAGATCACAGGGGAAGGGATTGGAAAGGTAGAAGGTCCAACCCCCTGTATAAAATGAATGCTACAACATAATTTATACATCGGCGATTTCTTAAAACGGCGTCTGAATTTTATTCCTAGGCTTTTGTTGCCAAAATCACTGCATTGAATGGTCAACCTCGACAGATGGCCCGTTAGTTACACTGCTAACAATCAGACATGCGTGTTTGGGTTTTGCTATTGTTGGGGCGCGTGACGACTCTCCCCTCATTCAACAAACATCCCCCTCAGCAGATATGAGGACCGGGGTAGGGCGCTTGGCCCCGATTAAACACGTCCTGAAACGAGGGGGAGCGTAGGGCCCCTGCATTGTCATTCCCTGGATTATTCGAAGCCACTTAGTATTCAGAGGATTATGCGCCGAGGATTTGTCGAAGTAACTTTTAAAAGATCAAAATATTCCAATTGGAGTGCAGGATTATCGCGTTATTCAATCGCTTAGTTCGAACGTATAAAATCGCATATAATGAAATAATATCGGAAACAGGCAATTTCTTGAATGAAATAGTTGAAAAGGCACAATAGAAATTTACTTGTAACTGTATAGGACCGATTCATGCGAAATCAGGTGAAAGTCTGTCCTTAGTTAAATGCAATCAATTAGTGTCAGAAATTTGACTGAAATAAGGAAAAAAAAAAAAAATTCACTTTGTAATATACAAATAGAAAATACTGTATTTATCAAAACATTCGACCTTAAGATTTTGATGAAAATCCTTTTCAGACTACTTTGTGTCCAAAAATATTACTTTAAAAAATTAAGTCAATCTATCTATTGCTCTGTGAACTATGAAATTAAGAAACACGATCACCTAAATTGATGAAATTCGACATTCGGTTTTCGCATCAAAACTGTAGAACTCTGTCAAATTTCGAACGAATTAGCGAAACGAAACAAGAATTTGTCTTAGATCACGTGAATCAATAATTCAAAAATACTAACCGATGAAATTTGGTTTATGGTTTTATTCTAGATGTTGCAGAAATATAAGTTTGAACCAAATCTGCCTACTGGTTAGCTATGTATATTTCTAGCTATTCATGTGATTGTGAAAATACCACAGTAAGCTATATGAAAGAAATTCAGTGTGTGATCGATTCCAAAACGTAAATAGATGCCAATATTTCAATCTAATTCGAGAAAACGAATATAACCAAGACATTCCGGATTTTCTCTTCAGTGTAGAGAAAAGATGTACATTTTCATTGCTAAGTTTAATTATCCTATGGAGTTTTTTGCCTGGAGAAGAAGTTATTGGTGATTCTTTTCAATCGTTTTTATTCAAGTTTGGTGATGGGTTTTTTCATATGCTAATTAACTGAGAGGATACATCCCGTAGCATAATAAAGTGTCATGTCAATCCTACCATAACTGCACTGATCACACACTTGCACAAATTGAACTTTTTAAGGTTGACAAGAAAAAATAGAGCATTTATTGCAGAAATTACGATTTAACATTCGGTTGTTATAAAAATTGCGTCTAAGTAAGAAACCATTCCACATATTTTTTAATATCATGAATTCAAATCCTCCATTACTATCTAGTGTCGCTTTTGAGGTTACATAAAGGACAAAATGTTTGCAACCACTCCTTTAGAAAATATTGATAGTTCTATGTTGGAATCACGGATTCTGTGTCTAGTCTGAAACCGAAATGTGAAAAATACTCCGTGTAAGCGCCTTGAAATTCTTCGAGTTACCAATAGTGCTTATATATATATATATATATATATATATATATATATATATATATATATA
>JAPMOQ010047026.1:780789-853185 GCA_026543055.1 Argiope trifasciata
TCTTTGTTAGCTTTCAACAGTGGAAGAAAAGCAGTCAATGGTAAATTAAATGAAACAATAAAAACGGTTTAAATTTCGGAAAAACACTTTATTAATGGAAATTAGGCAAAAATTGCGTCAAAAAATTTCTTTAAAATTCAGAAAACAAAATTGTTCCTGTTTATCTAATTAATATCAAAAAGAAAACACTTTTGTTAAATTTTGAGACGGAATAACAATGCTTTTTTGGGCTTTAATATCTTCAAAATTCAAGTTTGAAAATTTTGTGCAATAAATTTCCAGAAAGACGGCAAAATTTTATAATACATTCAGATTATATTAGAAAATAAGAATTTTAATAAATTAAAAATTTAAATTTCAATAAATTAAATACATTTTGCAACAGAATGAATTATCTTCCAAATTTTGGGAGAGACAATTAACTAAATTTTAAAACCGGAGTTCACCGATTGATCGGTAAGCCCCGACAATCTCTTAATCTTTATATTATGAAATTCATCTCCATTTTAAATTAATTTAAATTTTATTAAATAATTTTAAAAAATTGATCTAAGCTATACATGCTTATCCATCAAGGAATATGCATGCCAATTTGGTAACTGTCCATCAAATAGGTTATTATGGACATGTAAACACAAATACAGACACATACATCTTTATTATTAAAAGAGATTTGATATTTTTAATCGAATTTCAGATTAACTGACGTGATTACGGTCTCATCCTGCTCGGATAATTTTACTGTATTCTCAATCTAAATTTCTGTTGACTTGTTTAACGATTCTGTTAAAACAAACTTTAAAAATAAACATTATTTTATTTGAAACCACTTTTCCCCACAGATAGAGTTTTGCCGCAAAATGAATTGTCTCCACCATTTTGCGAGGGACGGTTAACTAAATTCCAAAAGCGGGGTTCTCCGATTGACAGATAAGTCCCGACAATCCCCGAATTCCATTTAAAGAGAGTGCCGAAGGCTATGTATCTACAGTTTCCGTTCATTGTCTCTTTATAATAATCTAATGCATTGTGTCACGTGCCAAGATAGATAATGGACGGGCGGGAAACATTTAGTGTTCGGGTAGCATCGATTTGAATTTGTGTGGCGGAATAAAGTGGGAAAATATCGAGTAGTCTTTGAGATTCGAGAAGATGAAGAAAATCGAACCGCTTAAAATGATTTTCAGTTAAGAAATGATGATATCGCAAAAGCTCGATTAATCAAAGGTTATCAGAGAAAATTGGAAGATTTAAAAAAAAATTTTTACTAAAATTTATTACATTGAAACATAATTAGATAAAATTTTTCTTTGTGAAGTATGTTACTTCATGTTGTTGACAAAAATGTGCTTTTAATAATAGAAAAGAATGTTGTAACTTTAACCAATTCTATCTATGATGGTAACGAGCCTCAAAATTTCATACTTTTTATGCTTAATGTACTACTAATTACCTAATTAAAAAATGAGTTTTCTTTGATGCAAAAAATATCTATATTATTTCAGTACTAAACGATAAGTATTACAAACATTATCCTTTACATAAGTGTATTTTTTAATACTATTGAGAAATTATATTAATGTATGAATTTTATAGAGAAACTGTAATCTTATTTTATATAAGTTCTGATATTTCTAGTCTAAAGTAAAAATGAATTATAGAGGTTTAAATATTGTATAACATGTTATGCCTCTCAGAAGTGTAATATGACATACTTATTAAGATACTTTTGAAGGATACTAATATATGCTGTTCCTACAATATTTCTTATTTAATAATCTACAATATCTCTTAGAAAATGGGATACTCCACCCAAGGTCATTTTCTCAGATAATGAGGAAGATGATAATTTGTGCGTGAAATCTTTATTTAGCCCTGATAGTACAGCTACTGCTAGTGATTTCCACAACAACCTTAAAAAATCATTGAGTTGGCGGGAAAATAAATGTTTTCAGAGTCCAAAGAAATTTTTTATTTTACATATCTTTCTGGATTGGAATTTTTATTCTTGAAGGAAAATTTGCACTTAATTTATTATTTATTTACTTTATTATCCATAATTTGATACACGATATTAAGGAATATCTAAACCGTAAGTGGTTTAATTTTTAGATTACTTTTTTTCCTCCCAGTTTTTCAATCTTAAGATTATTTTATGAGGCTATTTTTCTTCTGTTATTATTTATCAATAGAATTCATAAAAGTACTGCGACCCAACTTTGTTTCTCATTGATAATCATGAAACTCAAGTAATTATTCCTTGAATTAAGAGGACAGTAAAATGGTATGCTTATTATGATCTTTCAGCCTTACAGCGATCACCGAACGCATTCATTTCATAAAGATATATTCATTCCATTTGAAACTTATTACATCTAGACAATGAACAATTAGATGTAAACACCAAATAACATTGGTAACTCTGTTTTCATATATGACATGATTAACTTGGGTTACTGAATCTGACATCAAGTAACATCATGAAAGAGTTCAATGTTCCTTTTAATACGTTTACTGATTTCACCTATAATTATCAGGTCGATGGTTCATCTCCTTCATGAGGTATGATTTAGCTCCTTCAATCTGTTCCACATACTCTGATCCAAACTCTTATCAATATAAATATGCCAGACTTCCTCGGTAATATTCCCACAAATGTTTTTCTGTAAGATTCAGGAAAAGATAAAGTCAATTAAAGGCAGACCAATAATGAAATAAAAAATTATCACTGTCAGTCTTGAAAAAATAAGCTTACAGGCATTGCAATTAGATGATGCTACCAAAACTTTAAAAAAGGGACTTCTTCCTGGTATTCCTAGACAGGGATTTAACTAAATTCTCCTGCTTTAGCAATACAAAAAAAAAAAGAGATTAATTAAAAAAAAATTCCAAAATAAGATATTTTTAAAAAATTATATACTTTAATAATTTTTTTCATTCAAAAAATAATAATTAGATGAATATATTTTAACAAGATCGATCCTTTTAAAAACTACGAAGTCTTGTAAATAATTTCTTTTTATGTATAAAAGTTTGAGATATAATCAAAAATGATTATCATTTCATGCGAATAAAATTCATTTTTTTAATGTTTTTTTATAAGTACATGTCAGAATTAGAACATTATGTTCTATAGTTGACCACTATAAAAGTTTGAATTTTAGTAATTAAATATGTTAAAATTAGAAATACAGGTTTTAAAAATGCATGTTAAATGCGAATTAAACATAATTAAGATCAGCATTCACAACAGAATTTGGAATTTACATATAAAACTAATAAAAAATTGATACTGATCAAAGGTATAACACCTTATTAAGATGATGTATCTTTCAAACATTTTGGAGGGAAATTTTTCGTTTTTATTCTTAAATTCTTAACCTACTTTTCATGGAAAAAATATTCTATCGAATTTTGAAGGAAAATTGTCAAGTCTTTTCCGTCGATATTGAAGAGATACAGAAACTCACTGGTTAAAATACTAGCTCTACCAATCTCAGTGATTGCTCGTGGTCTTAGAAATCAGCAGTGCAGCAAAAAAATATCTTTCATAAAACTGCAAACTTAAAAACCCTTTACTCACAAAAGGCTCATGGTTTTCCTTTCAAAGTTAGTTACATTACAGTCAGATATAAAGTTAGTTACATTTCAAAAGAATTAAATAATACGTGAACGAAATCAATTATTTGCCATTTTGTAAATAGAAAATTATGTGAATGATCCTCTCTTCTGCTGAATCCTGTCAGACCACTTTGTATGTTGTGGAAGTTGTTACTTCTGTCTTACCGTCAGGAGAAAAACCCTAGTAACCCTAAAAGTAAGGGTCAGTCGGCTTGAAAACGGGGTATTCTATTACATTTTGGGGGTGAAGGAAAGGAAGTATTTCTTTTGGCGCAAAAAGAACTGGTTATAAGTGTCATTATAATTAGAAGAATCGCCGGTTAGAAGAATCCTTTTGCTTTGTACTTCGGTCCCTGCATGCAATAATGACTTTAAAAAAGTATAAATAATTGCTATTTCATTTTAAAAATATTATAAATGTTTGACAGTGTTAATTTGTTTGATCAACTAAATTATATCAGGATTTTTGAGTAAAATTATTTCACTTATATATTCAGTTTAGTAATAGATGCCAGCTAAATAATTTTGAGTCATGTTTTAATTTATTAAAATTCTTTGGAATTATTTATTCTTCAGTTATTTGTGGATATTACTTTATAAGTAATATATCTGTAAGAAGAGCTGCGGAGAAATGGATTACGAATTTTGAGGTTTATGAGTTATTACCGAGATTCCGATAAATACTTAGTTCTTAAAAGAATATGAAATGAATAAATATCTTTAACTTTGCCTATTTATTGATTTATTTATATTTGAATTTTTTGCTGAATTTCGTATTTTTACTTTTTATTTATACCAAACGGTAACAGATTTATTAGGAATTAAAAAATTCGAAATTATTTTTTTTCCTGATCCTCAGTTTATTATTTGAAACTATCGTTCGTTTTCACCTTATTTAAAACTCACAAATTGTAGTGTAAAACGAAGGAGGGGAGATTTAGTTTTAAAACGTAAGTTTTCTACTCTTAAAGACACAAGAATTTTCAAGAAAATATCGAACTATTTTGTCATTATCCAATGGCTTTTATTTAATTGACAATTAAAAGATCTGAAAAAATCAATACAAAAGCAGTTTAAGAAATATCGTTGTAAACATTCTTAAGCAAGACATTATTTTACGCTTAAATAATAAGGAATTTCTAAGTTTATCTATAATTTGATTTTGTTTGTCTTATAAATTCATCTGTATAAACACAGGCGAAAAGAATTTCTCGCCTTATGAAGCACACTTAGTTAGCTAAATGTTGTGGACTGCTTTAATGCCTACTTCCCTCCTTACTTTGACTTGTCTATTTACGGCAACCATGGTCAGGGTTCTTCTTGTAACGGAAGAAGAGTACTTATGGGCTACTATCGTTGTGTGTGCTACTTACTGTGTGTTCGTCTCAGTTGTTAATAATTGTCATTGTGTTGTAAATATTTGTCGTCTTTGTGCTGTCATGGTTTCGTGTAAAAAAATGACGTAATTTTTATTTACTGAAGGACTGTTCATTGTGGATTTTTACGTCATACACCCACTATACATAAATGATCTCGATTGATAGGAAATCCGTAACAACATAATTAGTTTTCAATTTGTGATTGACTTTGGTTAATGTTTAGGATTTATTTTGTCTTTTGAAGTTAAGAGAGTATCATTTCAGATCAGATCTTACAATTCTGGATTTTGATTAGATGAAGAGAAAGAACAAACACAACAGCATTTTTGCCCTTCACATTCACGTCGTACCGATGGCTTTTTTCTGGTCAAAACTTTTTAAAATGTTGATTTATTTTATAAATTTTTTTTCTGAAATTATATTATGTCATAATATTGTAATTGAGACAATTAAATTTAAGTTCGTTATTTTTTTTTTTTTTTTTTTTGTAGATTTCTTCTAAATTATACTCCAGTTTATTTAATATTTCTGTATCATTTATCAGTTAAACGAAAAGAAAATTGATTATAAAAATAAATCTGTAGCTTTGAAAAGTTGAAAATGGGTTAAATAAAACAATTTGCATATGAATGCAATAATTAAGTGAAAATCGGGACCTTCTTTCATGAAGAAGAAAAAATTATTACTTTCTGTTACAATAATATAGATATGTTAAATTAGAAAGTTAACTTTGAACTATGTTAGTTGTAAAGTTAACCCGAATAATTTCGGCAGAAACGCAAAAGAAGTGAATAACTTTTCAGGTATAACTTTCCAGGTATAACAGAAAATCTATAACTGTCTCATCTTGTTTCCTTATATATCATATAACTTGAAAATACCTTAGTTTTTCATCAATATGAGTTAAAAACAATAGTATACTTCTTCATGCATAGTTAAGCTTATTTTTTGATTATTAATAGATATTACATGGAAATACTAACTGGTGTATAGAATGGAGGAAATATTGCTTCAACATTCATTCATATTCACATGCATTTATGTGTGTAATATGATTCACAGTTGCCAAATTTTTTTAAAGAATCAAGCCAGCAAAATTTTAAGATATTTTATAAGAAGCGTATTCTGGAAAACATTGAAGTAGAACTGATAATTTGTGGGTGATGTTATTAGAATGTACAATAATATTTAAGTTGCTTTTTTATGCGTTTACTTAAAATGCTTTTTATTTTAATTTGCAATTAATTCCCCCACATCTTTAATCAAACAAATGTCTAAAAATTTTTTAATGCATTATTTCATTTTTTAATAACATTAAATAGTATGAACAAAACATTTTACTGAATATATTATTTGAAGAATGAATAAAATTTTACATTTTGTTAATGAATTTTGAAATTTGAAAACCACATCAAACTCGCATTAGATTAATGTTGTTGAAAACACGATTATCCATTTATTATTTTTTTACGTTAACTATTTTTAGTCGCAAATTTTTTTAAAAAAAATCAAACCTGAAATATTTTAAGATGTTTTATAAGAAGCGTATTCTGGAAAACATTGAAGTAGAATTGATAATTTGTGAGTGATGTTATTAGAATGTATGATAATATTTAAGTTGCTTTTTGATACGATTACTTTAAATGCTTTTATTTTAATTTGCAATTAATTCCCCTTCATCTTTAATCAAAAAATGCCTAAAAGTTTTTTAAATGCATTATTTCCTTGTTAATAGAATTAAATAGACGATCAAAACATTTTACTTAATAAATTATTTGGAGAATGAATAAAATTTTACATTTTGTTAAGGAATTTTGAAATTTGAAATCCAAATCAAACTCGCATTAGATTAATTTTGTTGAAAACACGATTATCCTTTTATTATTTTTTTACGTTCACTATTTTTAGTTTACTTTTTGTATAATACACATTGTCATATGCAAGTTTATACATTCGCATATTTATATGTTTTAGTTTACGTTTTCTATAAATGATGTGTTATAACTTTCAAAAATTCGAACACGAGATTTTGATGAATTTTCACATTTCAGACATCCCGGAGATCAAAAACCAAATTTCTGATATTTTTTCTCTCTGTATACTATTTTTATTTAAAAAAAGTAATGATTTCTCTATATTATATTTTGTATATACAAGTGGATGTTTCATATATGTAGATAAGAAGAGTATGATTTTTCTCTTCCTGAGTGACTCTTTACTTTTCTTAACAGTAATCGATCTGTGCTCTTAAACTTAATTAAAACTAACATTATGTGATTTTAAGCAATTCTGTAGATTGATATCAAATATGAAAATAAAAACTTATTACGTCCTCCAATGATTGCCAATTACAATTTTTAAACTTATTGACCGAGATAGAGTTTTCTTTTACATTCGTTATAATACTTTGATTTAGTTTTTCAGTGAGAAGAATTGCTGATAAAACTCGTATTCCCCTTCCCCCTCTATTCTTTATTGGTGATTTCCTATTCTTTTATGTATGTAAACATTTAACTCGCTAGTTAAAAGGTCGGTTTTCAAATAACTTTAGAATAAATTTAAAAATAATATCTACCTGATAAGATCGAATTAAAAAATTCGACTTATAAAGTTTTTTTATATAATATATGCAAAAAAGAGCAAAAGATAACTTCGGGTTAAAACTATTTAGTTTCAACGAAATTATATTAATAAAATGCATAAATGCAAATGAATAAATTATTTTCATCTTTATTCCCAGTATTTTGTGTCTATAATATAAAATAGCTATACATGAACCTCTAAAAGTCAACATCTTCTGTCATTAAGATAGAGAAATTTATAAAATTATTTACAAAACAAATGACTGCACTTTTTTACATGCAGTACTATTTAAAAATTCAGTAGAAATTTATAGAATACTTCAGTAATTTAATAACTATTATTAGAAGGGCCTTCATTATATTATAAAAAAGAAATATCTGATTTATATGAATGGTATTATATTATTAAATGTATGAAAAATCATTCTGAACATATATTTCCCTCAAAGGTAACAGAAGAAAAAATGCCACGTTTTTCTTAGATAAAAAAAATGCAACATTTGTGCTTGCTAATCCATTTATTTCCTTAATAACGTATGCATAATTTTTACATTGAAAGCACAGTATTTATTACAAAAGGGTTCTCAGTAATGAAGTAGCTTAACAGATACAATGATATTACTCGATCATAAATTTATGTCGATACTAACTTTGGAATTATTGTATTAGTTTCACAATGAAAGGTTTATGCTTTGATTGGCACTCTGAAATATTTCATTCGACATCAATAATACTTTATTAAATTGTACCAACATTCTTATTTTTGATTCTTACAATGAAACAAACTTAATGGAAATATTAATTAATCTATTTAAGTTAATAATAAAAATGAAGTAAGAATATTTTTAAGAAATTGCATTCTATTCAATGAGCAGTAATACTGATAAATTGCGGATAATGATTTATTTCTCATAACTATTTCTTTATCATGATAATTAGATCTAATTATGTAATAAGTAATCAACATTAAAAATATCATTAAAGAAAAAAATCTATTTTGGATAAATATTACAGAAACAATTCTAATGCTGTAAAATATTGAACTGAATTATTCAATTCATTGAGCAACAAATTGCTGATAGCTCAGTTTTGGGCAGCAAACTATATACAATAAATGCAGCATTTTATAATGTATAGGTATTAGTATTTGGTTTTACACTTTACCTATACAATATAATTTTTTTTTCATTTTTTAACCTGTTTCAATTTACATATTTTTTTATTAAACTTTTATCCCAAATTTTTTTAAGTGATTGAAAAAGTAGAACAAAGAACAAAACGTTTTCAAACATTTAATTAATGGAAAGATTAAAATCTTAGTATTTTTTTATAATGCATATTTATTTTTCAACTGCATTTCGTTTATAATTGAAGCTTTGTGTTAACTAAAGGAAAAACAAATAGATGGAAAATTTTAAATGCTTAAAAGAAAATGAAATTACCGTAAATTAAAATTTCTTTACTAATGAAAAGAATTTTTTAAAAACATAAGCGCTACGCTAAGGAAAACCACTTATTTTAAATTGTTTTATAAATTATCCTTAATTTGATCTTCAGCTAATCGAAATTATTAATCCTTGATCAGAAAAAAAGCTAGAGTGTTAATTATACTTGCAATACTATTTTAAGTTTATAACAGCTTTCTTCCGTAGTTTTTGAAATTAAATAATTGTTAATTTAATTTTTGCTGCGTTTAAAATTCTAAAATTCATGAATGTCATGTTTCCTCTCCAATTTAATACCTTTGAGATTTCGATTCGACATTCTTGTATGTATGACGCTTCTTAAGTACATATCTATCAGCAAGATAGTCATTAAATATCAATATCTAAACACACACCTGAAAAATGTAAGACGTTTGTTATTGAACTCAAAATTCTCATCCATAAAAACAAAAAGACATTTCATAAATTATGAATATCAATTCATTCTCATCAGATTTACTTCATGGCACCTGTCTGATTGAATTAAATTAAATATTTTCTAGTATGTTTTTTTTTCCCTCAGAAAGGGAGGACAGAAAATAGGAAAGTTCCATTTAATCCCAGAAAAGTTTGCAGAAACAAGTAAACTCCAAATATATTTTGTTCTTGAAGTTTAACTTTAGCACTTGCACCATGCTTCGCAGTTATTAAACTACAAAGGTTTTGAGACTCTTTTAATAATAAATCAAGCTTTTCAGTTCGCATTTATTGGTCAGCAAAGTCGCTAACAATAAACAAGTATCTATTCTTAGATTACTGTGAGTCTCTTCTTTAATGTAGCTAAGTAGGAAAAATCGCTCGTCGCATGATTAAAATATGCAAGACAAGTTCAGATTCTGAAACTAATTTCACTTGTCCATTCGTTTAAAACAAGTACTTCCATCTATTTAATATTAATTTCGTTAACGAAAATTGTTCAAAAGTTGTGGAAAAGTTCACTAAACATTCAATCCTGATGCCATTTTCCTCAGTGAAAAAAAAAATTACATCTTCCATCTATGATTTCCGGTCGTGCCATTTATTTTTATTCAACAAAGCAAAGATTACAAATTTTATTTGACGTGGATGCCCCATGTTATTCTATCCTGTCCGTTTCTCTACACAGTAATCTCAATAAATGAGAGATCAGGGGATTCATATCACTAATTTTCATCTTGGACAACATCAGGGCTTCTCGCACTGATCACAAGCCTGGGCCCCAGGGTACAAGACTCCCATTCCCGACTCCTTTTCTTGCCTGGGGCTTCCGTAGGTGGGCGGCGGGAACGCCCCTTCCGTCAGCACGGGCATGGAGGCGGCCGCAGCTGCAGCTGCAGCGGCTGGAGGCAGGGCCACCCCGGCCTGGTTGACGCAGGCCAAGATCCGCCTCATCTCTTCGAGGGCGTTTGCCTGCATCAGAATGTAGTTCTTGGCGAGCAGGAGGGTGGCAATCTTGGAGAGCTTCCTCACCGAGGGCGAGTGGGCGTAAGGGATGACGGACCGCAGCTCGTCCAGGGCGTCGTTCAAGTCATGCATCCTGCGTCGCTCCCGGGCGTTAATGCTTAGTCGGACGGACTTAGCGTGGCGACAGTTCTTTTTGCTGTTTGGGATGCCTGGAAGGGAAGAATTGTTGTTGGAAGGGAAGGTATCGTGTGAAGATTTACTGTCGTGGCCGTGAGATTCTGAAAAAGAAAATTATACATAAGCCTTTAACTGGAAAGTTAATTTTGTTATCAAATTTATGTTGTTATCCAATTAAGCAGTCTTAATAACTGGCACTATTTTATACATTTTTTAGGATTTCAATACCCTTACTTTATACCACTCGATAGTTATTAGGGGTCGAGGCACAGTGTAAATTGTGTACCTGGATTAAGAGGGTGGATATTCTTAGAATACATTTCTGAGTAAATTCTATTTGAAGTATCTTAAGCTAAAATTTAGAAGAAAAAAATCATTAAATAGAACACAATTTGGGGAGAGAGGACGAGAATTTTTTATTCATGAAGACCATTGAGAAGACACGTATTTTTGAATTTAAGGAAGAATTATAGAATTTGTTGATTGGGATGGCCAGAAAGGGAAGAATTGTTTAAATGAAGATGATAAGCATAATAAGAAAAATAACTTTTATTTATGCATATTGGTTCTGTTTCAATAGTAATATTTACATAATTTCAAGGTAGTTTACATTTTTCCTTTTCACTTTAACTGTGTTTTCAGGTGACATCTGATCGAAATTAATTTTAATAAATATTGAAACAAGTATTATTAAAGTATACTCCATCAGTTTTGAGACAAAAATTATCTAATCCCTGGCAAAGCCTTTTCGCATTAGTACTTATTCTTCTGAATCAATATTTAAACATATCGTCAGGCAATATATTTTGTCCACAATAGTAAAAACCTTAACTATAAATAAAAAATAAATACCATTATCAATTATTAAAACATATTCAAATTTTGAAATAAATTTATACAACAGTATTTATACAATTGTAAATTTTAGAATTTGGTAAGAATTACAACAAGGGCAAAAACAAAAGATTGTATTCTAGAAATATCTACATAAAACTGTCTAAATTATTTCAAACTGTAAAGTTTGTTTCAAAAGGTTGGCTCTGAATTTTATTTGCAACAATTAAAAATGTTAATCGAATAGAGCATTGTTTATGCTTACATTTGAAAGAGATATTAATGTAAGATAGAAGTTGTTGATAAGTGTTATTCGCGGAGCGAGAAAGAATTGTTAAGCTAAGATTTTTTTAAAAACGTAAATGGTGCTTTCAGCAGACTATCAGCCTTGAACTATTGCATAAATTTTCGGAGTTACTAATTTTCAAGTAACATTATAAGAATTCCAGATTTTAATTTTAGTATATAAAGTTGCGCCAATTCATATTTAAAAATTACAATTTCTTCTATGTATACAAATTGATTGTACAATTCTTCATTTTAGATAGAGGCAATGATTTCATAAATAATTTCAATCTCTGACAAATATTGCACTGCTCGATTATACATTTTGAATGACAAATCATTTTTCAGTAAAAGAATGTCTCATCGTATAAACGGGTGAACGTTCATTTGCGTTAAAAGTTATGTCAATGAGAAAAGAATTATTTCTTTGTTGTTTCAAAACAGAAGTTGTGGCATTTTTTCGTGGCCTCGTACTAATTTTTATGCATAAATTTAAATATAATCCAATCGAAAATATCGAAATATGAGAAAAATATATAAATGCAGTTTTATTACTTAAAGTTGTTGAGCTGATCATCTAATACACATAATCGTTTTTACTCCCTGATATTAGATGGGAATGGCAAAAGAGTGAAAGATGAGATATCAGCTATTACATCTAAATAATAAGCTATTAATCCGAAGGAAATTTTTTAATTAAAATGTTATTGGCATTAAAAGTACTTTTAAAATATCCCGTCGAATATTAAAAAAGCTGAAGAAGACAAGAAATATATATATATATATATATATTAAAAATATCTTTAATTTCTTCAAAAATTTTAGTAAAAATTTTAAAATTTCCTTTATGTACATGGCACACAATGAAAGATTCATGGCAAAAATTTCAGAATGATATGCATGTTATTTTTCATTAAAATTCAATTTAGATATGAAAAAAGGAAAATAATCGAAAAATTCTCGTATGTATTGTCCATCTTCTCGAATTCGTGAACTAAAATTAAAGGAGGATTCAAATGTCTAGTCCTAAACACCGTTGCATGATAATATATTAGGTTTTCTCCATCTATTTTATCTTTATTTGACTTGATTGTATCAACTATTGAATTCAATTGCATTGATGAAAGAATGCCATCCTAAAAGCATTATCGTGTCAAAGAGACATACCATATTTTTAAATAGGGAAAAAAATAATTTGTCATGAACTAAAAAAAATCAGAAATACATTGAAATGTTCAAACGGATTCTTAACAATTTTTTGCAAGTCGTCATATAAATAAAAGTATTAAAATTTAAAAAAATTACGTGGAATAAAAGTTGGCTTACTAAATATTTAACATTTAGAATTTATAAAGTTGTGCGAAAATGGTTTTTGTGTGATAATTATCGAATATCGTAGTGAGAATAAAATATGTTAACATTTTGAATCAGTTTTAATTGATGAAAGATATAATTAAAGTTTTGATATATTCTTTCATGTAGAGTTCCTTTAACCTAAAAAGTTAGTTCGAATCAGATGTAATAGCTTTCTAAATCCAATCTTTTGGAAAATTTTGAATAATTTTTCTTTGACGTATGACCTATAACGCAATTTGTAGACAGTATGTCAGTTTGTAAACATTATTATGTTAAATTAAACTAATTATTGAATGCAAAACCAAGTGACATACCTTATATTAACGCAAAATAAATATCTTACAAGTGATGAAATTACTGAAGATTCTCTCTAATCTTATTTCTATAATAGTTCATCGTTTTCGGTAGAGTGAGTGAAGGAAATTAAAGAAAAAAGTTACAGCTGAATTTTATTGACCTTTCTTGACGTAAATAATAGGACCCTGAATTATATTTTGTTACATCAATTTCGGTACATTTTAAATCTTCTTCATCTCGTTATAATAATAAAAGTGAATTTAATTTGTCACATAATAACAGCTGCAAATGAAAATAAATATAGAATCCAACTTTTATTATCAAAATGGTTGAATAATGTAAATAATAAATTTTTAAAATATTGCACTTGACTTTTATTTTGAGTGTTTGGATAGCTTCTGGATTTTTCAATAGTTTTGTTCTTGAATTTTAAACTTGTAGGTAGGATCCCTTGCCTGCAAAGTCGTACTTTCTTATTCTTTTTTCTAAGAAATGATTTTAGGATACTCGAATTTTTTTTCTCTCCTTTTTTAAAAAATTAGGAATAATGTAAACATGGGAATTTCCATAATATCCGCAGCTGATACCATTTTTACTAAAAAGCACCCACCTCGGAGGTTTTTTTAGAAAATCATTAGTGAAACACTTAATTTGATAACTGCTTTCGGTAGCATATTTTCAAGTTCGCATTTAAATTTCTTTCCGATAAATGTAATTGAGCCTTTCTGTAGCTTTTCATTTCTTTTTTTTTATGCATTCAGAAATGGAAAAGCTTAACTCGATGGCTGCTTGAAATCTCTCTTTTTTTAATTTTATTTTTACACTATCCGCCTTTGGAGACCAGCTGGTTCGCCAGGAATAATGCTGTCTAAATTTTTTCTATTAAATACTTATGTACCCTACTCTTTTAATGATTTCTTCAGCAAAATACATTAAAATTTTAAATTTTGTTAGTTATTTAACTTATATTTTTATAGAAGTATAATTTTTTCATTGCACTCTAAATCTCTCTAATTTGCAATCGGCTTCCGTGGAATTAAACGGAAAATATCACATTTTATATTTATGCCGTAATATTACATTTTCATTTAAACACGTGAGGAAAATCACAATTTTCGCTGTTTAATTTGCTGTGAGAGTGAATTTAATCCTCCAGTTTTAGGTTTTGTCGTGACGACAATATACTGTTACACTCTTAATGTTCTCTTTCAAGTTAAATTTTATTTTCACTGTGTGTATCTAATATGTATGATTTATTCAAGTGTGATTCTAATCTATATATATTAAAAATAATTAAAAATAGAAATTTTATTTAATAATTATTACATCAGCATCAATGAAATGATGATATGAGATAAAGTTTTTAAATATGGTTTAAAAAACAATTTTGTGCAGCAATTGTTTAGGTAGTTATGAAAAAAAATGCCAAAATTAAGCTTAATTTTTGATTAAAATTCTAAATAAAGAAATTTTAAAAAAATCTCTTTTTGTAAACTTTTTTATCTTTCAAAATATATATATGCCAAGTGAGGTAACTCCAGCTCACATGGCCTGGTGTGTAGAACACCAACACATATGGACACAAACATCCACACTTGCGTAAATGCACATTCATCTAATTATCAGATTTGAAGAAATACCAACCACTGATTGGGCCAGAATAAATATTTTCTTTAAGATGTTGATGAAAAGGTCATAAAGTGTACGTTTTTATAGAATAGTAATTTAGTTAATTGGTATTAGTTTCTTAATTTTTAATATTAGTGTTTTACGAAAATATGTTAACACATTGATAAAAGTATATTTTTTTCCAAGCTCGTGATCCAAGCTTTTAGTTTTATTTTGTGCGAAGTATATTATTGAAAAATATGCTTAAATTATATTTTTTAAAATTCATTAAAAATAGAAATTTAATTTATAGATCAAAGCATTAGAGTCATTGAAAAGATTATATTCTGTATCTCAATGTGATATAAAAATCAAATTTTTACTGTAATATTTTCGGAAGTTATAGGAAGAAAATGTCCATAATTCGATTAATTTTAATTAATTAAATTTCTAATTAAAAATTTAAAAATTCATTCCTAGGCACACATTTTCGACCTCCAAGGTATGCATATGCCAAATTTGGTGGTTCTAGGACAAAAGGTCTGGCCTATAGAGAGCAAACACATACACACACACACGTATTGAGCTTTATAATAAGTATAGATTGAGTTGATATTAAACTATTAATATAAATAAAAAATAAAAACATATAATTTGATCAGTGGATGAAATAAAAAAAACAATTGTAATTCATAATAATTTGGTGATTCCATAAATGACAAATGTCACGGAACATGGATTTTGATTGAAGGCTTCACTGTTTTGAATTGTAACACAATTTACAATTTCATTCACGGATAGTTCCCATTTAAATGTTCATTTTCTACTATTATTATGGGACAGAAGGTGTGTTATTTTGTGGAACAAACATAAATTTTGTTTTCAAAATAAGTTTTTGTGGAATTTTTACTTACCGGAACTTTTATTAATCTGATTATCTTCTAGTCTGATATCTGTGGATAATTAAGAAAGGCAACTATGAGACTGAAAATGAAACTATATTATATTAATGTATGGCATAATATTTAAATTTTAAAATAAATTAATTTTGAATAATTTATTATTTGATAATAATGATAACAGATTAATTTAAAGAATTTAATTAATAACAAAATTAAAAATAATTAATAATTGAATTTAGACCATTATTAATTATAAATATGATAGACTTATTTAAACAGTTAAAGATACATTAATTAACGATTCGTTAATTTTAAATAGTTAAAGATATGATGTGATATTTTAAAATTTCAAAACTCATTGACTGAGAATGGTAGATTGAAATTTACATTACGTTTTTTGTCTCTGTGATAATTTCTATTAATTTTTTTGAAAGTAACATCATGCAAAAAAAGGGAACAATGATGTTTGAAAATCTTATAATGTTTGCTTACTAAAAATGCTGAGTTATACAGATCATAGTTAAACAAAGGCCGTCCCTAAGCAACACTTTCTAATTTTTCGAATATCGAATTTCAACTCTTGTGAACTCTTCATTAGATAGCGACAGAGTTTAATTGAAGCTGATGAAGTTTAATTGAAGAAAAATAAAATTCTTTAAAAAATACAGAGATTCAACCATTTAAAATAATTTTATGATTAAATTTTCATAAATTATTCGCGGCCATTGTGATTCTTTACGTGATTTTTCTAAATATTAGTTGGAGTCGAAGAATTTAGGAAGTCTGTTCTTAAGAACAGCTAGAAAAAGATGCATTTTCACATACTGAATTTGCTGACGAGTGTTATAAAATTCTGAGTATTTTTCGCTACGTTTCCGCCGTAGTAATTTACTTTAAAAATAAGTTTTAAATAAAAAATAAAAAATCTTTGATGACTAAATTAAATGTTATAATAAGCCTTTATTTTAAATTAAACTTGGAAAACACAGCCAAAATTAGTGTGTGTCGTGGATTCAGTGAAATTTTAAGAACATCATATTATAATTAGCTGGTGACCTGGTCTAGGGGTAGCGCGTCTTCCCTGGACGTCCTGGATGTGAGTTCTGGTTCGGGCATGGTTGTTCTCTACCCTGTGCTCTGTGTGGTGTGTGAAAGAGTCCCCCTGTAAAAAAGGGGTTGCGAAAGCGAATGCGTGTGTCATTTTTGTATGAGTTAGAAATCAGATTTCTATCTTCGGGTGCTCAGGGCCTTGTTTCTAAGAAGCTACTATCAATTCATCGTAAATCTCTGACAGTTCTCCTACGAGCAAATAAAGTGCCATAAGTAACTACAACAACCTTATAATTAAAGGAGTTTCAGTAGTAAGAGAAACCGGGATAAGTTGATGAACGGAATACGATAATAAGTGATTTAATTTACTTCATAATATCCAGAATTTCAACGTTTTACTGATTCTAGCCTTAAAAGGGTTTTCAAGTAGTCTCAAACTACTTGAAAATAAATATTCTCACTATGAAATCGCTTCCTTATTTGTCAGATGATATTCGTGTAGTTTGTCTAATTTACTATAAGGATCTTTAAAATTCCTACAAAGTCTAGTGATACAGCAAATTTATTATTCCTTTCTATACATGATTACATAAAACAAAGCGCTTTTCATATCCACTATTTCTTTATATTTTATTATTGTTAATCCTATTGCAGAATTCAAAGATTTAATGCCTCTGATCAGTTTGGATAACGAGTCTATCTACGCCATCTTAACCCGACCTACTTATACCTTCTTAATTCTTGTAATTAATAATCATTTTTTATTACTTTATATGAATTATAGTTATACACAAAGTCTTAAACACCTTATTGCAAAACACAATGAGCTTACGGCTAATATTTTAACAATCTCACTTAAGATCCATAGTTCAGAAAAAAACAAGAAAAATCCAACACGAATGTTAAAAACAACTAAGAGCTAGGAGTTTGATATTGGAATTTGTTTCCTTTAAAAATGATACAAATATCGACACCTATAACGCCATCTTAAAATTCCATACAAGGCCAGTGCACTGTCCTACGTACTATGAGATCGACGTTGATTCTCTATCAGAACACTGGTATAGAGTGGAAAATGCTACATTTGGTAGCAGATGGGATACTAAGGCTTAGTAGGGGGGAAATTCGTGCCAAATATTTGATTTAAAAAAACATTTATTTTTATTAAAATAATGCGCTAAAAGCTAAAGTTTTGAAGATAACTACTCTTTTATTAATTTCTATCTAAGGAAAGTATTTCGTGATGTTTAATTAATTAATATACTGTCAAATATTGCATGAAAACTGAGAATTAAGTTTGATTATATTAAAGCAAATTTTTATTTATTTTGGTATACAATACAAAGAAAAGTCAATGCTAAAAATACAATAAAATAAAAAAGTTAACCTGAAAAACTGAATGAATTAAAAATGATCAACACAATTAATTGCCAAAATTTCCCCTATAACTTTTAATTTTATTTGAAAAAAGAATAAAAGAAATTCAATATTCATTTGCGAACCAGTTTCTTTTATAAATGGGGATTTAATTGAAAAGAGTATTTTTCTAAAGAATAATTTCACATAAAGACACGGTTTTAATTTAATAAAAAGAATCTGTCCATCAATGCCAAGAAAAAAAAAGACTTTTTTAGAAGAAGTAAAGATAGATGAACACTTTATAATAGAGATGCATGAACATGTTTGCAACTGCTTTAGATATGTCGGAAATCATTTAGAAGCCTTTTAAAATGTTTCCAGATTTGAAATTTAATAACGAAACCACACACGTTCCTTTAATAAGAAAAACGCAAGAGAATAATCAATTCGAACTTTCCTACCTCCGTAAAGTAAGGAAAAAGTAAACAACAGTTTAAAAATATGTTTCATTATCAGTTTGAGCTAACGATTTCATTTAAAGCATTAAATAATATAATTTCTGGCATCAGTTTTACCATCTGAACTGGCGTGTATGAAAACGCTAAAAACTTTTTGAGTTAGTAGTTGAATTTTTAAAATTTATGTTGTTCATATATTTATAAATTACTAGCCGCCTTTGACGACCCGCTGGTTCGCCAATCTTACTACCATTTAAAATTATCAGTTAAATAATTTATGTAACGTCATTGCCAATTAAATACTTTACGTGACGTCATTGCCAATTAAATAAGTTATGTAACTTGCCTTTTAATAGATACTTCATCAAAATATTTTTAAGTTCAAATATTGATATATAATTCACTCATGCAGTTATAAAGGCCTTAAGCCCGAAATGCACTGTGTGTATTTCTAATCATCGGTCCGCTCTCGCAAAATTTCAACTTTAAATTAAAGTGGAAATGATTAAACTGCAAATTGATATGAAATAACTTTTTTTACCGAAACAAAGCATTTTTTTTAAAAAATATAAAGGAATCCTTAAGTGTATTACTGAATAATTACAATAACATATAATATTTCAAGAATTATTAAGCTATAGTAAGCTTGAAATTTAAGATAAATCTAAGTAACAAAAATTACTTAGATTCATCATCAAATTCAGGTTTTTGTTTCACTTTCAAAAGGATTTAAATGATGTGAATAATAATATTTTACTTAATTTTTGTCTGTAAAGATAATTAAAAAATCCTTAAGTCTAAATTTTATACCTCTTTTAGTTATAAGAAATCATATTCTGCGAAATATTCTTGACTCCTTAACTGTCAAGTAAATAAATGAAGGTTTCTATCTTCCTCTATCAAATTTGATCAACTTATGAAGTTTCGAATAGAAATGTTTGGAACATTCAACATTTTCATTCTTAGGCCAGTCAGTCTTGAGAAATCCTGGACTTTGATTGGGGTATCATCTTTGGAATAATCGAAGAAGTGTGTAAAATTACCCATTTTTATTGAATAGTGATCTTCATACATTCGTAAATCAGTCAGTTTTAGAGACTGAGTTCAATGAAGTTTATTTCTTTTTATTCAAAAGCTAAACATTCTTCATTTTTAAAGCATTTATAGACTCATGTTACATACTATGTAGTTACGTACTTCATTTAGACCCTTTTTACAGGTGCATTTCTATTATTAAAGTTTTACAAATTAGTCTTTGTACTTTGAATTGAATATATATATAAAATATAGTCACAAAATTTTTTCTTTGCTTTTTTTTTAGAAAAAACTTATTTCATATTTATTACATTTCTTGCAGTCACTTGCTGAAAATTATATTTTTATGTGGTTAATTTGCAATAATTATTTATTTTTTAATGTAAGTTTTTGTCAATCTGATGGTAAAATTGATAAAAGATAATTTTTTTTTTCCTTTTCACTTGTAAAACGTGCTCGTGCAGATTAAATTTTATTGTTTTGTCCGAAATATATTGTTGAAAATATAGTTAAAATATTTCTTTAAAAATTCATTAAATATAAAAACTTAAGCTATATGTCAAAATATTTATATAATTAGAAAGTTAATTTTTTTAATCTTTAATTTGATGTAAAAATCATCATTCTGCAATAATATTTTCGGAAGTTATAGCAGAAAAACTTCGAAATTAATTCACATTCTAATTAAAAATTCGAAAAAGGGCTTCAAGGTGCAGATTCCCGATCTTTAAGGTATACAATTACCAAATTTGGTAGCTGCAGGTTCAACAGTCTGACTTGTAGAGTGCCAATGCGCACACTCACACTCATTGTGCTTTATTATAAGTATGGATAATAATAGCAAAAACAACAACAACGAGGACTAGTAAAAGTGTTTAGGGCTGTTTGTCTCTGAAACATACACAAGCTGAAAAGAGTTTTTCCGTACAAGTTATAGAACATTTACGAGAAGAAAATTAATAATCCGTCTATTAAAATGGTGCTTTCGGCTCGGAAATACGTTATCATAAGTAATATTCTTCGCAAACGTTGCCATTTCTTTCTGTGAAAGCCTGGTATTTCTTATTCCATCCCAGTTAGCTAAGCATAGAATATTATTATTTCTATATTTTTCAATAGCGCAAATATGATATATGTTCTTTCTCAAATTTAGATTACATTAATTTAGCGCTAAAACAAGGTATGATCTAACGATTAATTATAACACTAGTAAAATACTACGAAATAGAGTAGAAAACAAAGTCATAATTAATTTGGAAGGGAAAATTCAAACAGAAATTTCTTTGTTGGAGAAGATAAATCCAATCTTTTTCCATTTTTTTATACAAAGTCTGATTATCTCCATCATCTTCCAATGATAAGTGAAATTCCAATGACTAAAGAAAATTAAAACCAGTTTTAATAATCGTGCTGCTATTTCAGGGTGTTTTTTTTTTAGCAAACAAAGGCATTTTGAATTTTTTTCTTCTCAATGCAATGCGTTTTTATTTCATTTTTTTTGACATTACATGGAACAAACCGTAATCAAGGATAGTATAGAGACATAGAAAATATGACAGCAATGTTGTTATATATATATATTTTCGTTACTCAAAGTAAATTAAAAAAAACTTTGTTTTCCCTTTACACCTTTATATATCTCTAAACTGACGAAACAGAAATTAAAAACAATAATCATTTAAAGATGTGTGCTTCAAGCACCGCCATGGATGAGAACATTGTTATTTATCTTTATAAAATGTGACGGGAATCAACCAAATTCGATCAGTACTTGCAATTGCCATTTCATAAGCAATTATATTAATAAGGTCAATATCTATTATGCCGAAGTCTTATTAAATAATGTATACATGCTATCTCAATTATATTTTTCTATTTCAATAAAATCTTGGCCTTTTCTTATTTACAAGAAAATCAAAAGATTCCAAAATTAGAACATTCATTGTATATCAAGGAATCATAAAATGATTCTATGGTTTCATTTAACAAAAATTGCATAAATTATTTTTTAAAAGTTCATTACTTATCAAGAGGAGACCAGACAAGAAGATTTTAATGATACATAGATTTTTAGACATCTTTTTATAATTATAGAAAATAGGCTTATAAGTTTGGAACTATTAAAAGTGTAAGAAGTGTTTTCAACTCAATTTTCTCACGTACTTAGATAATTTTAAAACTTGTTTTTTGCTCTCTTTCTATTTTTTCTGCATCTTTGGAACGCATGGTAGTATCATATTGAGAAAAACGGCAAATCTTCGAAGGCTATGGCATCCTGGAATTTTGAATGTCCCTTCTAACTTTCAAGTATGATGACGTAATATAGTGAATTTCCTATTTCATAACATATGAATGGACTCTTAGTAAATGGACACATGATGAGGTCATAAGACTTTATATTAAAATTAATTTGCGTTTCCGTACTGTAATACATCTACATGTGCAGATGTATAGTCCAATATATAAACACTTATTTGATAAACTTGGTCCTAAATTAAATCTTATCTTCAATTTTCAAAAATATGTGCCTTTATCACTCTAGTTTAATACTTTTTTCAATAATCGAGTGCAAATATATAATACTGTAGTTAAAAAATTTGATTTAAAGATTTAGACGAATCTCCATTATTTAAATCTTCCTCAATCAAAATAATAATTTTTTGGAATTATGTTTGTCAGTTTGTAAATACGATAACTGATAAAAATAATAACTGATATGATAACTGATAAAATAATAATAACTGATATCAAAACCATTTTGTGATATATTGACGAAATTTAATTAATGGATTTATCATCCCATTTGGAGATTTCTAACAAACTAAAATACATCGATAAAAAATTGTCTGTCCGGCTATCTGAATGTAAGTTAATACGATAATTGCAAAAATATCTTGATTATAAAATTTGGTTTATATATTTAACATCTAAAGAATAGATATGCTGTATATTTGGAAATAAGTATACCAAAGATATGGCATTCTGTTTTCTGTATTTTTAGAAGTATGTATGCCGGCTACTCAAAAACGCAGAAACTGAATTCTATGAAATTTGTTAAATTATTTTTATGATTACAATTGCAGCTCCGCATTGAGTTTTGGTTTAAATCAATCGGAAAAAAATGCATTCAAAATACAAATTTGATTTTCTGGCACTTTTTTATTCCCAATGATGAAACGTCTAAAAAAAATTATAAAAATAATTCACTAATAAGCACTTTTATAACTTTTATTAACCAGTGGTATGAGGTTAAGTACAACTATTTGTGAATATGCGAGAAACTTTTAACGAGACAACTGCCTGAGGTTTTTTGTAATCTTATTCTCAGACAAATATGATTTCAGAAACTCGGAGAGATTTAAAAGCAGGAGATTTGTCATAAACTTGAAATTAAATTTTTACAATATTATCTTTTCGTATTCTCCGTCTACGAGAAAATTAAAATCAAGCATCCTCTATCTCAATCTTCAGTATAAATAAGCTGAACATCAACAATAATTATTTCTCATGGAAAACTAAATTATTAGATCTCATTTAACTCTTGAAATGACAAACAAAACAGATCTGTTGACCCAATGTACATCCAGCTAAAGGCACTGTCAGGAAGGGGATAAGGGATCTCAATTGAGAAATGAAAAACGGCTCTGCCATCCCTCGGCTGACGTCTCGACAGAATCGTCTGACACTTCCCATCTCCACCCCTGCGCCGAAAGGGCAACTTAATTTGTTGCCCGGGATTTTGCCCCAGTTGCAGGGAAGACTGAAATTTATTTACCGTCGGCTCACTTAACAAAATCAATGCCTCTCATTTCATTAGGTGGCTTGCCTCTCTCTTGCTTTTCTCATCCATCTCCGCGGGAGAGATTAGGGATCGTCTTCAAATTAAATTACTCACGCCCTTTGATCCGTTTTTTTCTCCCCGAATCTATGTGGAACATTGAACAATTTGATTACTATGCGGGATCAGAATAGTTTTGAGTTTCTCGTAAGCGGAGACAAAAACGAAACATTAATATAAAACTGATAATTTTTTTATTTAATCATTTTGTTGTGAGAAAATAAGGTATTGAGATTTATTAATGTAAAACCTTTTCACATATCTTTTATTTATTTATTTATTTTGCTTTTCCTAATCATCTTACTTTATTTCTCTTATTCTTCATAATGGTTTCCTTTTGTTCTTCATTCTTGTATGAGAAAAAGAATAATTATTTTATATTTCATTTGTTTAAATACATGAGAATTAATTTCGATATTTTACTATACAGGAATGTTTTCAATACTTCAATTTTTCTTAAAACATTGTATGTCAAAGATATCTAGTTTGAAATTTACGAAACAGAATTATTCATTTGATATGGCCATTATTAGAATACATACACATCGCTTTTCTATTTTTTTCGAAAGAAATTCGTTATAAGTTAGAATCTAAATGCAGTGAAAACAGTTCCTCATCTAACTTAATTACAACAACAACAAAATTTGTTTGAAGTAGTATTAACTACTTTTAGTCGAAAATATCTTAACCAAATGTAAGACCTTTTATTTTATTGAAATTTTAATGTTTCAGCCTGGGTTGTTATTACTTGAATATTCTTTCTCTATGAGAATGAAAGACTTTGTCAGAATCTTTTAAATATAGCTATTGTATCAATTTTGTCATTTTTTATTTCACTTCTAGATCCATCATCACTAATCGTCAACTCTAAATCTCCTTTTGTTTTCTACGTATAAAATCTTGGCACATCCAACAATTTCTATAACTGGAATGGTTTTAACAACTTCATCATTTTGGATACAGAATTAATCATTCAGGGTGCACTATTCTATTTGTACACGTATAATTTAAATTTAGTTTGGTATTATAAAGGGTATTTTATTAATATTGACTGATATGGTTTAAATAATTCACTAGTATGTCGAAAAGCTGCTAGTAAAGACGTGAAAAAAAAAAAACAATACGTAAAATATTTATTGAAAAGGGCGGGATTTGCAGAGCATTTTTATTCAGGCCGATTCAGCTTTTTCTTATTACACATACACAATTAGTTTTTACTTTATGACGTATTACGAAGGATATCTTATGGGTAAGTATAAGAAAAAGTCGAAGAAGTATATTTCTGTCCTTTAACATAAACCCAATCGCCTACGCTACAGCTGAAACAGAATTTCTTTTTCAAAGATTGTTTTTAATCGAGAACTATGATTGGAAGCATCTCTTACAAATAATGGAACATGCAGTTTTAATGCCCCAGAACATTGCAAAAATTCTACAAACTTAAACAAATTTCGCCTTAAATATAGGCTTTAATTAGCCACCTTTCGTGTTCGTCTATTCATCTATCATACAGATATTTCAAATAACTGACAAAACCAAAGAAAAAACCACAAATTCCAATTTTGCCAGTCATATTTCCTATTAATGATATCAATAGGCATATAAAAGTAATTCAATTTCATCTCAAATCAATGATCTTTCAAGCACTGCTTATTTCTTATATAAATTTAAAATGAATTACTTTATTGCTCCTTTTCTGTTTCTAAATATTTTAGGTAATAAGATTAATTTAATCATGTCAACAAACTATTATGAACTAACGCCATCATATCATAGCAAAATTATAATAAAATGTTACAGTATTATAAGTTAAAGTTGTGCAGTAATGATAAAGCATTCTGATTTGTGAGCTATATTTCAAACTGACAAAATCCCGAAGCCAGTCTTGAAAATTGACCAAATTCTTTTTGTTGTTGAGATCGACAAGACATTTTATAGAAATAGAGGAAAAGAGGATATACAACCATTGGTGACCAATAGGGGATTCATAAGTATTCATATAAATTCATAAAAAATCAGTTATTTGGCTGGGGCTGGCGAAATCTGTTGCAAAATTTTCATATAAAGAATGTATATGAACATTTAAAAAAAGTTCCTTTTCTATTTCTCTTGAAGGTCGTGGATGGTTGAAGGTAGTCGACGAGTCTACCAAGAGACCACGTGGAACAAAAATTGATGGAATCGAACTACTGGATAATGCTGAGTAATTGGTAAGTAATCTTCCTTATCATTTTAGGTTTTAAATATAAAGATAAGGAGTGTAATGATGTTTAAAACTTAAATGTTTTTCCGATATCTCAGAAAATTTAAAAAAAGTATTCAAGACTCGGATAATGATACTCAACACAGCTTTCATTATGCTGTGAGCATGAATTCCTTTTGACTATGTTTTCAATTAGTACCTTAAACGATAGCCGTTAGTGGATTAATGTGTTAAATAAGTTTACCTAGGAATGGAATTTATTAACAGTAACACTCTTAAATTAAAACAGTTGTATAGTTTAAGAGTAAAAACATTCTTAAATTATGCAACTGCTTTGATAAACATCTACAGAATTTTCTTTGATATTATTAATCTCAAAAATATTAATATTGCTTCCGATATATATTAATCTTAATTTAACGTGATGATGCTTATAGGTTGGTATATTGCTGGAAAAACTATTATATGCATGATTAAAAATTGTGCAAAGCTTTCAACACTAGAAATGGAAATATTGGATTTGGGAATTGGTTACTCCTAAAATAATAGTACCTGATGAGGAAGGGTTTTCCCTAATCTTACTTTTGGTTTAAAAATTAAGAGCTATTTTAACGTTTATAAAGAATATTACTGAAAAAAAAAATATTTTAACTTCATTAAAAAAAATTTTAAAAAATAAGTTTTTCAGTGATTTTATTTTTTAGAACATTTTAAATGTTGTGATACATTTGAAAAAAAATCATTAGTTATATTTTTAATAAGACTTATCATTTTTATAACTGATTTTCGCCACGTACGCTGTAACATATATAATAAATTATTGGTTGTGCATTATCGCTGCTATAAAATAAATCTTTGAGAGTAAAATAGCAGTATTTAAACATTCTAAATGAAAATGTTTCTTACTACAGATTCGAATCTCTTATAAACGTCTTCCCCGGGATGATCTGAAAATTTTGAATAAATATCTCCTAGCCAAATTTGAATACAAGGAAACCAGGATAAAAACGTCTTTTCTCATTCTTTTCTTTTCTATATGGAGCTTAATTATTATTTTTTTTTCACTTTATTTTGTCTTATTAGTATTCTTTTCCCAAATAATTCATTGAAAAATAAGTCATTGAGTTTTTTATGAAAAACATTTGTCAATCAGTGAATCGAACAGGAAAAAAAAGGCGATAATTTTCTAAATTAATAAAGAAAAGTGTGATAAATTAAAAATTAATTTTATAAGTTATGAATTGATATAAAACTTGTCTTTCTAATATAGAATTTGGATTGAAGCGAAAAAAGCATTAGATAAAACTCAAGCTGAGTTCATTTTGTTATGAACATTTAACAGCAAAGGAGTTCATTTAGCATTATTTAATTAAGATGTATAACTTAACTTTATAACTTTAACATAAGATCATATTTTAAAGGGCATAAACTTTCAGGTTGAATTCAAAAATTTTAAGCAGTAGCTCTAAACTTTGATCCCGTATATTATCAATAACAAAAGGTAAACCTCTATAATTGCAAAACAACATTTGGGACATAATTTAACATTTTGACAATCATGCTGAATAAGATATTAACTTTTTTCTTTCCGTTAGATAAAATTACACACACACACGCACACACACACACACGCACACACACACACACACACACACACACACACACACACACACACACACACACACACACACACACATATGTTGCTTTACATTACACTTACACTAAATACTTAAGTAAGGTGATAACTTCATTATACGTCAATGGATCGAAACGAGAACAAATAGATCTTGAAATGTATTATTTTATTTGTTTCAATCCATTTTAAAATATAAATACAAATGCAGAAATGCTTTGGTAACACAGAAAGTTTTGCATAATCGAATAGCCTGCCATAGTATCGACAGGTGGTAACACCGATAGATCACTGATCGAACGTCCGTGAAGTTTCTAAAAGTTTCATATTTCATAGAATTGTATTTTGTTTGTGGATAGTTTACAAAAACTAATATCCAATTAATTTTCTTAATTTAGGCACGAAAATCAAAGAAGAAACGACTATTACTTCAGATTATTAATATATAGATTGTTTAGAAGGAAGAATCAGAGTTTTTTTGCATGTCAATTGATAGAAACACATACGATAGATCACTGGTTAAAGCGGAATTTTATGTTTTACGTTGTTGGTTTTTTAATCAAAAATTGGTGATGCCTTGGGAAAAATCTTTTAGTGTTCTGGTGTATGAAAAAGAATAAATCCACTGTGTTATTGCAGTATGTATTTTGTAAGTTCAATAATCTGCCCTACCCTTTTTTTCCTTACAAATAACGTTTTCCTGTATTCATCGGCTATGTTTTGCTACCTGTGTTTTCGCGTTTTATTGTAGAATAATCTGTTGTATTTCTTGTATTATGCTGATAGAAAAGAAATTTCCGTAACAAAATTATCTTCAAGTGAAACAAATTTAGACTAGATAATTGAATAATGCTGAAAGAGCACAAGAGGAAATCTCCCTGCTACATTGGTGTACTTTATTTCTTGCACAATACGGATTTTCTGTTTAGTTTTGTATTATAGAGAAAGGAATTGGTAATGCATTACAGCATTACTTCTAATTGACAGATTTAGTTTAAAATTCAATATAGAGTTGTAATTTTGGCATAAATACTATGTTCCAAATTCCCAAATCTCCCAACTCATGTTATTTTTAATTATATTTTCACATTTACGGATAAGCAAATAGATGATCAAATTTTTTTGTCTGGTCTTCACCAAATCTAAATATAGGTCTTCAATCTGAGTGTAACGGCCATACATAAAAACTCACTTGTCTAAAACGTGCATTCACTTACGCGCAGATAGATAGAGAGAACATCACTGCGTAGAAAATTATAATTCAAAATTTTGAGCAGATATCGGTTTACAATAATAAAATTATATGCTAGATTTCACCTTTCTGGCTCATTAAGATTTTAAGTTGTAGCATATACACGAACGGACAGAATAATAAACTTTATCTTCAATGGAATCAGTAAAAAATAGATACAAATTTCCACCAGTCTAGCTACTACATTTTTGAATTCAAAGTCAGACAAACCTAATTCCAAAATTGTGTTTTTATGACTTTGCGGTATCTAAGTTTAAGCAATGGAGTTGGCCCCTGTCTCGAGTCGAATTTTTTGAATGTTCGTGACGATTGCAACGCTTGGTCCTTTTATACTTCGCACATTCGAATTTTAATACCATTCTTTTTATTTGCGAATATTAAGGATAGAGAGAGGAGAATCCTAAGGATAGAGCTATCAGAATTGAATTATTTGATTATTTTTATTTAACTTATTTTAATATATCTGAATTCTACAATATAACAAATGGTACATATATATTAATATTCTTTCACTAAATTTAGTTTTAATGGATAACTCATCCCAGCAGAATTTGTTGTTTCAGAATATTTTACATTAATACGCAATTTCTTACACAAACCATATGCCATTTTTCCATGTATCTTTCATATAAAAATAACGATTATCCATTCTTTCAACGGGCTACAATAAAATTTCTGCTTTTATTGAAATCGCTAGAAAAGGTATGGCAAAGGTAAGAATAATATTTTTTTATATTTAAATATTTCTTAAAATTACGCTAGCCTTTTAATAATAGTTGTATTGTTTTTACGTACGAAATTTTACTGAAATTAATAATACTGAACTAAATGACGGAGTTACTACCAAACTAAATGACGGAACTAAATGTCGCTTTACAGAAGAAAAGAAGACGTAATATTCCACCTGAGCATTGTTGCTGGGTTATGACTAACAGATAATTGTCATTCACTCTCACAACACCTTTTTACAGTAGGGAGGGAATAATCCCACATATCACAGATAAAACACACAAAATGAACAATCATGCTAGACTTATGACTCGAACCCGGGGCGCCAAATAACGGGGAAGACGCCCTGCCCCTATGCCAGGACGTCGGCCACCTGTGCTTAAGTCAACCAATAGATGACAAACATTGTTGTGTTTGATATGTGTTTATGGCCTCTTGTGAGTAGATTCCATTAATCCAATAGAAAATGTAAATCTGCACTTAGAGCTAACGTTGAGTTTTCCCATAGTTTCATGATCAATGCAAATAGATAATAGCGCTCGGGAGTGTGTGCTTGTTTCAAGAATGAAAGCTTGATATAATAATACATCTGAATTAGTTGTAATTTATTTCGTCCACTTTTTAATAGTAATCTTGTAATAATTAAGTTAAATAAATTTGAATTATGTTGCTAATTTTATTAAATTCCACCATTGTTTCTGATTGTGAGCCTATGCACAACGCAAACCCAATTTCACCATTAACAGCTCATTACTGTTCCTAAACAAATTCTTTGACGTTCAATACGATGAAGATGTAACTAGGAATCTACTTAGTGTACAAAATTCAAAGTGATATTGTATAAGTAGTTTTCTAGCGAGAAAAAAATGATGATATCGGAGATAAAAACATTATGGTCTTGACCTCTAGATAGTGTAAAGGAAATATAGCTTGCTGTAGTATTTCATGAAACTTCATTTTATTCCATTGTATATTAATGGATTTGTAATAATTTTAATTACTCTTCATTATTTACTAAGTGTTAAACTGCAAAAAAATTAACATGTTTATATAAAGTATTTAAATTCTAGAAAATTTTACCCATTGATGAAAATAATTTAAAAACACAATAATAAAATTTAATGCACATTTCGTAAATCCAATACTTTAATTTTTTAAAATTCCTAATTTCATTGGGAGATAAATATGAATGCATCTAGGTAGTATTAAAATGATAGAACTTTATTTATATCGCCTTATTATTTTATGAATACCATTAACTCTTCAAATAAATGAATTTCTAATAATTCACTAATATGAGAACATAACTTCAAGGGAAAGAAAGATTATCTTTGGAAATGTTTCAAACTAAGATGGAAATACTAAAAGTGTAGTGAAAAATTTGGGATTTACTGTATCAGAAATATAAAATTGCAAAAATTTATACCACAGTGATCGTTCGAAATTCTCTTTTCATTATAAATCACATTGTGACGATTTGATTTATTTTTTCAAAAAGTTAATCAAATTAGCAATAAGTAGCAACAAAATAAAATTATTTTTACACTTTATCAATCTACTTATCTGGTTTGGGTTGTCAGAAAAGGAATAAACGATTTGGTAATTTTATTTCTAGGAATCAACATTAAATATTAATGGCTATTCCGCTTTAATTTTATATCATAACAAAGAGCTAGCTAGAAAATAAAGAATATATATATAATCTACAGTAAAAGCTCTTTATTGGCGGGGTATATGTTCCATAAATATGCCGCGAATACAGAAACCGTGAATACGGAATGGTAATTTATATGGAATTATAGGGTTTACGTTCCTAGGAGACAAAAAAAAACAACCCAAATACATAAAAAAAATCAATTTAATTGAAGTTTTTGAGCATTTTGATTCATTACCTTAAGGCTTAGGCAATGATTTGAAGAATTTTGTAATTTTCTCTTGCTTGGCAGTTTCTAAAAGCTCCTTCAATTCAGACTGATACGCAGCAGTCGCATTAGCGATTTGCCTCTTAAGACTTCGTTCCATAGACGGATCCATGTTCATAAAGAAATCGTAAAGCTCATTTGCCATTTTTAAACCTTCTCTAGGATTTTTCAAATTAATTGTCACGTTTCCAGTACTTGTTGAAACCTCTTCTTCAATGGGCTGTGAATTTAACATTTCCTCCGAGTCTGTTTCAGTCAGATCTTCATTTTGCGATTCAAGCAATTCCTGAATGTCACTTGATTCTATCTGTTCGAACCCATCTCATCCTATTCCATTCGAGATTTCGGCTATGTTTGCAGTTTGCATTTAAAAACATACTTTAGACAAAGTTGTAATAATATCTATTTTACTTTTTTCATTAGTACATTGAACGGCATTTACAAAGGATATTGGGTTGGATACCTTTTGGAATCCTTTTATTATTATGTATATACTTATTAGATCCGCGAGTAAAGAAATTTTTAGCTGCGAATATAGGAATTGGGGCGCATTTTTTAAATCCGCGAATAATGAAAACGCGAATGATGGAAGCTCGAACAAGGAGCTTTTACTGTATTTTAAAAACACACGATGTATTGTAGCAATTCTTGTCAAAAAAAATTTTCTTAGTGAATTCTTCCTATTTTTTCAAATTTCGAGCTGTTGTGAGCTTTTAGAGTGGTTATCTCTAAAGTGATTTCGTGTTTTTTATTAAGATATTTTACTCCATTTTTTCATGTTGCTAGACATTTCGTTTGAAATATTAATACCAATCATTTTTTAATTACTAGACAAGAAATATGTCAAGTTTTAAATCGAAAGTATATACTGCCTGAAATTAAAAGTTGATCGAAACAGCTTAAAATATGCGATAAAAAATTCAAAGTATTTTAGATGTTTTTTTTTTTCGCCTATTTAAATTGTAAATAATTTTGCAAAACATTTAAATTTTTTCTCCGATTGAATTTTCATATTAAATTTAATTTATTCCTGTTTGTGGCAGAATGAATTTTATTTCCCAGTTTCTTTTTAATCACTTTTTTTACAGTTCCAATTTTATTTTAATACCATGGCTCAAAAAAGTCAAAACTTTTCTCCTATATAGATTATCATAAAAAAAAATATAATAAAAATCGGATTTTTCTGTGTTACTTTTGAAACATTTTACAATCAAATAGTACTTATCTTTTTAGAAATGTGCTAAAATGTAAAAGCTGCATAATTTTTAAATTTTACTTTAAATTTGACCAAAAAAAAAGGATGTTACAAATATAATATTAAAGTAAAGAAGTCACGAAGTTTTGTCATTTACATTATCAAGAAGATCATTTTATAAAAAGTAAAGCAGTCAGACAAAAAGGATGAAAAAAAAAAAATAAAGAAATAAAGTGACCTTTCAGAGATAAGGCTCAAAAACTTTTGAAAAAAAAATATGGGTGAAAAAAATTTCTTAATTTCACACATCATGCATTCAGTTTTGGTTGAATGTTTATAGAAAGCAACTTAGGGTTTCAGAATTCTGAAAATTTCTATAATTTGTAAATTATACTACATTTGTAGATCCTAAAATATTTTTGAGGATTTATAAAAAGAAAATAGCCCACTATGCTATAGCTAAAGGAAAGTTATAGTATAATGGCCTTTTTTGCAAAGTTTTTAAAACGTTTAAATTTTAATGTCTAAATTATTTTTAAATTAACCTCATTAAATGCTATTTTCATTACAAACCAGGAAATATCGTGATAAGAGTTCTTTATAAAAAAAACGAAAGCTAAAGAATTTTTGCATTTTCATCAAATTATATACATTTAAATTTCTTTTTTTACACACCAAAAATGATTCGTTTTAATTTTAATTGTCTTGAAAATTAGCAGCATTTTAACCAAAAAACATTAATTATAATTTTAAAAAAATTGGAATAATTTTTAAAATATGATTATGTATGAATTGTACATTGAAATGAAAACACCATCAAATTGTTGCTTTTTAAAAAAAAATTAAAGCATCATTGTGCATACTTTTAAAAGTGCGTAAAATAATGTCTAAAAAATGTTTAAAATTACATATAAATGGAAAACTGATTTTCATATACTTATTTAAAGAAAGAAAAATTCTTTATTTATATTTAAATAAAGAATTTTTCTTTATAAATAAATAATTAATTTCTCATTATTATACAATTCAATGCATAACAATATTTTCAAAATCTATTTTAATGCAATAGTGTAATTAAAATTAAAAAGTCCTTGCTGTTTAACTGGCTTGAATAAAATTATTAAGTATTAATCAAAAAATTCTATTAAATGATGATATCAATGGAAATTATATACTTCATATACAATAAGAAGCAATCGAAATATAAAAGATATTGAAAAAATATCAACTGAGCCATTGCATTCGATTTGACGAATTTCAATATTTGATTTATTTTGGGAAGTGAGAAAGAGATTTAAAAAAAGCCCAAACCCTTGACATTTACATTTTCCGTCTATTTAGGGCTAATTTCAATATTATATTAAAAGTTCTTATTAATTTCCAACGAAATTGTAAAAATTCGACATTATTCCAATTAATTAAAAAAAATAAAGTTACATGCATGCGCGCGTACTTTCATTAGATAATACTAATACATTAGATAATACATAGTAATTAATTAGGTAAAGCATAGCTTAAAAAATTATTTTAAGGTCTTATACATTATTCTTATGCATTTTTACTAAAAAAACTTTAATTGATCAAATTATAAAAATATCACCTTATTTTAGAGTGAAGATAAGTTCTGGCTATCGATAAATTGAAAATTCTCACCTGACAATTAAAATATCTGTATCATAAGATAAACAAAAAAAAATGAATTCGAACATTTATTTTGTATACTAAAATTTTAAAATTTGCGAATTTTTGAATAATATATTTGATTTAAAAAAATTTGGGGAATAATGAACACACTTTTGTAAAAACTGTTTTGAAAAAACAAAACATCAAGAATTCTAACTATATCTAGAACCAAATCATCCTTAAATTCGGCTTAATGCTCAGAGAAATAAAGAACCGTACTCACCTGAACGTCCGTTTATGTCCCTCGAAGAACACTCGTCATCTGTGCTAGCAGGTGGATGTTCATCAGCAGTATCTTGACCATCAGTGTTTCCCGTGTCGCTCGGGGAAGAAGGAGAATGGTTGCCGACCACCCCCATCACCGAAGAAGGGGAAGGAGTCCGGCAAGGAATGCCGGATACTTCGTGGTAAGTCCCTAGATGGAAGGGTCCACCGAAATCCGGCAACATGGGTCTCTCCCGCATGGCCAAAGATGGCGGTGGGAATAGGTGACCCGGCATGGCGTAACTGAAATTACTGTTCATGATAGGTCTAAAGCTGGCGGAAGATTCCATATTCATATTTCAAGTAATCGAGGAAACAGAACTGCGTGAGTATATAAGTAATTCCAGCGAATTAGTTTAAAGATACAAATAGCTGTTATATTTTTATTCGCATATTTAATTTCAACATTACCTTTTTGAAAAAACAATAGATTCTTAAATGTTTTTGCTTCTGGTTTCAGTTATTCAGGTATAGATACAAATCGGGAAAACTTGGTCTTTTGCAAACTGTACGAGTTTCAAAAACTCACATGATAATATAAATTTCAAAGTAACTTTGAAACTTTTCGGATGAGTTTTTATACTTTTTGATGAGACAACGGATATAGTAATAATTTTATTTTTTTAAATATGTCTGATATGCACAGCTATTAATTTATGGCCAGCATCTTTTCAAAATCCACTTTTCTTCAAAAAGTCTATGTCAGCTTCAATAGTAAAAAGTATATATAATTCAATTTTAAAATGGTTGCATATGTAATAATCTAACCAACTGCATAATTTTCATTCCTTTCATAAAAAAAGCAGTTTGATCATGGATTTTGATACGGTATCTTACATAATTTTTGTATCAAATTTCTACATTCAAACTAACGAAAATTCTTAAAATATACGATTCCTTTGGTCAAAATAAATCTAAATGAAATAGAATCATTCTTAAAATCTTCCAATGAAAATAAAACAATTACAATTTCATATCGTACTAATCGTTTATGAAAATTACGATATAGCTATTATAAAATTGTGAACTCCAAATTTATAAATTAATAACAAATTCTCCAATCTTTGAAATGGAGGAATTAAATTCCTATTACTTTTTTCACGAATAAGTGTTCAGATCTCAATAATCAAAATTCTTTAGTGGATAAAAAATAAAGAAACTTTTCTCACCTATGAAATCCAAATGTATAACTATTGGCTAAATCATTTGCTGTGCAGTATTTAATATCCTATCTTTGAATGAAAATCAAAATCCAGTTCTAATTCGTAGATCTTGAAGAAGTAAAATTATTTTTATTATTCAACTGGAAATTATGGCACACCATAAATCTTGAAATGTAGAGCACATAATATATAATATATTGTGCAATATTTTAAAATCGAAATATTTTGAAACTAACAGTTGACTTCTTACAAGTCATTCTTTGAGCACAGATAAGGTTCTCATCGTCTCACAGAACATCATTCAAAAGTATCGACTTACTGTCATTGGCAATCAAAACGTGCAATACAGAATAATTAAAATCGATATAACCTTGTTTGACCTCTGCAGTCAAAGAACTGGAAGAATCATATCCACTCGTTAACTTCACTGCTTGCCTCCATGCAACATCAGAAACAGAACTGCGGAAGTTCGGACAGGGATTCTCCGGAATGGGTGGGGATGTAGGTTACTCTAGACACGCCCTCTCTTCAACCATTGGTTGCCGGGTAAGGCTTACCCTATCCGGGTACTGTCCGGATGGATTTAGGGGTAAAGTGTACGTTTATTCGGAGTGCTCTTTCGTCTGCACTTAACAGTAATAATATTGATTTTTTTAAAAAGATAATCGATTTAATGCGTGATAGTAATGATTTAGTTTCTCTTGAACGAGAAATTGACGTTTCTAATTTTCTTTTGTGATATAGATAACCTATGACACAAAAAGTAACTTGAAATCTTAATTTTCCCTGTATACCGAACTTCCTAACATTGAAAATCTTTTTATATCGAACTTTTTGAAGTTATCTTGGATTTTCCAAAGGAAAACGTTTTCCGTGTATTAAATATTTTCATATATAGAATAAAAATTGTGACATAAATATGTGTGCTTATTGCAATCAAAGAGCGGCCATCAATTTATTTCATTAGAAGATAAAATTTACATTAGAAAAAAATAGACTCTAATTAAGTAGGATTTTTCAGAAGTGTCTAGTAATAAACAATTCTCTTTCATTAATATGCTATTCTAAATTTTTCTTCAGAGACTTCCTTTCAAAATTTGCAACGAAATTTTTTTGCTTTAAATTCAATTTAACTTTTCATTTTTTTTAAAGAATATGATTTCCTTAAACTGAAATCTTCCATTTGAAAGAGAAGTATAGTTTAGTAACGAATGAAGGGGAAAATTTTAACCTGATTTTTTTTTTAAGTATATAATTTCTGTTTTGCGTTTTTGACTGATAGATGGTGAAATGTGTTACGTCATGTTGAAATAGAATTATTTTATCCATTTTTTTACCTCTGATATCTTAAAAATTTAATAGAATGAACATAATTAAAATAATTTTTATTGAAAAGAATACTTTATTCAATTTTGCATCGTTTTTTAATGCATGCAATAAAACGATGGTCAAGTAAATTATCGAAATCATAGTGAATAGCTTATATTTTGATATAATAGAATATTTGGAACTTATTTCTTTAAAAGATTTTGTTTAACGATTATTTGCAATGAGTTGAACAGTAATTTATTCAAATAGATTTTTTAAATATACAATCGCTTTATCTATTTTAGCTGTTTTTAATACTTATTGATATTCTTTTGTACACTATAGATTACATATGATTTATCTAATAAGATCATAACTTTTTTAAAGCCCCTTTTCACTAGCTATCGCTACAAGGGGGAAAACAACAACAAAAAAGGGGGATGGAAAAAAATCAAATAAATGAATTATGAAAATGGGTGAGGGGGACGTTTTATTAAATTTCAAATACAAAGCAGTATAACCTCGATTTAATGACATTCAGGAGATTGGAAAAAAATTATTGCTATATGAGATAAAATGATAATCTTAAGTATGACAAAACAATGACCATGAAATAAAGGCTAATTTAGGTTACATATCTTTTATTTCCGCCTTCATAATGCTTTGTACTTTTTTTTTCTCGTATACTCAGTGTAGAGAAAAGGTAGCAAATGTAGAAAAATTCGATATGAAAATTTTGATGAATTAACAGTTTTTTGATCTCCTTGAGTTCGAAAAACACATTTTTGGGAAGCGCTCATCAGTTTGTGAAAAAAACTCAAGCTCGCTTTGAGCTAAGCGATTGAAATTTGGTATATTTATGATTTATTAAGAGGAAGTTCATCTGCTCAGCTGTTCGGAAATACCCTAACACAGTGATTCTCAACCTGTGGGGCGCGCCCCCCTAGGGGGGCGCGAGCACACTAATGGGGGGGCGCAAGCATATCCAAGAGAAAATGTTATTGAAAAAATTGATTAAGAGACTGAAAAGAAAACACACACACACATACAAAACAAAATACATTTCGACATATTTAACAATTAACTTATTAAATTAAAACAACTTACTAAATTAAAAACAAATTTAATAATTATTAGTGACTTCCTTGGGCCTATCTTGCAGAACAAAGTTTTTCGAAGGAGGGTTTAACATTAGAAACAGACACCCTCAGTTCTTTTCCCATATTTTGTCTTCAAAGAAGCCACCGCAGAAAATCCAGTTTCACAAAAGTAGGATGTTGAAAATGGCAGTAGAATGGGAAATTCCCTTGTTTTTAGTGCAGAAAACTCATCATCCACTCCTGCCCAAAATACAAAGAGCGATTTATTACTAAATTGTCTTTTGGTTTCGCCAATTGCCGTGAAGTTTATAAAGGTTTCTTCCTCTTCAATTGAGAGTCCTTCGGGAGTATTTTGAAATGGATCCATCACACACTTGTAACTTGATATCAGTTTGTCGTCAGCAAGAAATTACTTTTTAAAATTCTTTGCTAGCATTGCTAAATGATTTTCAATGGTTACAAAAACAACTTTTACATGTTGTTCTTCAGCCTTGTAAGTTTTAATACTATCATTCAAATTTGCAAACATTGTTAAATTTTCTTGCTTTAAAAATCTGCTCCACAATTCCAATTTCCTACAAAAAGTATTAACTTTATCACTCGTATCCAATGTATGTGTATTTGTTCCTTGAAGTTGAAGATTCAAGTTATTTCATTTCTCGAATATGTCGACCTTGTAGCTCAATTTCATCACAAATAAACTATCGCGAAAATTCTCAGCTTCCGGTCTGTTTTCCTCTTCTACGAAAACGACGATTTCTTCTCTTAATTCGTAAACACGTTGCGAAAATTTTCCTCGTCATAAACATCTGGCCTCGCAATAAAATAGTAACGCTGAATGTACTACACCCATGTCTTAACAAAGTGCGGAAAAGATTCTTGATTTCAGGGATCTCATTTTTATATAATTTACTAGGGTTACAACCGTAGTTAACACAATATTCAAACCAGGACTCATTTCTTTGGAAGCCAAAGCTTCTCTGTGGATCATGCAATGTGCCCAGACGCACTGTGGCGATTTTTGTTTCACAAGTGCTTGAATACTTTGGAATCTTCTGGACACAGAACAAGCACCATCGGGGCATATTCCGACGCAACTTTTCCATTCTGTTTGCCTCGTTTATAAAATCATTTAAGATAGCAAATAATGCGAGTGCTGTTGCTTTGAGTTCTATTGGTTTGCAGAAAAGTAATTCTTCTACTACTGACAAATCATCACAAAATCCAACATAGGCAATGAAATGAGCATCTTTATTACTATCTGTTGCCTCATCGAGTTGTATTGAAAACAATTTGTCATGTAACTTCAACAAAAGCTGACATTCTATATTTTCAGCTATATCAGCAATTCGACGGGCAACAGTATCATTTGAAAGAAGTATAGACTTCAATGGTTTTGCAAAATTATCTCCAAACATAATTTCTACAATCTCAATTGCTGACAGAATAAGCTATTCACCAATGGTGTGAAGTTTTTTTACATCCAGCTATTTTATATGTAACTTTGTAAGAGGCAATTAAAGCTTTTTCATTTACCGACAAGGCTTTTTTAAATAATGATTTTTGCTTTTCGTATGATTTTAATTTTAATTCAAAGAATTCTCTGGGTTTGTTTACGTACTCACTATGAAGCGTTTCCAAATGTCGTTTAAGTTTATTAGGTTTCATGCTATCTGCCGCCAACATTTTTGAGCAAATGATACACAGGGGCCTTTCTTCTTCATTTACTTCAGTACTAGCGAACCCAAAATTTAAGTATTCTTGAGAATAATTTCTTGATTTTATTTTCGGAACCACTTTCGTCTGTGTACTTGTTGATGCTTGTCTATCGTCTAAAAATTTATCCATGATTTTGCATAAGTCTGCTGCCGTGAATATTTAATGTGGTGAATTGCAATTACACGAAAATATATATAACATACACATTCAGAATAGATTCAATAGCGATAGAAGGATCGACTCGAATGAGATTATATGGAATTGATATTGGTGTCATTGAACTTTCTCCTTCTCTCTATGAGAACACATTTGTTCAAATCTGCGCACGCTCCTAATTTAACTTAAGCTGACCAGACAAATCGAAACTTCTCGAGAAAACGTGAGAATTCCGGACATGGCGAGAAGCAAGAGCAATAAAAAGGCAGAGGATTCTTGTTTTTTCAATGCTGAGGATCATTGTTGCAAAATGTCAATAAATTTCCGTATTCTTGGTGATTTGTAAAGTTTAAAATTAAGGTTGTAGTGTAGGTTCAGCGCCAAAATACACTAATATTGTACACATTTTATTGTATGCGGTAAAGAGGGGGGGGGGGGGCGCGATGAAAATTATGATTGAAAATTGGGCCGTGAATACTAAAAGGTTGAGAAACACTGCCCTAACACAATAATTACAAAAGAAAAGTGTTAAATAGATACAATTCGGCACACAGATTACATGATTGTAATTAGACACTAATTATATTTTGAGCTAAATTCAGGGCCGCGGTGGCCCGGTGGTAAAGTCTCGGCTTCGGAACCGGAGGGTTTTAGGTTCGAGACTCGATTCCACCGAAGAACCATCGTGTGAGGGGGTCTGTTGCACGTTAAATCTGTCAGGCCAAATGTCCTCCCGCTGGTGTGGTGTGGTGTGGAGAGGGGGGTGCCAGTTCAGGTGTAGTCCTCATCATATGACCGTGGTTCAAAATTACGAGGTCCGTCCCAAAATAGCCCTCGTGTTGCTTTAAACGGGACGTTAATATAACTAAACTAAAACGAAACTAAACTTGAGCTAAATTCAAAAGGGGTTGACTGTCTGTCTGTACTTTTAGTAATATGTAAACGCGATGATTTAAATACGTAACATCTCGTGTGGGAATTTGAGATTACAAGTGCAATTTTGAGTTAAATTTTTATTTCAATTGGTTTGGAAAAATGCGTCAGAAAAACGAATTCGATTTTTGAATACTATTAACCAATTAATTGCCAAATAATTCGCCCGTGATTGCACGATAGATCCGGTGAAAAGACTAAATTCAAGCAAAAAGTTAATATTTCGAAAGTTTTGTACTCCAGTGCTATTTAAGACATTCTCTGCCATGACTAATTTATTAGAGTGTATGCGAGAACTTTTTGGAGAGACCACTCCATTTGATGTTTTTTTAACAAAATCTGTTTATTACTTTTAATCTTCTCTCTATCATCTTCTAACTGATACCCGGCGCGTTGCTGCTGCCTAAAAAATAATATTAAATGCAATCAATCAATAACTTGGCAATGATTCATCGAAATAGTATGAACGGTTGGACAGTATATAAAATACGATAAACAAATATCCTTTTTCATATAATAGATTTGTGTATTCTTTTAGAATTGTAAAATGTGGTGTTCTTTTAGAATGGCAATGAAAGAATCTCGCGATTCGTTTAATATTCGTTCAGAATTTTCAAGTTTAATTTTAGAAAATGTTATTAAAATATTTTCTTTTAAAATTGATTAAACATAGAAAATATATTTATGCCATAGAATCGCTATAGTTGAAAAAATAACTTTTTGAAAATTAAGAGTGTACAAAATTATTTGTACTATAATATTTTTCGGAAGTTTCTGCGAAAAACGCTAAAATTTAATTTAAATTTTAAAACCCTAGGATTGGTATCCCGAAAATTCTCTCACATAATCTGCGATAAAGTTGTTACCTCTGAGAATGACTTGTATGGCTTTTATGTACAATAGTTTACAATACAGTAAACTCTCGCTACAACGATACCCGATACAACAATAACTCCCTCTACTACAATCATGTTTTGTGGTCCCGGTGATTTTGCATATAAACTAATGTTAATCTCCCCTCAATATTACGATATTCTCTAGAACAATAAACCTCTGTAAAACGATTTTTTCAATCTAAATTTCAGTATTATTTTCTCCCTTTATAATAATATTTTGATTTTCAAATGCTTTTTTTTTTCGTTTTCTTTTGTTATTTTTTCCGTCAATTAAAACTTTGTTGATATTCAACTTATCCCTGAATAAATAGCTATTGTTCAGATTTCAAAACAGATGAAGACCACCCTTTTGGGAATTGGAGTGGGTGAGGGGGGGGTGAAGTGTGAATGTATGCCTAGTCTCATTTCCCAGTAAGCATTGGAATTCTGATAAGGTTTAAGGACATCTAGACCTGTCTGGTCACCACGATATTACAGAAAACGGTTGGTGGACTCCATACTTGTAAACTTTGAAAATAAAGTAGAAGACCCTTTCAAAGCTGTAAATGTCAAGGAAGCGTGTGACAATATTGCTGGAAGTTGGTGGGAAGTAACAGAAAAAACCATTCGGAATTGCTGGAAAAAGGCCGGTCTTTGTGTTATGGAAGATAAGAAATCTGATAATGATGAAAATTCCATAGACAATGATCTCTCAGATGATCAAGAATGTGTTTTGCACATCAAAAATTCAGTATCCCAACTTGAGGAAACAAGCTGTAAAAAGTTTGGAATTAGTATAGAAGACTATTTAACAGCAAATGATGATCTTATGGTTTTCGCAGTAGTTACTGATGAAGATATTCTTTCTGAAATTACTGATGAGATAGGAAACAATGATGAAGATGATGATGATAATACAGGTCTATCGCAGTCCTTATTGTTATCCCAGAAAGCTCTTCAATCTGTGAATTCTCTACGGACATTTTTTTCAAGCCTTCCGTCGACAAATGAAGAACATTTTCGTGCACTAGACTCAATGCATACAGTATTGGTGAACTTAATAGTTAAAAAATGAATAAACAAACAAAAATATTGGATTATTTTCAATAAAAAGTGTTTTCAGGTATGTGAATATTTCTGTGCTTATTTTCTGAATTTATCTTATTTATTTATTTTTTTAGTATTTAAACCACTTTTATTAGTATTTTATAAATTAATTTCTTCTAAATATAGATTTAAATGTAGTATGTTATGAACCTTAAACTAATGTGGGCCCTCGATATAACAATATGCCTCTCTACAAAAATATATTTATTTGGTCCCTAAAATATTATTGTAACGAGGTTTCACTGTATTAACTTTTAACTTGGATTTAGCATTTCTACTAAATCTGTTGTGTCTTCTCGGCGAGTTATTTGGAGGTTAATCCTTAGTAAATAGATGAATTGAGATCGAATTTATTGAAAAATTTTTAGATAACTCTTGAGTACCTATAACCATCCAGTAGATGTAAGCAATAAGCTGACCGAATTTCATCGCAATCGGATGAACGGTTTGGAAAGGTATAAGAGATATAGACACAAACATTAATTTTAATTATATAAATATTACAAATGCATTCTTAATATTTATAAATTATTGCCAACTTTTACATATGTAAAAGGACCACTCTTACTATTTTCAACTATTGAATTACTTCTTTCTCAAAAAAAAAATTCATGTCGTTCATTACCGACTTGATCATAACTCCAGATGATTCTGTATCCATCAGATTACTCCTATTTAATCATTCATGATGTAAGCACGTTTAAATCGCAAGCTATGTAATCTTTAAATTTATTTGAAAAGGGAAAGAACTCTTCCCTTTCATTTGAATTTCCATTCTCGTATTTAGCATTTTTCATCTTTGGTAAATCATCTTTCACAAAAGAACTTAAGATGCATTTACATCCATCTATCTCCCATTTTAAAGGAAAGACTTCTGGTACATTTACCAACTTTTTTTTTTCACTCCAAATTCTGTACTTAATGTGTTTCAAAAGCTGATTTCGGGAGTATACTTCAATTTAGAAGAATCATCGTTACTACTATCATAAGCTTTGGCTTTTGATGATCTCCGTATTTTCCAACAAAGAAAGTAGCTTTCTTTTTGATGCTTTAATTTCAAAATTTCCTTTTTCATTATCATTTCAACTTATGAAAAGTTTCAAACGAAAGCATATATCAAGATCGAAGGTATAGCAACTAAGCACCACTGTATGGGTCAGTTGTAAGGATTTTAGTCTATGGCAGAGGTGTCCAAACTACGGCCCGCGGGCCAAACCCGGCCCGCCAAGTGATTTTATCCGGCCCGCGGAGGGTTTTAAAACATAATGATGTTTCGCCCAAACCTTTTCATTTTCATAAAGGTATATCGAAAAACTACGTGGCCAACAAAACGGAGTTGTTGTACTTGACCAAACACAAATGTCTATCGTGCTGTTAAGTTATAAGACTAAATAAAAAAAATATATTTCGGTAACTCAAACATAAAAGAAATTTTATACGCATGTGAATTTTGACGATAAGCAGTCTTATTGACTGAATGTAATTTTAAGCATTTTCTGTGCTGCGACGAATTTAATAAAAGAACTGAAGAACAATTTCCAATTGCATTTGCAGTAAAGATCATCGCCGATTTAAAAGAAAAATTTCAAAAGCGATTTTCTGATTTGGACATGAATTCAAAAGAAATTCTGCTGTTCCAAAATCCATTTGATTGCAACGTTGCTGAAATTTCAAGCCAGCTTCAAATAGAAATTATTGATCTTCAAGCAAACGAACAAATCAAGGACAAATACAAGGAAGGAAACTTAATAGATTTTTATAAGTATTTGGATGCAAAAGAGTTTCCAAATTTGAAGAAATTTGCTCGTAAATTCCTTTCAATGTTTGGGACTACTTATGTGTGCGAACAAACTTTTTCTCGAATGAAGTATCTCAAATCAAAATATAGAGTAAATTTATCTGATGATCATTTGCAGTCATTGCTTATGATTGGTGTAACAAATTTTGATCCCAACTATAAAGACATTCTTCAACAACAACAACAAAAAAAAAAAACAGTTTCATCATTCGCATTAGAAGTTGCATGAAAATATTTCAATTTATATAAAATAATTATATAATTATACTTTGTTTGTTTAGTATTTTGTATTCTCAAGTTACAATAAAATAGTATTAATTAATAGTATTTAATGCTACTTTACTCATAATGATATTTTTCAATTTGTATATACATGTGGCCCGTATAATATGGATCTAATTTCGATCCGGCCCGTGCCGCGAAAAGTTTGGTCACCTCTGGTCTATGGTTTTCATATAACGAAGGAGATATGGGGAGAAAAATTGTGATCAAACTTTTAAGGAAAATTCCGAGTACTGTTTTGCACTTATTGACAAGAAAGGTTTTCTTTTTACTTCTTCTCCCCACTCTTATCCCTTCTTAATTGCTGACAATTTTAGGAAAATTGAGCTGTATTCTCTCTAAAAAAGCTTTAAATATGGGAAATATTTCAAAACGATAGCGTTATATCCAGGATATTTTAAGTATAAGGAATCATGAGGGGCCTTTGAAGAATGACATTATACGCCGAAAAACAATAAATGTTATAATGTGACAACACATGATGTTATATGGTCATCAATAAAAATGTAATGTGACAAACGTTAAACAGAAGTTTAAATGAACTAGTTTCAAATATAAATAAAAAACTAAATTATATAAAGGTGCCTTCATGTGAATTGTTTAAAATTTCAAAATTAATTGAAGGAGATATGATTAAATAAAAATTTGTAAATAAAAAAAATCGAGAACAAATCAAGCATATTTAAGATAGTTATAGTTTCTTTTAGGTTGTTAATTTGTTTGTTTAGTTGCTAACAATTTCCTTGTGCTAATTTTTAGAGTTTAATTTAATTTATTTATTTAATTGCATAGATATTATATTTAAAGAATGAAAAATTGCTTTTTGGATGTTTATATCTTTTTTGTGCATACTTGTACTGATTAAATCGTGTTTGTCGTCGCTACACTTTTCCCTTTATAAATATTATGAAGCCGTTCTTCTTTTAAGCCATTTCGTTTTATTTTTTTATGATTAGGGCATATATAAACATATAAAATCAATAATATATAATAGAAAATTTCAAAAAAAGGTTTAAATTTCTAGTCTGGAATCTTGAAATATTAGGATAGTTTTGGCTGGATTTATCTGTTCTTGTTTTATCTTTAAAATGTGCTCACACATGCATATACATAATTATACAGCAGAGCTGATGTGCATGCAAAAGAAAAGTTTAAATCATCGTAATGAATGAATATAAATATGGTAACTAAACCTATGAAAATTATTTTTGTAATATATACTTAATTTTTTAAATTTATTAAAGCGGGAAAAAATGTAAGGAATAAAATAATGTTAAAAAAGAAGTAGAAAAATCATAGTTGCCATTAGTAAGTAATGAATGTTTTTATTCTGGAATTCTACTTTTTAATCTACTTTGTTTCAAGTATAATTGGAAATTTTAATTAACATTGGACTATGACACAAAAGAGTTTTTGTGAAATCGCTTTAAAATTAGCTACACTAAATAAATTGTTCAAATTTAACTGAAGTGAAAGCATGGCTCTTTGCCGAATGTAATTTGAATCAATATCGTTTATTTTAAAATATGTTTCTACTAAATATTTTCATGTACTGTAAGATCAATTTTTGATGCCAAAAACACAACATACTTGAGAGGAAGGTAATGTCTTGATTCTATTTTAATACTATGAGTATTAGATAGATAACTTGCGGATATATAGGTTTGTGATTATTGTTTTTGATGATCGCTTTGTTCTAGCTTCGATATATTTAAAACTAACAGTACCGGTACAATGTTACCCGTGGCATAACATCCAAGATGGAAACTTAACTTTAAGACTAGCCTCCACCCGGTATGATACGGATATGATGGGGATTATGTTTATTTGAGGTCCCACAACATCAAACAAACATAAAAATATATTGAGAAATCATAAAAAAATAACTTCAAAATAATTTTAACTAAACTTTCGATATACAATCAATTGGCACCTTGTGAGGATGGCAATTTTTCGATCACGCTTTTGCTACCGTTACGATATTGCTGCAGTTCCAGCAACATTTGAGATTTCTTTAAAATCTGGAGATTTTTACCGAAAATGACTGTATATCAAAGCGGTTCCAGACTCTCTAAAAATAGAAAATAGAAAAGATGTTTAAAATTTAAAAATATATAAATAATTCGTTATAACTACCATTTCACACTTGTTCATCAATTTTGTAAAATCTGACATGAAAAAAAAATCATTTTGCTTCATAACATTTCTTTGTAAACTATATTGGATGTTTTTCCTCCTGGTGCCAAGACAAAAAAGATTTTGCTTAGATGTAACTCTAGAAAGTGTTACATAAAGTTGTCTCTGGACTTCAATGTATTAAAACCTTCCTCAATATATGACCTTTAAAGTAGTACATAATCTCAAATATCGGTTAACCTTTTTTGGCATAAGTTTTGAATCGCTGTTTAAAATCAGACGTAAACAAAGAAATGTATCGCATTAGCATACCACAGCTCTTGCTGTTTTCAGCAACCTTCGTTTCAGTATATGTTTGAAAAATGCTTGAACGGTATGAGCACTGTTTCCTGCTAGGCTGTGTATGCTTTGAATATTTACATTACGCATACTGTGGTAAATCAGCATGCTCTTAGTTTATATGTATGTAAATTTTTTTTTTTTGAGGAAAAATAAACTTGCAGATGGCAATAATGTAATTTTATTATCTTTTTATTTCAGTACTGCCTATTTTGACTCAAACTGTATTTACATAAACGCAAACAAGCTTCATTTTTTTGGATTAAAAAATTACTCAAATTTAATTTCGCTTTATTTTATTACCATTAAAATGTAAATAGGGAGTTTCTTTTCTCTTGATTTTCTTGTCTATTTCACACTAAGAACACCACTTGCTGTATGTAATCAAAAACCTCTTTTAATGAAACTATTTTCTTTCTGAACTATTTCATATTTCAACACTAAGTTTAATTCTGGGATAGTACTAAGTTCAAAATAAAGTTAATGTCTATTAAACATTCGAACTCTTTTATGTATTCTTTATGGGTTTTGAAATTAGAGACAAAAACCAAAAGCAAATAGAGAATACTCTAAATGGTAAAGAATTCAATTGATTGTAACTATTGCCAATAACTATTTTCAGAAATGTTAAAAAATATGACATAAATACGCATCAGAAGTACAAATTGCTAATACATTGATTCATTCTTTGACAGGGTTTACAGCCGAAAGACAAAAATTTGTCTTCTGAGACGCTTTATGTTATCTGTATAATTGAAGTCATTGCATTTTCATAAATTCTTGTTCGGAATGTGTAATATTCTATCACTATCCGTTCTTTATAATTTTTACTAATTTTTTTCTTTGATATATAACTTGAAGTACATTTGCTGTCTATAATCAGTCCAATTTTCAATTTTTTAATCCTTATTTATAATTGTCATGGAATGTCCAAGCAATAGATATAGAATATCAGCAGGGCAACAAATATGGAGCATTATTACATATTCGTCGCATTTAAACAAGAACTCTGAAGCAAAACACCTGAAAAACAGTCATGAAAAAGAAAGTTTAAAGAAGAGGATCTCACCTTCATAAAGTGTAGATTAATTTGCTATTTAAGCTTTTCAGAAAAAAATCATCACGTGAAGAATGAGCTCTTACAGAATGTGTTAATTACTTTAATGGGCGTTACATACGGACTTCTCAAATATTTAGATAATACTTTATATTTTTTGTTTATATTTTTTAGACTACCATTTATTTAATATTTTATTTATCGTAGATCTTCAGTGAAGCGTATGATATTAGAGTCTATTTTGTTTCCATGGATAAAACACCTTTAAAAAGCGTTTTTTATATATTTTTTCTCCGCTTCCAATAAGTATGTTTTATATATTCCATATACTTCACTTCATTTAAAAAAATTATTACATAAAAATTCATGTAAAGTATTTTTGACTATCTCCAAGTTACATGAAAAATACTTTGTCTACAATTATTAAATAGTTTGTAGAAAGATTTAACAAAGAAAGTTTTCAAAATTCAGCAGTTTTTTAATAATATCTTTTCATATGTAAATATTATTCTGTATTTATTTCTCTTTTTCTAATTATTTTTCATATCCTATTTTTTTTTCTTCTACAGAATGTCTTTTCTTTTTCGTTACAATCTTTCCCCATCTACTTGATGTCTTCGCATTTCGTGTAATCTTAACAATCCACTTATTCTGTTAAAAAAATCGGTGTCTTATTAGACGGCAATCTGACGTCAAAATCGCCAGCTCAACACTTAAAGCCAATTACCACTTTCACGCTCACTCAACTCGCTTTCATCGCTACCAAACGAACACAAAAAATCCGACAGGTGTTCTAACACCCCCTGTGGTTTAACTCTCCCTAAAAGTTGGTTAACTTTTGCGGCCTACGCTGCCATATGGGTCCCTGAAACTCCCCTTCTAACAACCTGTAGTCCCTTTCCACCCCCGACGATGAATAAAACACTGGGGTGCATGATTGCCAAGGGGAAGATAAATTCGACCCTCCCTCCCTTGTGTTCCGTGACATGCATCTGCCGATCCCGAATTTTCTGTATTAGTACTTTCTTTCAAATTAAGCGATAGTCAGGTTCGCCATATGGCGAGTATCAGGAGTTACAGAGGAGCCTGCTGTATTTATTGATAACCAGTTATGAATGGAATTCACCTTCACTGATTTGTATTTCATGATGGATCAGCAGATAAAAAAGTCAATTCTACAACCTGTCCCTGTATCCGGGCTGTCAGATTTCTGGCTGGTACAAAAAAGATCGGAATGAAGTGTTTTGTGCCATATGCCACGCGTCTGGCGGACGCAGGAAAGTAAACCACACGTGCCAGATATTAAAGAAACCTTTTTTTTTTTTTTGTTCATATTATAGCTTTGTGTTTTAAAATCTAGAGCCTGTAATGAAAATATTGATTCTGACTTACTTTTACGAAATACATTATCTCTTGAATGCGATTTGTGAAATGCATTCAAAATCCGAATTCATCACAAAGCCGCTTCAAACAGGGTTTCAAAATAATTTTCAACTAGGATTAATTTGTGAAAAGTAATTCTAAACAAAAAAAAAATTATAAATTTTTAAAAAGAAATTTCATAATTAGGAATAAATTTACAGAATAAATAAGGAATATATGAAGATACATAAGGGATATTAGACAAAATAAATTTAGAAGAATTTAGATTAAGTACAATTTTTAAAAAATAATTAAGCTGTTGTTTCTCTCGGTATTATGAACTCTTTTTATAGGAAAAACAAAAACTTTATTTCTTTAGTGTCGGGAAGGGGTAAGGGCGAAGAATCTTGTGATTTTAAACCATAGTCATAAGCTAAACCTTTGTTTCGATAAATCTCATAGTCTTCACAAAGTCATTTCAGAGGACAGATACTTGATATTTGAGATCAGATTTAACAGAAATTCACCCTTATATGTGATCAATCTTTGACAGAAATGATTTTCGAACCTGTAATTCTCCAGTTCTTTAAGTCTAATTAAGGGATGAAAGGAATATGGCATTAAAAATTTAAATTATTTAAAAGGCCAAATTTTTAGTCAGCTTTAAAAAAAAAATAGCTTTTAAATAAAATTTCAACCTAGAAATTTATCAAGTTATATATATATATATAATTCAAATTTTCCATAATCTTAAAATAAATATTTTTTTAACCTTATGAAGAAGCATTTATGACTTGAAAACTATCTTGATTATCTTAACTATCCCTTGTGAAGTTGCAATCTCACTTGAGGCATAAAAGGGTAAAATAAATGCTTGAATCCCAAAAATTGGAGAAAATTCCCCTTAGAAGCTACATCAATTTCATATGCTTTCTCATGACCTTCTTTTTATAGTTTTTGTCTTTTTGTGCTAAGTGTACTACTATTTTTGGTCATACTTTTGACAAAGAAATTTTATATTTAAAAATTGAACATTAATCATGAAAATAAGTAAATTTGTCATTTAAAAGAATTTATCACCTGTTCATTTTGGTATGAATATATATGTTATTAGATAGATATCTTTACGTCCCGATTTTAGTTAAAAAAATTTATGAAAACCATTTTTTTTAATTCAATGGTTCTATCGATAGTATACTTTAATGAATATCCTAAAATTGATTTTTGTTTTTATAAACACTTATTTTTATAAAATATAATATATTATGTTTTAGATTTTTTAATATGTTGGAATGCCCTATATATATATATATATATATATATATATATATATATATATATATGACCATCGTAAATAATTATTGATTAATTTTCAGAATGAAGGCAACATTTTACCCAATGCATTACTCGTTATAAAATATAGGGCGTGGTAATATAGTGGTATCAGATATTGTGTTCTACTAATATCGCTATAAAAATATTTCTTAACATCTTTTTACATATTCTTTAAAAAAAACGCTATCTGTATTTATCTATTTGATAAAAATAAACAAGATGCTGATGGCACTAGTGGTTACATTTGTCATGTAAAAATGTGCTGTTCACATTTAAAAATTGGAATGTCATATCATCTCTAATCTACATCTGTATTTTGGGCAGATTAGTTAGGATAACTCCATTTCTACATAAGTATAATTCAAACATCTTTATTTCTTTAGTATTTTACAATCTTATTTTTTACAATTGTAAAGTTTGGAAATTCGTTTTATATCATCATAACTGAGTCCTGGTTTATCAGTTACATCCTTCAGTTTGCGACCATCTTTAGCTGTCATTGTCTTCAAGCCATCGTAGTGACTTTTGCTGAAAACAGTTTCTCCGTACAGCATGATTGATTCGTAATCAAAAGGCGTCAATAGCTGATTCTGCTTAGGGCGAAGCTTAACAAACTGACTTTCCATGCCTATAAAGGAAAAAATGATTCAAATTCTAAACTGTGCAAGGACAAACAATATTTCTATACTAACGATGGACCTCTTCCTGCATGGACATAGAAAGAACTATTTTTGATGAATGACAGTCAGCTTCTATGGTGTTTGACATAATCCCGCACTTGTGTCAATTTAGTAAGCAGCTTGGTTTACAGAATATTACAAATTTGCGAAACTTTTAACCCATAACTTCATTGAAATAAATTATTATTATGCAAGTATACAATTTCAAAATACTCTTTTGTGGCCGTTTATAAACTGAAATTGCGAAATATTGATCTTATAATTATATTTATAACTGCAGATTACATTCATTTTTCTGTGATAGAATGGATACCTTGCGCTGCTTTAGATTAATAATTAAGCTATGTTTTACGCTTTGTATTACTCTCATTGTGGGGTACTTTATATATGAGACCAAGAATCTTCCGCTAGCATATTCCCATTCCCTGCCCTATTTCATGTGTGGAGAAAAATCGAGCAATATCATTGGTTCCTCCAGCTGCCCACTCAATGATGAGAGTGTGCTCTCATTCAGATTCTCGACACAAATTGGATTTGATGCCTCTTATAACTATATCGCATAAATTGAATGAATTTGATTTAATTCTTTTGGATATTGTTATACATCTTAGTTACGCATATATTGGTGTTTCCCATCTGTATTTCCCCTTTAATAATATTTAAAATAGTTTCCTAATATTTAAGTAAGGAAGCATTTTACTATGTCACAAATTTCCAAATATTTCCTTAATTTAAATGAAAATCGTGTATATGCATTTCTATCCCACTTCTCCTAAATACCTTGATCGATTTTACTGATTCTTTATGACAAGAATCTTTTTTTCAAAATACAAATATTATTTAATTAAAAAATTACGATATGCAATAAATATCAACAATACGAACCAAAATTATTTCGAAGTTCTTTTATATTGACGTCACACTTTCGTCACAAAGAGGACGATGGTGCGTACCAATGATGTTTCTTGATTTTCCTCCATGGTTGGGGGTGTGATGGGTTTTAATGCATCAGTTATTCGTTTATTGAATGATTAAAAAGGATGCTTTTTACAAATGAATTTTCATTGATGAAGAATTAATTGCTATGTCATAGAGATTAACAGTAGATATGTAGTTGCTCTTTTCCACTTACTCGTGGCACTTTGAGCATTTGTAGATGAATTCTTTAACTTAAGAATTAAAGTTTCGGCCCTTTGAAGAGCATCATGTCTCTACGGTTTCCGGTCACGACCCTTCTCGGTAGCGGACGGTCCGTATTCTCTTGTTGTAGGGAACTGTCTCTGCTCTCTCCCCTCTGACTGTTGATTAACACCGGAAGAAGTGCTGAGTGCCCTCTCGTGGTATTAATTTATCACATGCATGAAATTGGGTAGGGAATAGGAATAAGCCTTATGTTACAATGGATTTTTCTCGTCATTCGGGCGGGTACAGAATTGATGTGGGTTCTACAATCCCCTATCGTTGATGAGATATACTTCCTATGGAACTAGTGGCCGGTGATGACCTTAGAAATCAACCACAACTTCTCTTCAATACTACCTGGTCAATTGGATTTATCCGCGTGTCTAAGGTGGGTCGGAGTAGTTAATGTATGATTATGCCTTGTATTATCTTTAATAGTTTTTAAAATTAATTTAGTTTTATACATTAATACATTTTATTGACCGCTGACAATTGCCATTAAATAATTATTAATTTAATGTTATGAGCTATATTTTTACGAATTTGTAATATCGTTTCGCTGCGCAACTAGTTTCTTAATAATTAAGATAATTTTAATAGATAGCTCAAATAGATGCTGAATAGAAGCCAGGTCAATGACTCATGACCTTGGTGTCAAACATGACCATCACTGGCATTAAAATGAAGGACCCAGAATATTCGAGAATCTTAATGATTGCGCCATCAAGACTCGGATATCCAGGTTTATTCCAGAACACTCAGACTTTTTCATAGGAGCAATAAAAATTGAGTCTATTATCGGTCCAGTAGTCGAGTCAAGACGGAATAACCGAAAGAATATTTTTCCGTGGTATTTTAATTTCTACCAAATTTCAACTGATTGATACCAAATTTCAATTGATGACAAATTTCAATTTCAATTTCTACCAAAATTCAATTTCAATCCAAAAAAAAACTATCATAGTAATTCAATTTCAAATATTGATAGCTATTTTATATATTTTATAAATTTTAAATGCACGCATGCATGGATTTATGTGGGCTGGAAATACACAGAGATGGAAGGAGATAATTTGCTACCTAAAACTTGATAAAATATCACATGCCTTGCTACGCAAAATATTATAAATATAAATGCATCGATAATATTAAGGTTATACATTTGCATTTAAATCAGAATTTTTATTTTAGCATTTTTTATCATATCCATAGCTCAAAATCTTTCATTTAAATGATGTAATTTAAACAAAAGTTTTATATAAAATGCAATAATGTTTTATAGTAATATTTCAGTAAGTATTATATATAGTAATTATTATTACATATAGTAATATTCAGTATAGTCTATATCTAAATATATATCTAAATTCCAGGCTCAGTAAATTCAAATATACTCACATACTGTACAAATCATTACGTAAATCATATGTACTGATCATTTTGTGTATTTTTTTAAAAAATATTTTTGTTTAAAATTCCAAAAAATTCAATAGCATTCATGTTATCTTTAAATTTCGTAATCATACTAATCAAAGTATCAAACTTTCGTGATTTTTAAAAATATAATATTTTGGAAATCCTATTAATCAAATATTCATTATTTTTAACAATATAATATTTTGGAAATCAACTTTTCTACCATACCTTTCTGTATGTTCTCATAATGAATGTTGAGATAATCATCTCTGTCTGATCGAGAGTGCTCATGATAGAATCCCACGGCATGTCCGAGTTCGTGGACGATGATTCCGAATTTGAAGCAACCTGGTCCCAGGGACAGAGGTTGATCATTCAGTGTTTTACCAACATGCGAATAGCAGCTGTGAAATATAACGACAATGCATTTTAATGAAGGCTAAAGTTATAAATAAAAATAACCGTATGCATAACTTAATGATATATGCATTCTGTTGTATTCATTTTTTTACTTCCTTTCAAAGTTTTTTACTTCCTCGTATACAGGGTTCAAAGAAAGTATTATAAAACGTCAAAGAATTGGAATCCGAGATTTGGACGACTCCCCATGTTTTAGATCTCCTTTAATTCTGGAAACATATTCTTAGAAAATAGGTGTATGTCTGTCTGTGGCAAAGATAAATCAAATAAAGAGAGGCGGATAGATAAAATTTGGTAATCAGATATAGTATCTCTAGCGTTGATACCAATCAAATTTGAGCCTCCATCAAGAAAGGATAATCTGTATGTAAATCGACTACATGAATAAAATTCAGAAAATAAATGTAGCATTTCTACAGTAGACAAAATTTAAGCTAAATCCAATAAGGGATGGATCATCTGCCGGTCTGAATTTTTAGAAACATGTAAACGCGATAATATGTAAAACAATATCAAATTTGGTATGTCATTTTATGATTACAAGTGTAGTTTAGTTCCAAATTTTTGTTTAACTTGGTCTAAAAAAGCGTGCTATAATCATAATTTCGTTTTTCCGATACTATTAACCGCATGTCAGCAATTAAACGCCAAAAGAAATTTTCCAAGGATCCCACGAGATTAAATAAAAACATTAAATTCCCGCCAGAGGTTGATATTTTTCGACTATTGAATGCCAGTGCCATGCGAGGCGTTTCTGGAATAACACTTTTATTTGAGATAACTTTGGAAAGATCACTCGACCCCCCCCCTTTTTTATGCTTGATGTTTTATGCTCATTTTAATTTTATGCTTGAAGGCATTGACATGAGAATTATTGCGCGGGTTCACACGATAAAGCCTTTTCCATTCTTGTTCGATATAAATAATTTTTCAGAAGGAAAAAAATCTGGAATTTGATACTAACTTCTGACCATCCTATTGACATTATACACTTGAAATGCCATAACTTCAAATCATGGAATGGACATCATTGATGATTCAACTAATAACTACTATATGTGGTAAAGCTTGAAATCTCGATTTATCTCCGTGAGGCAAGCCTCAAAAAGTGAAATAATGAATACAAGAAAAAATATATCTTATAAATTAACAACACCTTTGATAATTGGATTTCCCAATGTCGCAGTTTTGACTTCAAATTTATTACTAGCCCTTCCAGCATTAGTATTAGCTAATACTGATAATCATACAACAATTATAGCAATGAATAAAAGTCAAAATGTTACAGGAATCTTATATAGCTTGTTTCAGAAATCGTTTGTATTCTTTTGAATTCAAATTCAGATTTTCCGAATTACCTGAAAAATAATTTTCCAATGATTTAGTAACAATTTAATTTAAAAAGTGTAACATTCCGCCAGGGCCATAATAAATTTAGTTACATTTGCCCAAAATATTTCTTTCAATTTATGTCTATTTAACAAAATGATAGTAGATGTTTATTAATGCCTTGCATTGCATTATAATATTACTGCGCTACATAATTATGGCATGCTCATAGTCATTTTAGGCAATTCGATGGTTCCCTCATATTATTGGTTATAGAGATTCAATAATATCAACAAAATTTAAAATGCACTATTTTTTAAAATAATTGTTCTAATTATTCTTTGTATTAATCACGTAGAATCAAAACTATTCTTAGATATAATTATACCTTTTTTCATTTGAAATTTCCGTTAATAGCAAATCATCAATTCTTATAATCCTGAACAGTTAGAAGACTTTGATAAATCTATGTTTTTATGCAAAAAGACCCTAATATGGCGAAAAACTATTTTATGATTTTTTATTTAATTCTTCATTATGCATTCCGTTTTATTTATGGAATGTGAAAGTTAGATGTATATTGAATTGGATTAAAAAAATTTATAAAAACTCATGAAAACTTGCACAAAATTGTTAAAATAGAAATCCAACATTTTTCATTTTTAAATGTTTAAAAAATGTTTTTTTTAATAAAATGTGCTTAAAAAGTTTAAAAGTTGTAGAGATGAATATTTATCCTAAACTAATTCATTGAAAACTTAAATTTCTTGAGGGAAATCTGTTTTCTGGTCTTGAACAGCGAATCTTTCCACCTTCATAATAAACAGCAATCAGTAGCAGACTCTTAAGAAATCTTGAATATGAACTACGGAAAAAGCGGGGGGGGGGGTTGTAATGATTAGAGTTGTCCGTTGATTGAACGTATTGAATTGTAAAATAGAACTTGATTATTCCAATTTTATAAAAAATACAACGAAATATTTTTCGTAATTGAATCTGAAATTATTAAAAATAAAATTTGTAGTTTAAAAAAATTTAAAGAATTATTTTCATACAATATATTTTTGGAGGTTATTTATTCATTTGCCAAAAATGTCTGAAAATATTTCAATGTGAATTCATTTGTAAGTAATTTAAATTCGTTGAACAAGATTCCGAAAAGTATATTCCCAACTTCCAGAGTATGTACATTCTACATTATTGTAATTAACTCTAGGCTCAACAGAATGTTCTGTTAACTGCGTTCATAATCCGACAAACTTTAATTTTTATTGAAGATGTTATAGTATGTATTGAAGATGTTAAGATATTTAGCTCTACTGTAAATGAATAAATCTACAGCGATTTTCATTTCTTTTATCTGCAAATAGCAGAAACAAAAGGAATTGATTTTTGAATATTCAGTATTATTTATATGAAAACTTGACATGAATTTAGTGCACCATTTATAACAAACTTACCCTCTTCCTGGAAAGATTCGGACATACTGTATATCCTTTTCCTCTTTCGGAACAAAGTGGATGCAAGTTTTGTCGGCGTAGTGCTTCATGGCTTCTAAGATCTGGGGCTCTTGAGGCTCTGAAAAGAAAATGCGCCATATTATTAGTGAAACATTCAATCTTTTCAAAACTTCTCAAAAGTTTAGTCTTAACAAAATTCATGCTTTCTTATCTGATTCTCTGGCATAATAAAGGTATACTGTAATCTAAAATCGAGACATTTCCAAGAAATGCATTTAAAAACTAAATAAAAAGAATGAAACGGGAAAAAAAATCTCTAAAATCTAGAACATAATTTAAACTTCCTATATCGTGCTTTAAATTTTAAATTAATTATTACGTTATTTTTAATTACATTTAAAATTAGATTCTTATGGCTAAAATACGCATGCGATTTATCATTCTAGACATTACAGTTACATTATTGATTAATATTAAAGTGGCGGAGAAAAATAAAGAATTTATTAGTTTTCTTTGTAAAAGTTTGTAAAATATTACGAGTGAGTGCTGTATAGTAAAAAAAAGTTTCTTTTTTATCAAAGAATGAAAGAGATAGTAATAAACATTTATATTTTATGTCAATAAACGTATTGTTGAAAACATCCAAATTTTTACACTGTCACGGGTTTTTTAAAAATGTTTTTAGATAAATAAGATTATTAATATAAATAAGATTATTTTATGTTTACATTTTTGTACACAACATAAAAATTCCAATCTTCTACTACTAATACTGACTGATCAAAATATTAATTATTTTTGAGATTTCGGAGATCCGTCAATTAATACAAACTGTTTTTAGATCATTGATTAGTTTAAATTAATGAAATTTAAAGCTTCATAATTAGGCTAGTTCTAGTTAAAGAACTGTGCAAATTTCCTTCGTTTAAAATTTTGGAGTGGATTAAATATTATTTCAACATACCGATTGAGATCCACCAAAATTCTTAAACAAAGCCGTTTATTTTATCTAACAAATAATCTCAATCTAATAAAATGTTAATTCTATTGTAGAAGGAAAAAATATGGGAATCTAGCTACGACTTAGTACTGCATAATTAAAAGTATTTTAGAAATCACGATTGAATGATATGTAATTATATCAATGACCTGTGAGCGTTTGATTATTTATTCATAATTTTTTGAAGATACAATAGCCTTTATAGTAATGATAATAGCAATAAAAGAGCAAATGGCATGTCATCTGACATTTAACAACTCACTGAGTTGCGGCATTATGGTTTTTTTACTACCAACTAGAAGTTCGATAGGAAATAATAAATGGAATTCATATAGGGAAAAGCGCTTGTGTCATGTGTGCATAAAATTATTTTATATGAAATGATACCAATAGAAAGGAAACATCATACTAAAACGAATTGAAAACTGCTGAAATCAATAGAAATAGATTATTTCGTTAAATTTCACAACAAAAGAATGAAAGGGAATTTCCAATCGTTGGTTCCGGCTTTTTGATGCAATATTTTTTTACTTACTTAGCTTTGGATCGATGGTATAAGGGATGCGACCGTTTGGCCATACTCTGTGTTTTTCAACTACGGCATTTCTGTCCTGATGAAGAAAAATATCACAACATTATTGTATAGGAACAAAAATCAACCAAGAAAATGTTTACAACTCTCTATTTATTTGTGTTTTGTCACAAAATATTATTACGAATATATAATATTGCTTCCCAGCAAAATAATTCTCTTGGTAAAGAAAATAGTTTTACAAATAGCTGTAACGGAATTTGAATGAATACCGAATTAATGACGAAAGGTCTTGGTGATAAATTTGGTGACTATTTGCAACAAAATCAGATATTCCAGGAACTATTAGACTATTGGCTATAACACAGTTAAAACTTCGGCTATTTCATTTGTTTTTGAAGTTTCTATTTACTGCCATGAAAACTATAAAATTCGAGAGACAAAGCTGGAAGATAGTCACTAGTGAGTTGAACTAACGAATGAATATTTCAGCGAGGTCTTTCTGCAAGCATTTCAGCCAGTTCTTTCTGCATGCATTCTGCCTATGAAATATGGTTTAGTGAAATTGTAAAACTCGATAAAGTAAATTATACTTTTTAAATAAAACTAAAAAAAAAACTTTTTTTATATTTTTGTTCCTTTTTGTTATTGTAGTTGACATCTCCATCATGTCCATTCCATTCCTTTCAAGTTCATAAGTACATCACTTTCAGTTTGTCAGGAATAATATTTTAACAAAATAAGAAAGTTAAAAATTTATAATAAACGTTTATCTGGTTTGAGACAATAAATGCATTTCTACAAAGGTTATGAAGTATTCAAATTCCCATCTCTATAAGATATGCTTAGAATAATATTTTTATATTTAAGGAAAGCATTTTAAGAAAAATGGTTGTTCATTTCATTGACCGAAAATGATCATTTAAAAAGATTTGAATGTCACCATTTCTCAGGATTTTAGAACATGTTCAATGACCTTTAGGGTAAAAAATCCACCAATAATAATAATAGGTAATTTTCGATGGTCTTAAGTGGCTGTGATAATGGGATTAAACTATTTTACAATTGGGATATTTTTCTAAAAGATTTTCACTTCATACTAGGCATTCTAATTCAATTTATAAGATGACTGTAATTAAATTTATGATTTTTTAAATTCTATAAAATAAAATTTAAAGACCACAATGTTGTGATGTATATATATATATATATATATATATATATATATGGGGCAAAAGGGGATGCAGATGTCCCATGTGCCAGTTTCAGAGAGATTAGTGCATTTAAAAAAACAGTAGTGTGTTTACATTAAGGCTAATAAAATGGGGCAAAGTACACAAACTTGAGTTTAATGAAAGGAAGACAATTCAAATACCTATTACATTTGGAGAACGTTTGAAATTGACTGATCCACCTAACATAAAAATGGATAATAACAATATAAATGTGTCTAATCAAATTAAATACTTAGGAGTTACATGGGACAGTAAATTAACATTTACGTCGCATTTTAGAAAGGCCAAGAAAAAAGTGGATTATTAACATATAAACTAGTGACAGTTGCAGATAAATTTTATAGAAAAAGAAAATACCATCTAAGAAGAATCTACACTGGGACCTTTGAGCCATTTGTTCTTTTTGGGCATGGAGCTTGGAGGCATAGGTTAAATCTAAAGAAAATCAGAGCAACATTAAATTCAATCCAACGGCACCCTTTGATCATTATGTCTGGGGCATATAGAACCATTTGCTGTCGACTGTATGCAAGAAGAAGAGTGTGCTTACATTAGTTTTTAAAATGAATGATCTTAAAAGGGTGAAAAAGTGAAGAAGAGTGAAAATACCATTCTCTGGACACATTTTACAATTGCTTTGCCACCGAAAAAGATAAAGGGTGATAAAATCGTATTATGCACTGAGTGAAAGTTGCCTTTGCTACGTCGTTGGCTATTTTAAACCTACTTTTTATGACTCTTCAAATAACACTGTCATTATTTGCACGAACTACTGTTTTTCACATTTTAATTATTTTGACTTAGTAGACTATTGCTCCTCTCCAGCTAACATAATTCTGTACTTGTAGTATTCAATTGCAAAACTTTTAATTAAAGTTATTTTTCAACCATAAGCTTTTATATAATTGTTTTGCAAGAAATAATCATTAATAAATTTTTGAAATAATTATTTTCTCTCCGAAAAAAATTCTATTGCATCCTTCAAAACGAATATGCTATCATTCTAGAAGTGAATGTTTTACAGAATTTTGAAATCTCAACTTTAGCTACACACTGTGTATGGAAATCAGAATTAATTATATTAACAAGAAGTGAAGAAGAATAAAATTACCACTTACATCAGGAGGTATGCCTAAGATATCACCTTCAAACAGGTCGGGATTATGCATGGCTTCATCGCCACTATCTAGAAAAAAATGTTTATACAAATTCTTTAAAATTTTAATATTAAATGTAGGTAAAAACAAGAGCTGTTCAATAAAGAATAGTCATAATTTTTTATATGATACAAAAACTACTGAAAAATTAAGTTTATATTACATGGGTAGACATATAATTCAAAGAATAAATGGTGCAAATTTCATGATCTTGGGTATTTTCAGTGGTATTGGCAGGCCACCAAGTACGGGGTATTTCACTTTTCAAGAAGGAATTTTAATAACTGACGAATAGTATGCTCCACTGGAACTTATAACCTTTTAAATATCATTTTAATCTTTAAAATATCGTCAGTTGATGTCCATATGATAAGTTATACAGGTAAATTATAGACAAAGCTAATAGATATTACAGGAAATTTATAACCTTTCCTACAGTATAACTTCATTGGTATTACTAGTAGGATACCAATTACATGTTACTTCACTTCTAAAAAGAGATTTAGAAAGGGACGAATAATATGCTCTATTGAAATTTTGTTTTTATCTTCAAATATCTTCAGTTAATATAATGCTATAGGAAATGCTTCAGCCCATATAATGCTATAGGAAACCTAAAAGCACAACTAAATGATTATATAGGGACTTTATACTCTTCTCTATAGTATAATACGTATGAAAGGTACATAAAAAGTTTTAAAAATGGAAAATAATCGGTTTCAAAAGGTAAGCCCGCACTCGAGTAATTGCTGTATTGAAAGTACGCATCAACACCGTTCCTATGATAGTGAACGAAGAGCATAGAATCTTTTAAGAAACCCCTCAGGAAAAATTTCAATGAATACCTCTCACACATTGCTCACAGAAAAATGACATATGCGCATGCTTGTATGTGCTGGGTTCCGAAATCGCTCATCGTTATTATTCAAAAACCCTGTCACCTGTGTTCTCTTTTCTTCTTAGAATTCTGATTTTATTGTAAATGATACCTTTATTTCCCTAGAGAAATTTGAAAAATACATTAAGATTTGTTTTACCATGAAGACAATGGCAAAAATTGCCGGGGAAGTTTTGAAGGACCAGCAATGACTAAAAAAAAGCTTTGTGCATGTTTTTGAAAGAGTGGAAAAAAAGGGTGGAGTAATTTCATAATATGTATAATAATATGTAATGAAGTATAATTCGAGAAATACCCTCAAAATTTAGATAATAAATATCAATAATTATTTTTTATCCATTTAATAGTTTTTTATTGAACAGCTTTACCAATATATATTTCTAAGTTTTGAAATTCAGAACAATATGCTAAATATTAATTTAAGCTCAAAGTGACACCATAAATAATCCAGCACATGAAATATATTGTTTACAGGAAAATGGAGCTTAAAATATCTCGAAACTAAAGGCCAGAAATGAAAAAGCTTTAAAAAGTACGCTTTTATTGTATGTCATAAGGCAAAATTTTAGGATCAATTATAACTAGAGTTCAGGATGTCTATCACATTATTAGGGTTTTTCAAACCAATCTAATTTAAATTCATATAATTTTATTTGACTCAATTTGTTTTATGTTTGTTGAAGTTGAATTTTTAATCATATTTTTCATTCTCTTTCAGCCATGCAAAAATTTTCAAATTTTCCGCACTTAAATATTTTTGATGGCAATACATTTTATAATGTTTTCAGGACTTGATGTGTGAATCTACTCATAAGTTGTAAATTTAGGTCAAATGTTGGATCCACCTTACATAATTGAAGATTTTAAAATGCATAATTAATTCTCTTCATTAAACTGTAAAACTAAACGCAAAACATGCCATACACTATGTGTATTGAAGAAAATACTAAGCATTCTCGATATTTGTTTTTCTAATCTTTCAATTATAACTGAGACATTCGGCCTAGAATTTAATTCGAGTGCTACAGAATTTCAGCTGAGAAAAAGACTTCAAATTAATATTAATATGTGAAATTTTATGATATTTCAGTTAACAACATCTTTCTGAGCCGTTGAATTATTTTTTATGTATATATGATGAGTAAAATCAGTAGCTGAAGTATATAGAGTTATACTGTATTCAGCATTCTACGTGTAGAATTTCGAATCAGCTGACAAAATATGTTTCGAAAATTTAAGATCTGTATAACCAACATTAAAATATTTGATTTCAATCATCAAATATAACTGTATAAAACATTTTTATTAATTATTCGCAATGCTGGATTAAGCCCTCTACTGACCATTAGTCCCTATACAAAGCAGGGACCCTTTCATCCTCCACATCTTCCAAAATTTTATATAGTTTTTATTGATTTTTACTTAATTTTATGAGTAAATTGAAGTTGAAAATTTTTTTTAACTGAAATGGCGTAGCATTCAATTGCTAGACTGTTTCAAAAATTTAACACAGTTTAAATGCTATTTAATTATAAAATCGAATATTTTCTGAATTATGAAAAGCATGTATCTTATTTGTTTGAGCTGTAAAACAATATAATATAAAAACATACAAGTGGTATATTGTAGTGTTCCAAAATTTTAACGGGGTTTTATTTTGTACATTACCTTTTAGAATTAAAGGTAATTACAAACTTAAATTACTAAGAAAATACAGCAAAAAAATGTGGTCTTGGCCACTTTAAAGTTGCGGAGCTCTTAAACAGCTACCTACTTTGTATTTAATATTTATCCTATCATCAATATGTAAATTTAAAAGAATTTTTTGCTTATTGAAGTCTATCTACTCTGAAGTTGAAGTGTGGATTCAATTTAGTGGTTTTATTTTTTCACTTACATTACTTTATATTATGATTGTGAGAATTCTCACAAGTCCCAAAATTTCAAACGTCACTATAGGGTGGGCATTCTTGGAAATCAACTTAAAAAACACATATAAAAACTAACAAAATGATAAGACATATCTATAATCTAATGGCATACATATCTGCAAACTACATTAGATCATAGGAGTAATAGCAAAAAATGCACAAATTTAACTCAGGGTGTTTGTCAAATTAAGTAATACAAAATTTCTAAATTTTTTATAAGTACATCAAGAAATAGAAATCAATTTTTTAAATTAAAAATTTAGATGTTATTACAGAAATTTTTAAAAACGTTCTGATATAAATATTCTTCCCAAATTGTGATTTTTATCACCTTTATAATATAATTTAATATCTAATGATTGTTCAAAAGATTCAAAGAGTTTTCAAAAAATTTTACTTAAAAGATTTTTACTTTTTAATAAATTAGAAAAATTATATTTTTCAAGATTATTTTCAGCCTTTTATAGCTTTTTTTTTTTGTAGATTTAAACTTTTTCGGTTTTACTACTTTAGTATTTTATTCTATTCTTCTTTATATATTTCTCATTTTATTATTAGAATAATTATGAAATCTTGCGATGAATTTTTTTTTTGCTATCAGGTGAGGTGTTACGTGTGGATTCAAAATTTGATTAAATTAAATAAGAAAAACGTATGAAATATCAAATAAAATTTTTGTCAAATTACTATTCTTAACTAATTATCAAACTACTAAACTGACAATAACTATCAGATTACGATACCAATTATGCTTAATTTTAAACTTTGGCACCGAAGGAAAAGAGTGAAAAATCGATTTAAATAAACCCTTCATTATTACAAACATAAACGTACACAAGTTTAAGAAAAAAATTTTAAAAGAGCTTTACCTATGCTTTTTGCGAAGTATGTGGAACACACCACCCCCAAAATAAACAGCACTTTTTTCCAAGCCATCTTACAGCACTAATGGGTCACCAAATCCAAGATCCAAATTATAAATCAAATTAAAAATTAAACGATAAATTAAAAGAATTTTTTTCCTTATGTTATTTGTTATCTTTACTTAAGAAAATTCTTCGGTGAAACGCTAACAGATGTCGATAAAAAGAAGCAACACATATGTCATTTTTCTCACCTCGTCTAATATGAGATTTGTTCGTGAACTTCGTCAACAAGATGCAAATAGATTAAATTCAAATAAAATTAATCAAAAAATAAATTTTTAGTTCAAAAATAATGTAAATAATGTAAAAATAATGCAATAAAAAGCTGAAGCATAGAAATAGTGGCATATACACATATTTTTTACTCTCGCTAGTTTATATTTCGTTGGATAATTATTAGTATCAATTACGCCTTGTACTATCATTATTTGGAGTTTATCAATGTTCCTAGTTCTTTATCGGTTATAAAGTGGCGACATTAAATAATTATTTCTCGAATTAATTTCTGAATTATTTCTGTGCAATAAGTTTCTTTAGACCGCTAAATTTTCAATAGGTTTAAGGATTAGGATATTTCTAAATAAATCCAATAGCGAAATACAGGGTAATTATAATTAAACTTCTCCATAAACAGCATCATACAGCTAAACGGATGAGCGGATTGCAACGTAATCTGATATATGTACTATGGATGAGATGCGCGGAATTAAAGGAAAAAAAGTTCCAAAATATCCTCTAAAGAGCGCCTTTTGAGACTAAACATTAAATTCAACATAATAAACGACCAAAACTGAATACAGAAACAATATTAAAATCTATTGACTGGTTTCTGATCACCTTGTCATCGAACCACATTAAGATAAGGGAAAAATAGTAGTTCGCTGTTTGAGAAAAATAGTTCAGTTTGCAGAAATAAGAATAGCTTAGGACGAAACTGTACAAGAGGAGCAGTTGTTAATCGTGTCCAGGATGATGTAGAGAAAGGTACTCCATGTGTCCATCCTCATTCACCTACAAAATTTCAAGTCTATGGAGAGTGTGTTCTACAGCAGACCATAACTGATCAGTTGTGAAAGCGTTATGGAGTTATTTAAGTCATTTAATATCGCAACAAGATACCGTCATCATTACAGCCGGAAACATCGAGGCAAAACCCTTCAAGGACTGCAAACGTTTCTTATCCTAACCTGTTTTGCATAAAACTTTCTCTTTTTCGCAAGAAGGCAAAAATCAGTGTTCTTTTCCTAGAAGTGACAGCTTTTCCAGGTTTTACATTTTATTACTCATAATTGTTGTTCTGGATTATTAATATTATTTTTGTATTCCATTTTGGACATTTATTCAGTTAAATTTCATATTTTTTTAGAAAAGGCGTTCCCTGGTGGTCATTTTGCAGCTAAATATTTTTTCACGAAATTCCGTGAGCGAAACTCGTGCACTGTCTATATATCAAATTTCATTGCAATCCAGTCACCCATTTGCGTTGCAGGATGCTTTTTATAGGAAAAGTGTAATTATATGACATGGAAAGGAATTCATTTGAAATAGAAAAGATCACTTGCAATTAAAGAAAGAGTTTTTTTAGGATACAGAATTTCCTTTTTGTGTTTTAGGGTTTTTATACTTCCAAATATTTCAAATTTCTGCCCACAGCTTTTGCTTACATACATTCTAAATTCATAACATTATTTGAGTCTTTAATAGAAGTTGTAAAACAAACAGAATGAAAATCTCCTACTCTTCTTCTTACTTATTTTAAATCATCGCTATAAGATAGTGAGAGTTTGCTCTCACCATAACAAGTCATGTTTTTTTGTCCAATTAACATGTGTTTTTACATAACTTAATCTTTTCGAGCTTTGTTTCGGATTTAAAAAGAGTTTTTTGGGTCGCATAAGTTTTTTTAGATCATATTTCTTCGGTGTCGAATGAACTTTACAATCAGTTTTAGATTACATTGCATAATTTTTATTTTGCATGGTCCTACATTATTTTCATCCATCACACAGACATAATCTTTTAGTTATTCTATCATCATCTGATATCATTCACCGTTTTTTCCTGCCTATATGAATTTGTTTCCTTATATTCTCTCAAAAATTTGAAAATATCTCCTTCAAATCGATTTATACTAATATTATTTCTAATTTCATTAAAATTAATGCCTTTTGAAAGCAATAGTAATATTGATATTTAAGTAACAGTCAACTTTCCAAACCATTTGTTTTGTTTTTTGCAACTCACAAAGTGATTATGTTGCATCAAAATGTCTATTCGAATGCGATATTTTTCCAGTCTACGTTTATTTTATTTCTTTGTATATTTTCAACTATAAAAAGTTTTGTTAATAAGTAAAAAAAAATTCCAAATATAAGATATTAAAACAGTAGAATTCTAATTATCCGAATCTCAATGACACGTATTGAAATTGTACCAATTCGAATTCTTATTATCTAAGCCCATTTTGGGAAGAAAAAAAAATGTTCTAACTAGAAATGTTATGCAGAGTTATCAGTGCCTTTAAAAATTGCTTTTCTGAACAAAAATAGTTATTTATAGCAAGTAAAATCAATATAGTGTTTATGTTATTCAGATGTAATTTCAATATATTATGAATGCATATCAAGAATTTTCACATCAGATTCTAGTTATGACTTTTTTCTTACATAAATCCGATTTTATTCATAGTTTTCTCTTGTCTTTGTTTATTCTATTAAACTCTATAAAATAATTCTTAATTTTTTTTTTCGATTTTTGCAGTTTTTTAAACTTAATTTTTAAATTTAATTTCCAATTCCTTAATTTTATTTAAAATTAATTTTATGGTTTAATTACTGTATCTGTTTTAGAAAATATTTTTATATCGGTTTTTTGAAAAGGAAGAAACCCTATTGAAGTGCATAGTATTGTTTTAGGCTAGATTCCTTTATCTGTGATTTAGTTTTTGAATCTATTTTTAATTTATGGCAACAATAATATGCATGCAAAAAATAAACCTTGATAATTTCCAAGCAAAACTTGGGTGCATAATTCAAGTAATTAAAAGAAAGAAAAATATTTTAAAACATAATTAAAAATATTTCTAACATTTTTTTTTAATCTAAAGAAAAAAATTCGGTAAAAATTAGTCTCGGGTGGGAAAATTCGCTATTTGATTTTAAATTGATGTGATAATGATTTTTTTGAAGTAATATACCCTTAAGTCAATAACAAAAAAGTTTAAGATTAACTTTAATTCAGGGATTTATTAAAATGTTTTAAGAAAAAAGAAGGAAAAAAAAACTTTTTTTAAAGAAGTTCTTATTATCAAAGAAGTAATTAAATCTAAATTTTGTCACTCAAATTTCACTATTTGCCATGTTGAATATTTTGAAGAGTTTTACTTTTATCAAACTGTTAAGTAGTCTAAAGTATAGACAAATAATTAAAACTGCTAAAAAATTTAAATTTGAGTTTTTGACAAATCTTCATGTTTTACACTTCCCTGATTTTGAAAAAGACATTTTTTGCGAATTGTTATGTCTGTGAACATGATAATTCACAAACACATTGAAATAAATGGATGAATTTTGGTATGTGTATCAAGTTTTAAATGGAATACCTTCGCAAGAAATCTGTCTGGCTGTTCGAGCTCAAGTGATCCCGAAAGCTGAAAAAAGGTAAGGGGCTAGGTCAATAAAATTTGGCACGCAAGCTTAGCATCTAAAATTTATATTCTTAAAAAATTTTGAAGCAAATATATCAAAAGACTTGTCCCGCTTGTACTTTCATATTGTGCAGAAGTATTAATTGATAAATTAAATTGTTAAATTCAATGAAATTCGATTTGTTATCTTTCTGTAATTTCAAATTAAATTTTGATTTCAATCAGTTAACAAATATAAAATACATCGGAAATACATATTCTCATAACAGATTAACTAAAAATACTACATTCTTGTCAGATCTATATTTAAAAAATAACGTTCGTCAATGTCATGCAAGGTATTAGCATCCTTGTCGGAAGTTCAGGATTTGTCACTGTAACAGTGGAAGAACGAGGTGTGGGGATAAGAGCTTTATTAGAAAAAACGCAAGAAAATTGGTTCTCTCATGGTTTCAGTGGTTCTTTCATGAATGTAACACGGTGCAGTGTACTTATAGTATGCTAAATACATATAAAATGTTTTAAAAAGTTATTATGCATATAGCATTGATACAAGAAAAAGAGGTTTGTCGTCGAAAATTAAATATTTTTATTTACAACTTATTTGTATTTGTATCAACAATTGTACAATTTAGATATGCGTGTTATGTCGTCCTTGCTGAGTCCCGGTTTTTCATTGACATCCACTAGCTTGCGACCATCTTTAGCAGTCATTGTCTTGAGTCCGTCATAGTGACTTTTGCTGAATACGGTCTCTCCATACAACATGATGGAGTCGTAGTCAAATGGAGTCAGCAGCTGGTTCTGTTTAGGACGGAGCTTCACAAATTGATCTTCCATACCTACAATAAAGCGAAATTCTATTTGGTAAATGGTGACTGATACTTGCATGTTTTTATTAACAATTGAAAAAAAATAATAAACTTCTAAATTCAGTAAATACGTTAGATGATTGCAACAAATTTCATTAGAATTGTTTGTTCTAAAGAATGGCTTTTTAAAAAATATTACATGAGCCAAAATCATGCACCACATTTGTATAAAAATCAATTAAAACAACATAAAAATTCAAATAAGATTTTTTTGCATTAAGTTCTAAAATACGGGTTTAGAAGTGTATGAATCCCCATTGGGACTATCTGCGTACCAAATTCAACTACTGTATATGAGATAGATTCATTACCTTTCCCCACATACTCTAATTTTTAAATAGGTGTAGAAGAAAGGAAAATTAAAAATCTCTGCTTCATATAGTTATAACTTAAAATCTGTCTAGTGGGTAGAATCCCCCAAATGAAAAATTATTCCCATTTTGTGATTATTGTTAAAAAGCTATTTATCTAAAAAGCTATTATATGACAAGTCTATTGCATGAAATTATTATTAATATTAATGAATGGAGATTTAAAAAAAAAACGTTCGATTTATTGTTCTAGGTAAGAAATAATTGATCAAATCTATAATTATTACTAAGATAGTCAGTTTTTTATATATATATTAACAAAACTATCTTTTTTATTTTAGTTGAAATGATTAATTACTCCTTTTTTAAACTTTTAATTAAAAACTCTTGCTTTATTATTTTAAACTTCTCCCCCTATTATTCAAAATATTTCATCGGGGGTATGCAAATTTAGAAAAACCACTCCATAATAAAATGGCAGAAAATGAAACTCATATCCTGACAATACAACTTCAAAAATATGAGAAATATTAGAGAAATCAAAACAAAAATAGCAAAACAAGGCCAAATTAAATAGTTGAATGTAGTAAGCTTGATTTGAAATGATAAGCAAATTTATGAACCACTTTTAAAGTTCCCAAAATGAAGCACAAATCGAGATGTAAAAATTATTTAAATTTTAGCATGTACTACTGAATTCAAAATGTCTTTGGTATTTATGTATCACAAATCATTATTGTTTTTAATGTTGTATCTTAAAAATTGATTTTTCTAAGAAAAAAGATATAAATAAATAATATTTCATAACGTTAAAAATCCTTTACTGTGAAAGTAAATTTACAGATTGCATATTTTTTAAAATTTATGTAGGAATGAAGATGCATCAAATTTCATGTATTTTCTTTGTTAACCGTTTGGAACAGTTATTCTGAAGAAATAGTTGTATCTTTTGATATTAGACAGATGCCAAAAAATTTCTGCCTTGACATTTCCCATGCAATTTAAATTTCGCATTTAACAATTCCCACTTCATAATTCAAATATAGGACAACGTATTTAATAATTCCTTTTTTTAGTTAATAATTTTCGTATTTTTTTCAGTTTTTAAGACCGATAAAATTATTATCGCTTTAATTTTTTAAAATTGTAATGTGCAAAGTTTAATTTTTTATTAATTTATTCAAAGAAAATACAAAAAAAGTCTAATGCTTCTTTCAAAATTTTAAGGGCCCTCTCTAACGGTAAAATACAAAATTTTCAAAATAAAAATATATTAATTTTCAAACTGAGGGGTTTTAATTTAAGATTGTTAAACAATTTGAAATAAGGAAATAACTTAAAATTACTCATTAGTAAGTATTTCATTACTTTCATACATATATCACAGTTTTAAATAAACTGTAAATGCTACACAAATTGCCAAATATACGAAAGTCACCATTAGAAACATATTTGGAAACGAATAAGATAATTTTGGTAATTTCGTTATTTATGAAAATTTCTTTTTAACAATTTTTAAACAATCATGCTACTAAATGGATGCAGATAATCAAATAAATGTAATTCTAGCATCGTCTTTTCTTATGTTTTTTCTGAGGGCAATCATTGCAAATCTGTTTAATTCAGAAAATCAAATGCTTCAAATCAACATATTGGCTCTAAAAGTTAATCATCCAAAATCTGTGCCATCTAAAATAGTTTATTTTTTCTACTTATCTTTCGGTATCAAATTTTGTCTTCATTTACAAGAAAAAAAATGTTTTGGTGTGAAGGAGTCAATTCTTGCGAAAATCAATAGTTTTTTTATACTTACTTTTTTAATACTCTAATAATTTTTTTGAGAATTATTTGATAAAAAATAACTAAAATAAAAAAGTTGACCTAAGTGGGAATTGAATGGAATTTTTGTATTACTTTTTTTTCCTATAAAATTAATCCCAACAGCCTTTTCTGCTTCTTAAGTAACAGGAAATTTTTCGTTACATAAATGAAAGCGATTATTCCTTTTTGCACCGCTGACAATCTCTTGACTTTGATTTTCCAGATTGTGCTAACAGAATTCTAACTTTCTTGAATTTGGGCTTCAACTTTAATTCTTCTGAGAGCGCAGAATCTTATATAGCTATCAGATGATATTATTAAGAAGCTTCCTCCACTAAGTTCGAAAAATGAATGGGCATGCTGTAGTGGGTGTGCGGTGAC
>JAPMOQ010047026.1:873307-893507 GCA_026543055.1 Argiope trifasciata
TTCTAAGTTTTAATGAGACAGGATTTCAATGTATGCAACATAAAAATAGAAACCAAATTTAATCTTTTGCTCATAAAAGAAAAAAAAATAAAAAACCTGTTAAATATTTTATGATTCTCTGAAATAATAGTTAAAATTTTTACTACTAAAATCCAATTATATGAAAAGTTTTCTGTATGTAAAAACATTTTTAATAAAGTGAACTTTCATACAAAAATGGTAATAATTTAAATAAGTACATTAATTTTAAATTAAATTCAAATAACATAAAAGTAAATATGTGCATTTTTACAAAATAGATAATTATACATATATTCAGCTCTAATAATAACAAAAATTTTAATAACGAACAATCAAAATAAATAAATGTTTTTTTTTTACTTAAATCTGAGTGATTTTTATGCGTTAAAATTTAAACATAGATCTGAATGTTTACATCCTATTAAAGTTGCATAAAATATTAATCACAAAAAATAATTAAAAAATAATAAATGTACAATAAAAAGAACAGTAAAAAGGAATAGCAATTGTAAATATAATAGTGTGAAAAAAAAGACAAATATGATCTGAAAGGAAAGAAAAATGATCTTAATAAGAACATATATTATAAAAAATATAAATTAGGAAGGGTAATTTAGGTATTTCAAACATTCTTCCACAAGCACAACATTTAATTTTGAATATAAAAATTAATCTTTAAGTCAGATTAATCAAACATTCATAAAACTAATCTTTAATCACTATGTAACATAAAATTAACCACAATAAATTATACTTTTGATAATTTCAAATATTCATAAGCAATTAGATTTAATGCAATTTTTAGTATATTTTGATTAATATCACATTTAATAATGTGATAAATTATGCATCAAAACTATTTAATTGAATTAATTCTTATAATATTGTTGTATTATAATACTATTGTCTTAAATTAAAAAATAAGCCTTCACTAAAATAATGAACACAAAATATATATATATGTGTACATTTTTCTTACTTAATTTTTTTAAAGAAATTAAATAAAAATGCTACTTTTCAATGATTTATTCTAATTAAACTATAAAAAAAAGATACATGGAAAACTAATCAATTAAAAAAAGGTAAAATAACTGTCTATGTCTCTATAATCCATAATGTTCTTCCTTTTATTTCAAATAATCAGTGCCAGATATATATTTGATGAAGTGCTTTATTATTTAAATTACAAGATTCTTTATACATAAGTAGCATATTTAATGGGTATAATGCTTATTTAGATAGTTTTTTGTACTCCTTTTCATAAAAATGGGAATTCTAACTTTAGTTTGTTTAGTAAGTAAATCCAACAATACAAACTAATAAAAACCCTTTTTTCCCCACATTTTAACAACAGAGTCATTTTATAAGGAAAAACACCATATTAGTGCATGATGCCATGTTAACATAAAATTATTTTATGTAAAGATGAGAAATGAATAAAAATTATGAACTGAAATAACCCAGAAATTATGACTGCAAATTTATTAAAGATTTGAATTTTTTTAAAATTAATTTAGATTCCAAATATTTCATAATTTTCTGGTATAAAGTATATCTAAAATTTAATGAAACTAGAAGCATTCTGAACATAATAAAAGCTTTCTTTATATAATAGGTTCTTAAATAAATATAATTAAATACATAGAAATTAATAATTCTGCAATCATTCAATGGGTGTTTTTTTTTCAATTTTATCACACTTATCAATATATTATTAAGTAAAATAACTATGGGAGAAAGAAAAGAATTTTAAAGAATATAATACACTTAGCCTTGATATCAAACTAATGTAAAAGCATTGAAATAACACAAACATTAAAATGTAAATAAATGAAAAGATTGAAACAATTTCAGTTGCAATAATATAGCATTTAATAATAATAATTATCGAGACAAAAACATAACATAATATTTGACATTTTTCCAATTTTATTTGTTTATTAGCTACAAATAGTTGCTTCCTCACATAAATAACAGTAATTTCTTTCAAAATATCAGAAATAATTTTTTTTAAAAAACTGAATCACCACAGAAATGGTTTTCTTTTTTACATATTATTTAAGTTTTAAAAATCCAAGATGATGTTATAAATAACAATAATAGAAATCATAAATGTAATTTTGTGCAAATGTCTTTACAAAGATATTCAATAAAAGTGTGAATAATATGCATTAAAATATATTTCATTTACTAAGATAATATAGAAAAATATAAAATTATTAAAACAAAATTTAAATTCAGTATGGTGCACAAAAAATCATCTAAAAGCAAGTACATCTATTTATATAATAATGTATTTAAATATTAGAAGCATATTTTCGAATCCAAACTAATAACTAGGAAATTCCAAGAATGGAAATACATTTAAATTTGAAGCAATTTTATTCTTAATGTAAAAAAAAAAATTACCAAGTGATAATCATTAACTTTGCTCTCATATTTAGCCTTTTTTCCCCCTCCCTGTTGTTACACCTTATTTCTTATAAAACCAAAGTAAAGCGATGCACATTTTCAAAGATCAGTTATATGAATTATATAATAAGTTAAAGAAAAGGTTCAATGTTTATTTCTAAAGCTGAACAAGGCATATTTAAATCAAAATTAGTAATAGTGTCAGGATGCAAAACTCCAAGAGTTCCAATACTTTTCCCACCAAATATCACTGCTGCACATCTTCCAGGAAAGAAAGTGGGATTATCATATGCTTTAATACAGTAGCCTGCACTGGTTTCACTTGAGGGTGGAACATCCAAAAGCTGCATTATTCTATCCAATAATCCATGGATTATTTCAAACCCTGGTTTCTTATTATAGTAGACAGCACAGAGTCTTCTTTCATTCCTTGCTCCAACATCTTTACTATCATCTTTAACTACAACATCTGCTATCTCATACAACTTCATTGGTAGCGGCATCTTCTTATTGGCATGAACTGTTTTCAAAAGACCTGGTAATAGCGTAGTTCTTACAACTTGAAACTCCAAAGTTTTTGGATTTGAGATATGCACAGCTTCAGAAAGAGCATTTATAGATTTTAGTTTTGTAGATATATCATCTCGTGAGCATAAAGTAAAAGACAAAGCTTCTGTAAAACCAGCATGTGCAAGTTCAATTGAAAGCTGCTCCGATAACTTAACCAATGGAAGCTGGGCAGAAATGGTCACAACTTGTGGAATAGTCTTAACGATGTTGTTGTAACCATAAGCAATGGCAGTATCTTCCATGATATCACAGGCATGAATGACATCATGTCTTGTAGGAGGAATCTCAACCTTAATTTCATCATTTGAAATCACCTCAGATTTGAGGCACATTTTAGTTAGCATATCAGCAATACTTTCCGGAGTTTCATTTATGCCAACAGATTTATTGATGTATTCTGAAGATACAATTTCAGTACGATACTTGAGTTCAGGATACAGAATTATATTTCCTTCAAGGTCTACAACTTCTACTGGTTCAACTACAAACTGTTCCTCACAATATTCACTAAACATGCAAACTAAAGTATCAAGCACAACTTTTGCCTTGTGCAAATCTAATGATGTAACTTCTATGAATACATTTTTAGTATTAAGAGTTATCTTTGTGTGCTCTCCATTAATGATAGGAGGCATAGACAAAACTACATTATTCTGGTCGTAGATTATTGGATAAACTGGTTTATCTTTAATAATATGAAGGTACTGTTTTAAGTGTAGATCAGTTTGATATACTTCCATTAATTCTTCTGCAGTATATTCTTTGTCCTTATTCAAAGGTATGAACTTAATTTCTTTTGGAGGCTTTGCAGTGAAGAGAAAAGGCCCAGTGATAGTATCCAAATCATGAGTACCAATAGCTGCAATCGTTCTTCGTCTGCACACATTCTGATGTAACTTATCCTGCAGATCAATGAAACTATCATAATTGCTTTTTGTAAAGGTAATTCCCCGAAGGACAGCAGCAACAGCATATGGCCTTACTCCAGTACATGCAGCATCAATTACAAGCCTTTGCCTCTCTTGAGGACAAGACAAAGTATATCGAGGAATTTTTAGTTGACCTTGAAAGATTTTTAAAGAACGAACAAGACCTTCCAAGCAAAGAAGATCATAGCGATTGGCAGGAATATCAATTTTATAAACTGTAACTTCCTCATCCTTCAATGGATCAGGCTTTTCCACAACAACTTCATCTAACTCAAGCCCAAACTCAAAGCACAATTCATTGAATTCATCTTCAGAATACTTTTTTCCTAATGCTTGGAAAAGTAATTCTTCCTTAATATTGAGAGTTGGCATTTTTGTATAGAAATGAAGCTTGAAGAATACAAGCAGAAATCTAAAAAATAATTTTCAAAATTATGATACATATGAATGAATATTCATATAGTCATTTTTAATGTTATTAGTATTTTTACACCTTTACAATTCAGTTGTTTAAGCCTTAAACTGTCATGAAATTTGTTTAGAAAGAAAAAAGAAAAAGTAAGAAATCATAAAATTTCTACCTCAAATGCCTACACAATTTAGATATGAAAGAAAACTATATCATGTATAAATTTAAAGCTTTCTATTTGCATACATATATTTTGATGAACATTATTTTCTTCATACATTGTGACTTTCCTTATATTTATTTATTTATTAATAATCAATAGTACAAAAAGTTTTTTTAAAAAATTTCTAATATTTGAGGAAAGGACTTAAAAATACAAATTAAAATATCATTCAGGATCCTTTAATTTGAATAAGTACCAGCATTTTTTCCCCTGTCAGCGATTAATGCAAAAAAAAAAAAAATTTATAGATCATTTTCAATATATTTCAAACAAAAATCTAAGAACTAAACTGATGCAACTGCAGTTATTAGATCGATCATAGCATGGCAGATATTTTGTAATAAAATAAACAAATAGATTCAACATTAGTAAATAATCAGATTTTGTAAATTACACATATTTGGGATCTAAAATATCACATGAAAAAAAAAAAAAACTAAATAAAGAATAAAACTTACTAATAAATATCCGGTGTTTTTTCTAGTAATTGATGTCAGTTCTTACACGTTTTGCTCGAGGTTACAGTAAAAGTTAAGATTTTCATTTTGATAACAATGGACACGGAATTGTAGAAATATTTCCGTTTAAAAGTTTTATTCAATACTTATCTTTGAAATAACAACCTTTTGATTTCTGCAATATTTTCTAAAGTTTCATAATCAGTACAAATCATTGAAAAAGTTTCTAAAATTTTTTTTGTTTTGTTTTTTAAAAACTTGGCAACAAAAATATGATTATACTTCCAGTTCCGGTTAGCAGGGTGGTGTGTATCGAAACGAAAACTTTATGACAAGTGTCTTTTGTTTACGTCTTTTGAAAACACTTTATTATACAGAAAAATAAAATGCCGGTAAGTAAATTTAGTTTACACTGACTATTATCTCAGCCTTTTAAGGCCATTAAACTATTATCATCTGTTATTGTGTACTACTTCCGAATGATAACAGTGTGCTCTGTGTTTCTGTGCTATAATGTTTAGCTTATTTTTATACATTTTAATCGTTATGCACTTAATTTTTAATAGGCATATCATTCCCAGCTAAAATCCAATCAACTGATTGGAAACATGGCTCTCCTACCGATCAAAACTCAATTCAGAGGTCCTGCACCCCGTGCAGGTAAGTAACCTGAGTAAAAAAGCAGAAATTCAAGAATAACTTATTTCTCTTTAGTAAAATTCTGAATGAATTCAATATCATTTATTTGCAGTAGTTCTATTCGATCATAAATAGTATTGACCAGTTTTTTTAAACATGTAATCAACACCTAGACAAAAGTTTTATTTTCACTTAAAAAATATTAAGTGACAATAGCATATGTCTCTTAATAATTTTCATTTTACAGTAGCATATGAAAAATGAAATGTATGTAACCTTTAACTTTTTTGCTAAATTTTGACACAAGTTGCTTCTTATTAAAAATTTGATTTTTTTTTTTTTGTACTTATGCATTCAAACTTTTTAATCTGTTATTTTATTTATTGTAAAATAAACTACCAATTTAAAAAAAAAAATTCCATTATATATGAATGAGTAAATATTACAGATTGTAGTTGGTCCAATATTTGAGATTTTAATATTTTGGAGGAAGAAGACATTAAAAAAAATTAAAAGAACCTGAACCTACTCATAAAAAACTTACTTTAAACTATGTTTTGTAACCTTCTGTCAATCTAATTTATTTACAATTTTACACAGAAAATGCTAGTGATTTGTGTTAGTTGTTGATTCAGTATAGTGACAAAAAGAATTTTTGATTTATGTGCATTTAAAGATTAATATAGTATGATCATTCCCCTGAATTTTTTAAAGTGCAAATTGTATTTTGGCTTCTGAGTACATTATTAAAAATAGACAGGTCTTCTTATGTAATTTATTCATTTTGTTAAAGATCCAGCTATCTAAATTAATGATCAGGTTGGTGATTTTATGTTTATGGATTTTGACATATAAATGATGTGGTTAAACCACTAGAAGCCATATCAAACTGCTGAATTTGAACTAAGAAGGTGAAAGAAATCTTTTGTAAACCCAATGCAAAGCTAATTGCTCAAAGGCTGCAAAATCAAAGTCATCAGCAGTGAAACCTATACACCACAGGCAAAATCTACTGTATCATATCAGGTGTAGACTATTTTATGCAATAAATAACAAAAAGAAAGCACCACTTTGAGAAGATTAGACACAATAAAAGTAAATTAAGAGAAAAAATTTTCGTAAAACTTTTTTTATCAAGAGAATTAATTCAGCAGAATTAATAATTATTCTAAATGTAAGAGAATATAAGTTATTCATAATTTAACCAAAACTTTCTTTGAAAAAAGTACTTTTGTACAAAGACTACAGATTTCTTTTCTTGCAAATAAACAGCTGATATATTGTAAAAAATGTATGAAAATATTATTGATGAAAATTCTTGAATATAAGTAATGCTAAGTCATGTTATGATCTAAAATTCATTATATTATTAAAAAATTTGTAGCTATTCTAAATTAATTTTTTATAATTTTTTTCATGCAAATATAAATGAAGAGAGAAGGAAAAGTATATCAAAAAGAACTAACAAAGTTATAAATTGTATATACACATTGATAGAAAAATATTATTTATCCTTCAATAGTCAACTTTGACTTGATAAATTTATCTGCTTTTCACATATAATTAAGATTTTTCTTTTCTGAAAATTTTGGATCTCTCAAAAATGAACAGGAAAAGATTTTTACTAAAATATTTCTGTCATGGTAATGAAGATGCTAGAAAAATGCAGTAGAGGAAGTTTATCTGATTATAGTGAAGCATGGAATAGAGATGTTCCAGATACTAAAAAGCAAAGAAAATAAGTATCTCAAACATTTTACATAACATGAATAATGCTGAATGCAAACAAAAATACATTCTCATTTAATCTTTGTGGTATAAATGAATAGAGCTAAAGATTCTATTGATAATAGAGTTAAATTGCTTTTATACTTGAATTCAAATTCAATTAGAATTTGGGGTTTTATTTCATATCATAGAAATTGCACTTCATGAGATTTATATAACCCAACATCATATATATTCAGAATTTAAAATCTGAATTGATATTTTTAAAAAAATTATAAAAGAATTCTTGGGGCATTTTTTTTTTGTACATGATTTTAAAATTTGGTGAGCTGGAATACAAAATTTATTATATTTTTATTATAAATATTGTAGATTATTAAAAATGAACATCATTAAATTGTTATTTTAAATCAATAGTAATTATACTGATTTGACAATTGTAGTTTTGAACTGATCATTAATCAATTTTTGTATTGACAGAATCAGATCAAGATGATATAATTGATGAAGCCATATACTTTTTTAAAGCCAATGTATTCTTTAGAACATATGAAATAAAGGTATATTTAACTCTTATGTCTGCTTTAATCATAATCTGTTTATTTTTATTACAATAATCAGTGTGCTAATTTAGATTCTATCTTATAGAGCGAAGCGGATCGAGTACTCATATACTTAACTCTATATATAACAGAATGTTTAAAAAGATTACAAAAGGTATGTCAGAGAATATTTAATGTAAATTATTTATTAATACCACAATGAGTCGAGAATAAAATTATGCACTCATTTGAATGAAAAATAGCTTCACGTTTTAATAATTCAGTTTTTCAGCTATAATGATTTTTGCGTATTTTATTGTATAATTTTGTTGATATAACACTCTGGAATAGGAGAGAAGAATAATTTGATATTATCTTACAAAAATGAAATTTAAAATTTTCTTTTACTGTAGCAGTATTTCATTTTTTGTTCAAAGTGTCTCATTTAATTGAAAAACACTTAAAACAAGGATTTATGTAAAAATAAAGTATGAACAGAAAAAAGAAATATTTATCAAATATAAATATTAAATTTATAGTCCCGTGATTTTTTCTTTAAAGTTTATATTCCTTTTTTTCCTTATGTTTAAATTTTTTGCAGTGCTAAATTTTTGTAGTTTTATTTTTTTGCAAACATTTGTATTCTTCAAAATTTGATTTAATTATTCTAATTGTAATGAAATGATCGTGAGCATTTATATTGGGCAAATAATGTAACAAAAGTTAATTGAACTGAGTTATTTTAAATAGTTTGTTTATAGCATAGTTTCAGTTATATTAGTATGAAATTTTAATGTTATTTAAAATGAAATATTTATTAATTTATTGATTCTAGGTAAAATTAGTCTGTTTTGCATTCTTGGAGTAGTTCACTTATAATTAATATTCAAGTACTTTATGACAAGACAAGCATATATTTCTGATAATTTTTTTAGTTTACCAGCAAAATTTTAATTGATTTACAAAAATATTGCAATTATTATTTTATAGTTCTCAAATTTTAAATTAATATCTTTAACTATTTGTCATATTTTATATTAAAACAACCTTGTATAGTTTTTCATGAAGGAATTGTATATTTAAAATAAATACTGTCAGCTTGATTACAAAACAATTACAATTTTTTTTTTTCAAACTATTTTTCTTTATTAGTGCTCAAATAAAAATCAAGGCACAAATGAGATGTACAGTCTAGCCATAGCAAAATTTGACATTCCTGGAGAATCTGGCTTTCCATTGAATGCTGTCTATGCTAAACCATCTTCACCAAGTGAAGCAGGTGATAAAAAACTGCATTTAAAATAACATCTCTTTTTTATTAAAGTCTTTGTTTTATGGTTAAATTCAAACAATGATGCTGGGAAAAAAAAGAAATGGGTTTTGTTTAAATAAAAGAAAAAATTCTTTCAATTATAACTTTTAAACTAAGACTTATTTGATTATAATTGAATTTCTAACATCATCATTTTGTTTAGAAGTTTCATGAATTAGAATTTATGAATGAATGCAAAGAAATGGGGGGAAAAAGAATTTGCACATCCATTTTAGTGAATTCAGTATTTATACTTGATGCAAAAATATCTATAATCCTAGTATTTATAATGTATTGTAGTGTTTTAGAATTCACAAAAATGTGTGGTTAATATTCATAATTTTTAAAAATTATTATTTTGTAATACTTATCTCATTCAGTTTTTGTAAATAGAATTATCTCAAATGTCATTAACATTTTGTGTGAAATATTTTAATAGATCTTCATTTTTATCTTCAGAACTGTTACATTACACTATTACTGTTTTTATTATGTTACATAACACTTGCTATTTGAGAAGCCCATTTGGCATTTAGCAATCACAATGTCTTCATTGATGTAGATGCAAATGGGTATCAAGTCTACTGTTACAGCTAGTTTGAACTTCTGCAGGCAAAAAGTTATAAAATATTACCTATTAAAATTTAATTAAATTTATATTTTTTAATATATAATGGGTAAACACAGGATCAAATATCATTCTGAGTGAAATTTCTACAGAAAAATTTATCAAATTAAAAACTTTATTGATTAGAGACTGTGTTTATTATTTGTTATTTTACATATTTTTTTCTTTTTCTATTGCCTCAAATAAATTTATTATGCTAGAATATTAGTGCCCGATTTGATAACTTAGACTTGCTATTTTTAGTTGTCATAACTTCTAAAATATGTTAATATTTTGGTTTGATCTCTGAATTAAAATATATGTAACATGATCAAGCTGTAGGAAACTTTTCATTTACTAATTGATGCATTTTTCAAGCATTAAAACTTGCTGCATTACATTTGTTCTGTACAATGCATTTCAATGATATATTAGAAATATTTTCACATATGTTCATTTGTAGTGAAATACTGAAAAAAAAAATATTCATGAGGTCATTAAAAAATATCATGAATCAGTTCAGTTTTTTTTTTTTTTCCCCACAATCTCATAAGAAATCTTTAAACTATATAAAATAAAATGCAATATGCTTTGATTAAGCGTTGAACCACATTTTGCAAAAATGCCAGACTGATCTTATGGTAAAATATTGGTGTGAAGCAATCATTAGTTTCCACTGTGGAATTCTGTATTTTAATACCATAACACTGCTCAAGGATTGCTTGATAATTTCAAAGAATTTGTATCAAATGTGATCATAGTTACTTTTACAAATTAATACAGATGGAGTAAATGTAAATTTTAAAACATGCCGAAGCAGTACTTCCATGCTAAAATGACTGTGAAAATTGAGATCTGGTATGTGTGGACAACACATAATCCACAGAGTATTTCAGTTTAGATATAAATCTTCTGGATGGAATGTAAATCTTAATTTTAGAACAAGGCATAGAATATTTAAAGATAATCTAGCTGAATGTGTTGATTCCTAAAAGTTCCAGGTTCTCCTGAATTTTTCTGAAATTTTTGTTCAGGTAGAAAATGTCTTTACAAACTTGCTCAAAACTTGTTTGTCAGAATAAATTCTGGCTAAAATGAGCTTCATATCTTACATTGCTTCAGCTATTGTTTAAAAAATTTCAAATATCTGAACCATTGCTGCATTTTCATTCTTGTTAAACAGTTAATGAAAAATACTGTTAAAAGAAACATATCAACAAAGCAAGCTATTGCTAATTAATCTCATGCTTATTAGACAGCTTATTTTTTGTTAGATCTTAATTATCTAAAAAATCTGAGAACAAAATATTGATAGCAGAAGAATGAATATATTTCGAATTAGTGGAACTACTAATTCGAAAACTGATTTTTTTTTTATTTGATTGTTTTTATATTTGTGAAGAATTCTATAAAAAATATTTCAATGCTTGCTCAAAAATTTTATTTTCAAAGCTGCATCTTGCCTAAATCCACATTTATTGAAGAACAATGCATCATTATGTGAAGCATGAATGGTTGATTTGCTCAAACTTCTTTATTTCAAAGCTGAAATTACACTGGCATGTTCAGGGCATAATAAGGTTTACTTTGAAATTTTCCTGCAAAAACTAAACAGGAATACAAAGAATGACTCAATTCATTTAACAAAAGCCTTCATTTAGATGATTTCTATTGTAATAATTTGAAGTTCAAAGAATTTCTAGATTTTTTATAAGTTGTAGAAAATAATTCTTGTATTGTCATATAGAAATGTGACTGTTGAAAATAGATTTAGTATCACTAGGATATGCTTTTTGAAAATCTGAAAGAAGATTCTTTAATTGGTAAAAGAACTGTTCATAATGTCATAAATGCTTATGGATGTGCTTTAAATGTTACTATTTCAAAAGATTTTCTTCAATATGCAAAATTAGCATGCATGAGGTATTATGAAGCTTTAGAAAGAAGAATAAAAATTCAAGGTGGAAGGGAGAGGGAAGGAGTTCAACAAATGCAAAGCTGCATTACAAATGAAATTGTTGAAATAATAATAATTGAATTGATTGAATACTGATTTACGAAAGTTTAGATTTGCGTTTTCCTGGCATTTTGAAAAACTGTCAAGTAATATCAAATCATAAAGGATAAAACTATCCTAGAAATAATGTACTTAAAACTATAAACATATATGAAAAATATATAGCTTAAAACTGCAACTCAATCAATTTTAAAGTATGCAACTAACCTAAAAAAATTTATTTCCAGTATAAACCTGAAATAAAACAAAATAGCAAATCAAGTCCATATTTTTTTTTAATTAAATCAAATCCATTTTATTTATTGATCAAGATTGAGATAGCTACAACAGAATAATACACATATTTTTTCAACTTTTAATTTATATGAAATCTCATTTGTCAACAGTCATGCATGAACTTTCAACACCAGTTGGCGTAATGCACATGTCTGACTTTCCTACGCCAGTTGGGGTAACACAATTCAAATTAGAGATTTTTTATTTTCTTTATTCTGTTTTATTTAAATTTAAAAGTACTTCTGTAAGTACTACAGAAAAATCGATTAATTAATAACATTTGATTTTAAATACATCAAACACAAAGAAATTATACAGATTTGCTTGAAATAATCGGTTGTAACTCTGCTAAGCCTAACCTGATTCTGTTGTGGGGGGGGGGGGGAACTGGAGCCTTACTCATCTTTGGCGGGATTTGGCCTCAACTTTTTGGCGCAAAAATGAGTTTTTAATTAATAAAAAAATTAACCAGAATAAAAAGTAGCCTATGTTCTATTCCTGACTATAATTTATCTTTGTGCTAAATTTCATTCAATTCTGTTCAGCTGCTCTGGCGTGATTGAGTAATAAACATGTATCCAAACTTTCACATTTATAATATGAGTACAGATACTATCATTTCAAGGAATGTAAAAAAATTATTTTCCTTGCTTTTCCTACTCATTAATACTAAAATTATTATTATTCTATTTTAACTAACACATGAATACTGTTCATACATTTTTTCTTACGTATATTTAAAGGGAAATATTTTCTCAGATTTGAGTGGCAGATTTTTAGTTGACAAATTATGTTATATTTTTAACTGTGGATATTTGTCACTCTTTTCATTCTTTTGAATATATGGTAAATATTCGAACTAATTATTTCATTTTCTATTGAGAGTTAATATTTAAAGTAATAATATTTCTAATTATGTGAATATATACATTTGTGAACTTTCTGTATAGTTTGCATTGTGTGCTTTTTTGTAAGAAAAAAGGCATTGGAAGTCTTGGACTTCATTGATTCATACTATCTTTATTACTCTCATAAAAATATTTTACTGACTTGAAAATTTCTTCTAGAAGCACTGAATTTTTGTTAAAGATTTTTAAATGTTGGAGAAATTTATACCCAGAAATCTTAATCGTTTAAGTGTGTTATCAGCTAATCTTTCTTAAAGATAAAAATAATAATCATTGTTATAATATGATGAAAAATCTTTTATTATGTTTCTTTTTGTTATATCCTCTATAGATCTTATGCGACAATATTTAGTACAACTTCGGCAAGAATGTGGAGCAAGGCTTTGTGAAAAAGTATTTGATCCAGAAACTGGCAAACCTAGCAAAGTAATGTTTAATTCTGTATTATCAAGTAATTAAAGGATGTAATTTGGTTTTAAAATCAGAAAAATATTTTATTCATAATGTATTATTGTCTTAAAAATGTAATAAAATACTTTTTTGTAGCATACCGAAATAGTTAATAGTAATAAAAACTGAAAATCACCTTTAATTAAATACATTTGTGTTTTGTCACATTATTGTATAAATTATACTGCTTTGTTTATTCCAGTAATTAATTATTTCTTTCTGATATTGATGTTTCAGAGTAGACATTTGAAAGTCTGCATGTGTGTTTGTAATAAAAAATGTTTTTAGGAAGCTGGTTACAACTAGAATTCCTATATTTAACAAAATCTAATTAACAATCTTTTAAAAAATAGTTTTAAATAAGATATACTCTTGGATTAGTTATAAGATGATATCATACGAAAAAAGAAATCTTGCCTATTGATAACTGAAATATTACACATATTGTCAATTATTCATTCCCAATAAACATATCTAAAAGCGAAATTTGAGCCTTTGAAATCTCTCTTAAAATCCTAATTTATTAAACCTATGATATTTAAGATTATTAGTTCTTTACTTTCATTTAAATCTCTAATGAATTACTTGACTGTCATGATTCCTTCAAAAAGATTTTTTGAGTGTCAATTTATATTGAATTATTTAGACTCGATAATTCACTGGTCTTTCTTTGTAAGTAAAATGAAGTATTGTTGGCAACCAATGAAAATCATTAATTTACTAGCCTTCAGAAATGGAAGCCAGTCACGTTTCTGCATACATACCAGATGTTGGAATGGAAAGATTAAAAGTAAAGCAGTAAAAATGTTAAGAATAATAGTTGCATTAACTCTTTAATTTATAATCTTGCCTCTTTTTGGAGGCATTGAGAGGCTAATTACTACAAATCATATAAAGAAAAGGGTCTGTTTCCCTAATTTCTGTTAGACAAAACACTTGTTGAAATTACTAATGCAAGCTGAACAAGACTTAGATTGTTTTACTAATAAAATTTAAAAATTTTACAAACAACTATTTGATGAAAACTAATTAATTGAAAGTTAGGTTGCAGCATTTTTAAAAAGGGAAAGTTTTGGTTTTGTTGTTAAAAAAATTTGTAGATTTTTATAGATGAATTTACTTATGTTAAAAAATTCTTTCAGTTATTTGATATATTAATGATATGAAGTCTAATGTTTTTTTCTTAATACATTTTACTGTAGTATATTCAGGTAATTTTAAATATACAATTACTTCATATGAAAAGAAAAAAAAAGTCTTTAGTGTTCTTTGCAAAAATATCTAGCAATTATTAGTATTATTTTATGTTTATACTTGAATAAAATTACATATTTTTTCTGATTTCTTTGTTGATATTTAGATTTCATTTTATAAATTTGGATTCTATTTAAAAATGGCTGCATGTATAATATTTTAATAAGCTTGATTATTTGCAATCCTGTCAGATTTTTTTTTACAATAGTGATTTTCAAAAATTTTTAAGTAATATCACAATTATATTTGATGAATAAGTATACACCAATTAGAGGCTACTCATGGTGAATAGTTCCTCTTTTATGAAGATAGGGGGATGATGACTTCAGGCTCATGAATGAATATTTTCCTATGGAGACAGAGGAGAGACCAAACCTCTTCAATGAGCCTGTTTAAGTCTGGAGAATTAGTTGCTGAACAGAAAATACATTAGCCATCAGTCACAAATCCTTTTGATACTCTTCTGTTCATTAGTAATGGTGTAGCTTGCTGTATGCAAGTTTCTGTCATGAAGATAAAATATTTTAAGAAAAACACATTGAAAAAATATTTATTCAAAAGAGTTGCTATTTTTTAAAAATACTTAAGATATATTAATGTTTTTATATATTAATTTATCTTTTTTTAGTGGTGGTTGTGTTTTGCCAAGAGAAAATTCATGGATAAAAGCCTCTCAGGACCTGGGCAATAAAACTAGCATCACAAAAACATTTTCTTAGTGATTCCATTGAAAAGTGATAGACAGTTCTCTACAATGCCGAAGACGTCTTGAAATTAACATATTACTGAAAACAAACTGTTTGCTGCCAAATATGACAACTTTGTGTTTCTTTTTTTTTCTGTTGTCTTACAATTTAATTATTATTAACTCTACATAAAATTTATATATTTAATTGTTGCATCTAATAAATAAAGTAGAATTTTATAATTAAATATTCTGATGTATATAATTGTATACTAACAGAGGATTATTTAGAAATCTTCCTTTAATAGTTTCTACATTCACGAATACTAAATTGCTTTTAAGGCTCCAATTGTTTGTAAAAATTTGAATTGTTTTGAAGAATTATTTCATCTATATATTAGTGCAGTAAATTTTTTAAAAATTGTTTTTGACTTTTCTTTATTCATTTTTAATCTATTTTAAAATCTTTAAATAAATATTAAAATTATATACTTTTGATTAAACAATCATTCTAAACATTTTGAAATTACATGTTTGTAATATCCTGTTGAATTATCCTTGCTATTAAATGGCTTTCATGATTAAATAATAATTCCAAGGGGAAAATTGATGAGTACCGTTAGTCAGATGTATACAACGTTTATCAAGCTAAAAATTAAGCAAATGCACTGAAACATGTATTCTCTCCGCCCTTATTTTAAAATTCAGTCATTTGATTTACAAGCAATTTTAATTCTTGAATTTTATTTCTATGTAATGTTAATATGTGGAACTCAAATAATATTAAGATTTTTAAAGGCCATTTATATCACAGATAAAATTTTCATTTCCTAGTAACTCTTTTACAAAAGTCATGTTTGATAGATTGCCTTAACCCTTTAAGTGGTCAATTTTTTAACCAGGAATGCTTCTAAAACAGGCATATTTTTTATTGCATGTAATTAAGTACCATATTTAATAGAGTAAGAATATTTTTTTTCACTTAAATGTTTTTACATTTTTTTATTTTACAATTTTGGAACACAAAACCCCTTAAATGTTTGCTTTTCTCAAGTACATTCTGCATGCAGTGAAGAATGGTTTACAAAAGTTTCTCTCATACTTACTGCGATTTTTGAAGTTTACACTTTTATAAAAAGTTCAGAAGTTTGTATATGGTACATTGTATATGTGCCATATATTAAATGGTATATTTAAAGCATGGTGTCATGCAGAGTCCTACGCTGCAATCAGGGCGGAAATACTGGGTTTCTTTTCGGATTCTCTTTCCATCCTCATTTCTTTTCTAACAGTACACTATGCATTGTCTTGCAGGTCTTATCTGTGGGAACAATTATTTCCAAAAAATGTCTCTCTGTTAATCTTAGAGAATTAGGTTCTGAACCTGGTCATCCATGTCGGAAATTTATTCCTGATTGATATTCTTCGATTATATGATCAAGGAGATCAAGTCTAAATTCTAGTTGCATGTTTTTTCCTCTGCTTTTATGGTAGGCAACGTATGAGTTATGTACAGCAATGACGAAAATGTGGAAAAAATCTTTCTGTGACATTTTTTACCCCTTTTCTTGGTTATTTCAAAACTTTTCAAATTTTGGTCCATGCGGTCTACTCCTCCCATAGTATTATTATAGTCCATAACAATTTTCGGTTTTTCTTACATTTCAGAGCGGACATGAATTTGTTCCATTTAAATATTACGAATTGTGGAAAAATAATGAATCTTTTTTTTAACCATCCACTTCATCACTGTAAATTTTCTTCTGAAAAGCTATAATCTCTTCTTTTTACATTTTTCTTTTCTGCATTTTCTCTTGAGGTTTAGTGTGCCATATGTGTCCAGTTGACATGAAACTGATTTTTCTGCTAATCCCAGCAAAGAATAATAATAATTGTCTATTGTAAAACAGTATCCTTTATGAAGCAAAGGCTCCATCATTTTCAGGACAATTTGTGAATGAAATGCTGAGTTAAGAATTGTGTCTTTACCAGTAAATATTATTGATCAGACATAAACAAAAATGGATTCGCACATCATAAAACATTTTACTTCAAATCTAGCTCTTTGAGTGGAATAAATAGTTTCCGTCCTAGTCATCCTTTGAAGAACATAAGGCTCTCGTCTATTGTTACATCTCGCTCTGTTTCACTGAATTTTTTATTGAGATGATTTAGAACTGGCCAAACTTTTATTAATTTTGGCATTCGTGATTTTGTGGGTCAAATGCTGCATTATCAGAAAAATGCAAGGAGTGTTGCAAAAGACAGAATCGACAATGAGACATTTTAAAGAAAAATGCTCCAATAATGACCAATTCCAGGTTTCTTTACAATTCCTTGAATTCAGAGCAAAAAATACAGTGTAACTCTTCCACAGTTGTTTCTTCCCAAAATTTACTCTTTAAGAATTGCAACTCTCGATTGGATGTACTGTTTAGCATTTATCTCTTCCACAATTTTACTCATGAGAGAAGAATCAATGAATGTTTCATAAAATTGTAGAACGTCGGAAGTGTCGTCAAATTGCATGTGCACAGAAGGAACTCAAATCTTCATCAGAATTGAGGTCACTGCACGAGTCATCTGAGGAATAATCCAAATAACTAGAAGAAATATCTCAATCAGAATGTAGTTCATCATCTAACAAGAAAGTATTTTTGTCGTTTATTCCATCCATAAGAAAAGGCAAGGTTTTAAATTCACATGCATTGAATACAGTAGAACAAAAATTTTAAAGAAAACCCCGGATGAAAAGCATTTCAGTTACATAGACAAGTCATGCCATCTGTAGAAATATATTGATATTAAATAGTCTCTTTACAATAATGAAAAATATGGGCAAACCAGAAAAGGAAAAAATATCGATGCCTGTACGGGAAAACCATTTGTGGCCAATTTTGGGTAGCACCGTATGGGCAAACCACTTAAGGAGTTAAGATAATGAATAAAATGTATATTGCAAGTGTTTTGATGATTAATTTCTAAATAATTGTAGCTTTTTAATTTTGATTGTATTTGGTCAATTATTGTAACACTTGAAGGAAAAACTTATTACATAAGGAATGTGAAATGCAGGTGAAATTTTTTCCCTTATATCCAAGATAATTTTTGCTTTCTGAATTGCTGATCAGACTTTTTTGTTGTTCATAATAGTTGAACTAAGTTTGGAAATCAACTATTATACAAATGATATATATATTTTTTATTTTATGACATCCAGTTAGGTTTTCAGGTACATAAAATACCAACATCTGATCTTCTATCTGTATTTATATTTCATTTATGAAATATTTAGTCATTAATGGTAAAAATATAGAATTATTTAGGACACAAATTAAAGATTTCATCAGGTCATATCTTGCATCAGAGGTATATTTTTTGTGTGATTTTAGTGCCATCATGTATTTTCCTATAAGTTACATTTCAAAACTTCTAATTCAATGTTTCAAGTAATCACATAAAAGAAGGCTTAACACCATTCTGAATTTCTACAAAACAATTTAAATTTCTTTGAGAAAGTGAACATCAGTTTTAATTCTAGCTGTAATTCTGATATCCCCACCTTTCTGTGTACTAGGAATGTCAATTTATTAATAGAAATCAATGAAATGATGATGGAAAATGATTTATTCACTAATAAATTACACTGATTGGTGACACATGGACAAATACTTCTAAAATTGTTATAGATAAAATTCATAAATAGTTTTCTTTCACATAAATGACTAGAGCATATATATTACATGTATGGAAGAAATGGGTTTACTATGTGCAAATTGATTTCCGTTCATAAAAGTTATTTCAGATACTTTAGCAGAAGAAAATTCCATTTTTCACAATTATAGAGAGCTTTGACATAAATTAATCCATTGTATATACAATAAAACATTTGCTCATAATCTTACTACAGGTTGGTTACTGTAACAGTAAATAAATATACATGTAATGCCCTAAAATTAGTCATACAATGACTTGAAATTATACATGCATCAGTCAGTAAATATTTAATATTTACACTATTAAATAAGTGGTCAAATAAGCATGATTTTTTTTAAAATACATATATTGAAGTCACAACACGACATCACTAGTCAAAAAGTATAAAAATGAAAATACACGATTAAAAGTAAGAGGAATTTCAGAGCAATGAGTGAAATAAAAAAACCACTTAAGTCAAATAGGAAATGGTTCTACAGGAAAAAAAAAATTATATTTTAATGCATTTTTCTTTATTTACACTTGTTTAAAAAATATAGTCAAACCTTGTGAAGAGGAAAGGTATGATTATAAAATTACCATTTCTTAATAATGTAATATTTTGGTAAATACTAGTAAAATTTAACTTTAAAACAACTGTCTAAAGAAAATTAGGGGGTTCTGATATGCATACATTTCGAATACACAAGGTTTGTTAGAAGTATCATATTCTAGCTCTGTACTTCTGGAATTACATTTGACATCTTTAAAAGACTGGAAGCCATCTTTCTCTTTTGGGAAACAGAGTCCTCAGATTTGTCAACACCAATGAATGACTGTGAGATTTCAGCACCAGGGTATTTTCTTTTAATTGCTTGCTTTATACTAGATAACTGATCAATGCAAACTTTGAAATTTTGTTGATCAAAAACATGTTTTGCGCTGTTAGGAGATTTTACACAGACATTTTCATCACACAGATCATGTTCTAGTCCCATTTCTTGCAAATCAATTGTATTTCCATATTTTTGACAACTAATCCTAGGATTGTTGCTGTTTTCATC